>CM069910.1:26180099-26666773 GCA_036172215.1 Camellia granthamiana | reverse complement strand
GATTCTCATTAAGCACATCCAAATCGTCCGATTCCTCGGTTACAATAAACTCGAAAGAGAAAGAAAAAGACGACCTGGACAAGACTGTGGTATCCGAGTTATCATCCCCAGGATTACCAAACTCAGACTCAGTCGAGCTGGAACCTGATTCCGACTCACAAGACTCGGTGGAATCAGATTCCGGCTCACTACCTGACCCGGTGCTGCTGGACAAAAATCCCTCTTCATATTGCCAAATGAGAGAGGGTGCGATAGATGCATCCAAAATAGTTGTTGGTAGGCCCGCAGCCGTTTCATTCCCGATCACGCATACCGAGAAGTTATCCCCCAAGCACTTTTGGTCGATCGGAGGATCTGAAAGTAGACATGCCAGTGCTACCCCCATCTCAAGTTCGGTGTCCTTAGACTGCACTTTCTTGCTCTGCTCAGCCTCAGCCAATGGGTCCGTCTGCTCTTCGGCAACATCCTCCCCGGATAACTGCAGATCAAAGAAGATCTCAAAACCTGGTACACGCTTCCTCTCCGCGTTCAGCCACGGCTCTGGGAAGCCACAAAATGGAAAGTCCTCCCCCTCTCGGACGAAGCGTCCGTTTAGGGTACCCTGAATGGGCCAGTGTATTAAGTCAAAAGGCTTCCCTGCCTTTTTCGCTCTGGCTCTCCCAGCCATCTCCTTTCCCTTCCTTATCCAATCCTCTTTGGTGGGCAGATAACCCAAGCCAAAGGTATGGGGGTTGTGTGGCACTACGGCCAATGCTGCGACGCCCTTCCGGCCACTCTTTCCTAATCCCATCCCGGGGATGTGTTGAAGCTTGTTCATGAGGTATACAGATTGAGCACTGACATACACTCCCTCATTAACAGCCATGATGTTCTGCAGAACCCGCGCCTCAGCTAAGGTAAAACCTGACATAAATACATCCTCCATGCCGTGCTCAATTTCTAGAACTGGTGTAGATACCTCCGGAGGTGGATGGATTGATGAATTTCTGAAAACAATGGCTACTCCCTTTCCATAGGGGTATTTCACCATCTGATGCAGAGTGGACGAGATGACCTTCACCTGGTGCAGCCACGGCCGTCCCAAAAGCAGGTTGAAAGTTGCAGGAATCTCTAAGACATCGAAATCTATCTCATGCTGTCCCGGTCCAACTTTGGTCTGGATCTTTACTGTCCCCATGACTTCTCGGCTCGTGTTGTCATATGCTCGAATTACCTGGGCTGTTGGTATAAAGTCCGCGGTCTTCAAACCGATTGCATACGCTGTCCTTGCCGGGCACACGTTGATGGCGGATTCGGTATCAACAAGAACCACGGGTATCCATTTATTTCTACACTCCACAGAGATGTAGAGTGGCCTATTATGGTTCGCACCCTCAGGTAGTAGTTCCTTATCAGAGAAAGTCATCATTGGGGTAGCTCCTCCCGGAAAGACTAGTCCAACTAGCTGCTCTGGTGTGGTATCTATGGAGAGTTTGGCCTTGTCCATAGCAGATAGAACAGCCTGTCTGTGCACTCGTGATGCCATAAGCAGTCCCCAGATGGAGATGTATGCTTGTATCTTTTTCAGCTGCTTCAGTACAGCTTCTTCTTCGATCTGCTTCTCTTTCTACTTTTCAGTTTCCTTATCCTTCCCAGATGCCTCTGGTTGGTCTAAATGAGGGGGCTTGAAATACCGCCCGCTTCTTGTCATGTGGTCAACCTCATCGAGATACCATGTGTCGTCTGGTTGATTGCTCCCCCAATTCTCGTCTGTATGGGCAAGACATAAATCATCGTCCTCCCACCACATCCCGTGAGCAGCCAACAGACATCTGTCTGGCTCCGGCATGATTGTACTCGCAGTACTTTCAGCCCACATGCTCCCAGCATCTTCTATCCTTGTGCCCACAGTATTTTCAGTCCCTTCATGGGCTTTGGCTTTCCTGGTTCTCTCAGAATCCCAAAACTTTTCTTGTTCCACCTGTGTCGGTGCGGTTTGTTGTTCAGCTTTCCCTGCATTTTCAATGCCCAAATCCCGAGCGAAATTCTTAGTACCGGCGCTCTTTGGCAATGCACTCTGATTTTCGGCCCTTCCGGCCACAATTGATACTCTCGCCCCTGCCGGGCCGTGTTCTAGTTGGAACTCTTCTACAACATCCGGTTGATCATCCAGCCATCCGGTGGCCTCTGCCGATTCCTCATAATCAAACCAGTTGACTGCCGCGTCCCCTGGATCCTGGTTGTTGAAAAACTGGAGGTTGGCAAAGTCTTCTTCCACAGCCGTCAAACCATCTGCCCTTGCTCAAATCCATCCCCCTGGATCACACAGAGCTCTGCCTTCTCTGGCAATTCTATACCTGGCCCAACCTGGCCTGCTGACAGAATGTACTCACTCGGATCATAGGCTTTCCCAGCGAAATTCCCAGACTGCTCAAACCTTGATTCGACAATTCCATCCTCCTCTGAAATCTCCTCTATCCTGTCTTCGACAGTCACCACCATTGACTTAGGCTGGGTTGTGGAGATGTCCATCATGCACAAATCTGTGCAATCAGGAAGGAGCACCTCTGGCTTAGGTAGGTGGGAAGGAGTGATATAAATACTAGGATCGTAAGATGCGACCCCAGTTTGGATGAAATTGATTCTTGTAGGAGGTGGAGCTTGGTTGTGTGTAGGGAGCGGGTTGTTTGTGACATTGGGTCTTTCTGGCGGCACAATCACCTGTTTGTCAACGAGGTCTTGAATCTCGTGATGCAATCTGAAACATTGGTCGGTGTCATGACCGTGTTGTTGGTGATACGCGCAATATTTGGCTGGGTTGTGAGAGGGAGGGAGTGGATTTGGCAGCAGCCTCGGCTCCAGGGGCCTTAAGTGCCCTTTCCTGATTAATACCCCTAGAGCCTTGGACAGGGGCATGTACAATGGGGTGAAGGTTCTTTGGCCTCTGGGTTGGTATTTGGTGGCCTAGGTATTGCTTCCGGCTGCACCAGAGAAAGGCGTGGCTGCTGTGGGTCTTGGAAGGGGAGGGGGAATGGTGGTGACCATACTCACTTCCGGAGCTCTTGTATTCACAGCACTACTTGTGCCTACGTTGTTGTTGTGGTTGAAAGTCCTTCTTGGTTGCTCCCGATCTTGGTCGATCAGACCTTGTTTCATTGCATCTTCGATTTGTACCCCCATCTCGTGCAGATCCGAAAAAGTGGGGAAGGGGAGTACAATCATTTTTTGCATCAATTTTGGCTGGAGATTACGCACAATCATCCGAATCTGGTCCTTATCAGTGGGTCTTAAAGTCATCATTGAGGCCTTTGCTCTCCACCTGGTCACGAAATCCGAGAAACTCTCTTTGGGCTCCTGCCTTGTTGTTTCGAGGTCGCGTGTTGTAATCTCAATTTGGGTGTTATAAGAGTATTACGCGACAAAGGCCTCAGCCATCTCATCCCAACTCCGCTTGACGTCATCCTCTAACTTCGCGTACCAGATAGCAGCCACACCCGATAGGGTCCGGCCGAACAGCGAAAGCTTCTGCGGTCTGGTGAGGCCCATTGGCCGTAGTATATCTGAGAAGAGTCGAAGGTAGACCATGGGATCTCCAGATCCGTCGAAGCGATCGATTTGCGGCATCTTGAACCTATCCGGCAGCGTCACAGCCACATCGGTATATCCGTCCTCGATATCCGGAATATCCTTTACCCCTTGGGACTTTTTGAACAGCTTCTCGAGCTTACTCAATTTCAATGCTGTTGGGTCTATTTCGAACTCGAAGAGAGAGTCCGGGTGGTTGATAGGCGTATGTGCCTTGGACAGTTGAGCTGGAAGCGGGGGCAGAACTGGCCCCGTTGGAAGGTCTGTGTCCTCCTGGATGTTCTGGACATTTGGCAAGGTGTTTTGGATGTTTGGCAGGACATTCTGGACAGTTGGTGTTTGCTCGGGTAACGGGACCCCTGGTGGAAGAGGAACTAGATGTGAGGCAGATGCTCCGTTCTACTGTTGTAGTCTAGTGATGAGCTCGGCCTGCTGGGCTATGATTGTGGCCTGTTGTTTAGAGAACTCCGCTTGGCGGACAGCGTCCTCCTGCATTTGCTTCATGCTCTCTTGGAGCTGTCGCATCATTTCTTCCATCCCGGCCATATTCTGCTGATCTTGCTGACTGACTGGTATGTGTATCTCTATGGCAGAAACTGAGACCTCAGCCCGACTGTTCGCTACTAGGGTAGACCACTGCTCTGGTAACCTCTGTTCAGACACACTACGTCTCCTCGGCCTTCGCCTGACAACCGGGGGTAGAGAGTGAAACACTGGCTGTCCGTCAACCAGATCCTCAGATCGATTGAGTCGACGACCTCTTGTCCAGAGTGCTTGGGGAATATCTGCTTGGTCTGAAACAATTGTGCTAAAACTGCCCTAGCAAAAAGATAAATAAAGCAATAAGGAAATAAGTAACCAGATAAACGAACAGCATAACAGCTTAAAATAAACACACAACACACAGTTGGGCGTAACGACACATAGTCGGTAAGCTGATACACACTATCCTCCAACACTGATCATTATCCCTGAATCACTGTCCCCGAAAACCGAATCTGATACCCGCAGATAACTGATTCCCAAAATAACTGAACTGATGCCCGCAGGCCTGATGCCCAAACTCGCAAACCGATACATGCATTCCTGTAGAGACGCACTCTAAAAGCACATAACAGATAAGTAAGAGCCAAAACACCCCTATGTTGGGGTAGGGTTTCCCTGTCTTATTTTGTCAGGAATTAGGGTTTCACTATGCACGCAGCGGCTTCAAACAACCTAAAATCGGGTAAGCAACCTGTCCTAGCTTGGAATGGTCACTATGGATTTCGATATGCACTAGGTCGAATGGTCAAAAGGGTGCCCCGGTAAAACCGGGGTTTGTGTTTCCATACTGGCAGAGCCCGTAACCGGTAAGCCTTATGGCACGCAGCCTCTGGCAAACCGCTAAGGAATAGCAGATGGCAAACACGGTGTCCTAGGCGCAGCAATGCAAATGCAATGCAAAGAAACAAATAAGTGTAGTCAAAACAAGATATCATGAGTTCGAGTCAAGTTCTCTAAATCCCCAGCAGAGTCGCCAGAAACTGTAGACGTCCCCGAACGCCCCAGGAGGGTGGGTCCCGTTCTGTTCATCTTGGGCTTACTACAGTTCAGACTCAAATTGTCACGGTTCTCAATCTGAACCAAAGAGTCCAAATCCGGCAAATCATTTTTGAGAAAACAGATTTTTGAAAGAAGTGCCAAACATGGACTGCTTTTCCAGATACAGAGTCGCCACCTAAATATTTTATTTTGGAAAATTTAAGAAATCCTGACTCGTGCCTAAGGCCACGTGTCCGTCATCACCAAAGTTGCCTCGGCTCGAGAACTTGGGTACGATTAGGAAAGGTCACTTCGTGAGCACCCCCGCTCGCCCGATCAAAGATCGGCCTCTACTAACCATGATATCTAGTTTTAAAAACATTATGAGTTCTTATTCCGGTTATTAGCCTAGATTTACTATGTGATGCGCACAACATACAAGTATAGACTGGGTCGACTGAATTGGAATGAAGCATTTCATGTTCGTTTTTGAAAGTGGTTTGCTACTCGTAAGTAGGCTTAAAATGCAGATTTTCCCACCCTCAGGTGGGCTTAGAAACACATGATTTTGCCACTATCTAATGGGCTTAAAACTCGCAATGAATGAATTGTTCCAATCCAAATAACCCAACCTTCACCCACAGGCATTCAGGCAGTTACATCACACAAGCACATAGCCTCATGGTAAGCATGCTATCATGGCAGTCACTCACACGAATGCAAGGATGCTAAAGCATAAAACTTACCGAGTACTCCAAGCCAAAACAGAAGCTATGTTAGAAATCCATGCATGATCTTAACTATACAGAAATGCCTAATGCAGCACATGCAAAATGCAACTAAGATAGGCTCGGCTATTCTAAACATGGCATATGAAATGCTACAACTAACATGTATTCAACTTGGAATTGAAATACAATGCAGTGAGTATGATGCGCCGAGCCCGGTGCATGCAAAACAGATGAATGAATGCAAACATGCTATCATACTGTATGCTAATTGAAACATGCCCTAATCTAACCATCATAAGCTGGTAAATAAAAGGGAGAAAGACGTGGGGTTGGAAGACATACATCATACGCACGCACACTTATTACAACATTGCCCTCGCTCAGAGGGTCCGAATAAATAATATACAGTCCAAATGAATAGTACAGTCCGAATAAATACAAAACCCTAATTAATTAACAAATTAATCTAGGAAAGCGGATAAATTAACATGCAAGCTATGGACCGCCTCAGCTCTGTTCCGAATGATTAATAATGTGTGTTTGAGTTGCCTTGCGCGGAAATCCATTGTGATGCCCCAATTAGCCTCTGTTTACAATTAAGCCTGGAATATTACACTAAGCTCCAAAAGACTGCCGGTTTCTGATTTGCTGCAACAGAGAGCAAGAAAGGGGCATGGCAATGTATTTTCACATATGTATGCATGCCTCGATCCTCGTGCCACCAATCACGCATATCGATGCATGATGGCCGAGGAGTCAATTGCACGACAAAATATGAAATGCATGCGCATGAGGACACAACAAGACTGAGACTCCATCATGGATAATCCGGAGTGTCGGTGACCGAGAATTGAGACACGTTCCGTCACTCGGAGTACGAAACGTCCCTCGTTTCCCGTGCTTGGGCTAACTCCTATCCCAAGCACAATGCAATATGCATGACATGCATGAATGCGACTAACATACAACCTAGCATACGCAATGTTATGAAATGGCATACACAATGCTCGATGAAACATGGCATATACAATGCTCTAACATACAACCTAGCATACACAATGCTATGGACTAAGATGGTATACACAATGCAATATGGGCTTACACCAATATGAGTGGACCTCAGCCACACTCACATCAGTAGCCATTAGATGAATGTGAGACAACCGAAATGCGTGCACACATGCACGCAAACTGAGGACCGATCCTAAGACACAACATGCAACTCTAACAAGGCATGGCAAGGGATGCAAGATGGCATGCAATAGCATAAATTACAACTCTAAAACAGTATGCAAAGTGGTCCTGAAACATGGAAACATGGCACCCGATGCATGAGATGAGCCCTGAAACTCAAAACTAGGCACATATATTGACTTATAGCTATACAAAGCATGCATTATTTGACTATGAAGCACAAAGACAGAGCTAATGCAGTCCCAAAACATGAACATTTCTAGTTCAAAGCATGACCAAAAGATGCTAGCATGATGGACTAAAATAGCATGCACTAATGACTAGCAAGCATGGTTTACAGGGCATGTATATGAAGCACAAGAGAACTCATCAAACCAGCCAAAATCAGTGAATAAAACATGTCAAAATATGCCCAAATAACTTCTGAAATGCAGCCAACATATGCAAAAATAATGGGTTCCTTTAAAGGGGCATACAAGGGGTTATTAAGCACCTACAAGTTAGACACTTAGCAAGACCAAACCAACTCTGGAAATGGGTTATAACAGTCCTAAAACCCACCAAATAGTCCCTGGAATCAGTCTCGGAAACATGCAAAGAAAGGCCTCTTTGAAAGGCCTTGAATGGGATTGCTTTACACATGCATCATAGACATAAGATATGGCAAAATGGGCTCTTAATAGAGCCTAGGCAGACCTTAAAACTCTCAGAATAAGGCCTGAAACAGGACTTCAATGCATGCAAAATAGGGTCCCTTTGAAAGGCCTAAAAGACCCCCAAACAAGACAAAGAGAGAGGGGGTCACCCCCCCTCTGAAAATCCACTGGATTTCAGTGGCTAAGAGGCCAAACCATGGCCAATGCAAGTGCTCTAATGCATAGCCCTAATCATGAAGGAATGAAGCATGCATAGGGGAAGATGACCCCAAACAGAAATGGGACCTTAACCAAACTTAAAGAGGATGTCAAAACAAGACTTTTTTCCAGTTTATATCAAATCTCAAAAATGTTCACAAGTGAGGCTAAAATATGATGCAAAAATAGCCCTAAAAGAGAGATAGAGGGTAAGGGGAGGTAGATGGCCTCAAAAAGCAAAGAGCCCTTAAAAAAAGTTGAAAAGGGGCTCAAAATAAGACACTTTATAGTTTGTCTCGAAGCCCAGAAATGTTCACAAATAAGGCTAATATATCATGCAAGATAAGCCCTAAAAGAGAGATAAAGCACAAAGGGGGAGTAGAAGACCTCAAATAGAAAAATGTTCTTGATCAAACATGAAGATGAGCTCAAAATAAGACTATTTTCAGTTCAGGTTGAAGCCCAAAAATACAAGCAAAAGGAGCTAAGATATAGAGCAAAGATATGCAAAAATGGCGAAAATAGAAGCTTACCCTTGTAGAACTGAACTCCAGCAGCTTTTGGACCAAGTTGGTGAGCTTTCAACCTCTGCAAATGACCTCCAAGGGGCTGGAATGGATGATGGAGGTGGTAGGCTATGAGGTGTAGGGTAAAATGGCCAAGAAAATGGGTGTTTGGAGGTTTGAAGTATAGATATAGGGGTGTATGTATATTAATGCCTCAGCTGATTTTCTAACCCTTAGAAATGAAGCTCAAGGGTTGGCTTTATAGAGGAGAGGAGCCAAAGAAAAAAGGGGGAAAAACCAATTCAAATGGCCCTCCAAAAGGACAGACCCTCGGGCAGAGGGTCTGGTGCAAAACAGCTGGCACAGCTGGAATGCACCAGAAGGGACAAACATGGCCGGCCAAGTGCAAAAGGGCCAGGTGGCCGGCTGGCCACCTCCCCTGGTCGGCCGACCAGGGGTCAAAAAGGTCAACAACAATTGCTGGCCGGCCACCCCAAAAAGGTGGCCTCCCAGATGAGTGCAACACAGCTGTATGGTCAAAACCCAGAAAATGTGAACCAGGAGAGAGAAAAACCAGCTTTATAGAGGGATTCAAAAGGGTCAAGAACAATTTCTGGTCGGTCTACCCATATTGGTGGCCTCCTAGGTGTGTACAACACAATGGTGTGGTGGAAAGTCGGAAAAAGTGGTCCTGGAGTGGGAAAAACCAGCTTCCTAGTGAAGAAAACGGGCGATGAAGAGCGATGAAGAAATAAAACTGGTTTTTCAGAAAAATTGCTGGCCTCCCATCCTCCGACAACCTTTCTAACAATGAAAATAAGGTCCCTGCCAAAAATGGACCAAGACGGATGCAAAACGAAGGTTCGGGGGCCAAAACACGCAATTCGGGGCCCCAAAAACAGGCTGTTAGGCACCGGAAGTGGTGTTCGACCACGGAGTTGGTCTCTCGGGCCACAGTGTCCCTCAAAAGGGAGGAAACAAGATGTGTGCCAAAAACCAGAGCAAACAGAGGTAGTTAAGCGGTCCCGAACCGAGGCACACGGCCGACGGCTCCGAAAATCGGGAACCGGGCTCCAAACGGGAAAAATGGCCTACGACCATGAAACGTTGCCTACAGCCACTGAGAGATGATCTACGAGACCTCTCCCTCCCTTCGGGAAGAGAAAACAAAGAAAACAGGGCCTGATTCGCAAACCGAGGCAAAGCACAAAAGAGTCCGGAAGTCTGGAGGCAAGGCTCGCAGCCGTGACTCTGCAACCTCGGAACGAGCACAATATGCAACATGACCAAGCGCTCAGTCGGTGACGTCTGAGTCTTAAGGTCGGTCAAAAATGGGGTGTCTACAATGACGCTCAAAGATGGATGACCAGAGAAGGTAACCTAGGGTTGACTTGGGCTAGATTTTTGGAGTTGTTCTACAACAAGCATTTTACCCTTAGTGTCCGAGATCGCAAGACCACGGAGTTCCAGACTCTAACGCAAGGCAATAGGACAGTGGCGGAATATGACCGTGCTTTTACCGAATTGGCGAGATATGCGCCTCACATGGTCGATGATGGATATAGGAAAGCTAAGAAGTTCGAAAGTGGACTGCTTGGACCAATTCAGGATCGAGTCAACATGCTCAACATGCCGACTTACGCCGGGGTATTGGACAAGGCCATCCTTGCATAAGCTAACTTGAACCGATATCAGAATTCAGGAGAGAGCCAGAGGAAGAGACAGAACTATGATAATCGCCGAGTTCCATTTAAAGACAAGAAGAAGGCGAATGTGGGCAGCTCCAGCAACTCGAACCAAGAAGGTAATACTAAGCCGACGTGTGCAAGTTGTGGGAAGCCGCATTCTGGAGTTTGCCATTGGGCGTCAGGAGCCTGTTTTGAATGTGGTGAAATGGGTCATCGTGTGAAGGACTGTCCAAAGGCAAGGACTGATGATGGTAAGAAGAATGGGAGCACCTCAGGCTCTGCACAGAGAAATAACATCGGGAAGGCACAGACGAGACAGGGCAGAGTTTTTGCATTGGTACCAGGAGACACCCAGAATGCTGAGACAGTCATGTCAAGTATACTCCCAATCTGCTCTCAAGATGCATACATATTGATTGATTCGGGTTCTACACATTCATTTGTATCTGCTAAGTTTGCCGAGAAGTTAAATAGAAAACAAGAACCCCTTGATTATGTGTTATATGTGTCTACTCCATCTGGGAGGACTATGATTGTTGCATCCATTTATAGGGCGTGTGTTGTTGTGATTGAGGGTGTAGAATTACTAGTTGATTTGATGCCGTTAAGCATGACTCACTTTGATGTCATATTGTGAATGGATTGGTTAGTAGCGAATCACGCATCCATTAATTGTGTTTCAAAGAATGTCACACTGAAGCCCCCAAACCAAGCCGAGGTTATTTTCCAGGGTAAAGGAGTAGTACCCCCACCTTACTTAATCTCACCCATGAAAGCCTATAAGTTGATCCAAAAGGGGTGTCAAGGTTATTTGTGTAGTATACTAAGTGATTTGAATGGAAATGTTGAGTTAGCCGACATCCTCGTGGTTTGGGAATTCCCTGACATCTTTCCAAGAGAATTGCCTGGCCACTTAATCGATAGGGAAATAGCATTTACGGTTGACGTTATGCCGGGAACCCAGCCTATCTCTAAAGCACCCTATAGAATGGCCCCAGTCGAACTCAAGGAACTGAAACTACAATTAAAAGAATTGTTGAACAAGGGATTCATTAGGCCAAGCACTTCACTTTGGGGAGCACCAGTTCTATTTGTCAAGAAAAAGGATGGTACCCTTCGTCTTTGTATCGACTACCGAGAACTAAATAAGGTGACCATTAAGAATAAGTATCCATTGCCGAGGATTGATGATTTGCTTGATCAACTGCAAGGAGCACGAGTCTTTTCAAAAATTGATCTTAGGTCGGGCTACCATCAGCTCAAGGTTAAAGCCGAGGATGTTGAGAAGACTGCTTTTCAGACAAGATATGGCCACTACGAGTTTCTAGTGATGCCTTTTGGGGTGACTAATGCGCCTACAACATTCATGGATTTGATGAACAGAGTCTTTAAACCATACCTAGACGAGTTCATGGTTGCTTTCATCGACGACATACTGATCTATTCCAAGAGCGGTGACGAGCATGAGAAGCATTTGAGACTGGCCTTACAAACCCTAAGGGGCAGGAAATTATATGCCAAGCTCAGCAAGTGTGAATTTTGGCTTGCAAGCATCTCATTTTTAGGCCACGTGATTACTGAACAAGGTATTTCTGTTTATCCAAGTAAGATTGAAGCCGTAGTGAATTGGCCGACACTGACTAATGTGTCTGAGGTTCGTAGTTTTCTGGGTTTGGAAGGTTATTACAGAAAGTTTGTGAAAGACTTCTCAAGGATTGCAGTGCCATTAACACAACTAACTCAGAAGGGAGTGGCATACGAATGGACCGAGGATAGAGAATCAGTCTTCCAAGAATTGAAGACAAGGTCAGTCACAGCACCAGTTCTTGTACTTCCATCAGGTAATGAGGAATTTCATATTTTCAGTGATGCTTCACATAAAGGTTTGGGTTGTGTATTAATGCAAGGGGGTAAAGTCATAGCGTATGCATCTCGTCAATTGAAACCCCATGAAAAGAACTATCCTACCCATGATCTAGAGTTAGCAGCCGTGGTGTTTGCTTTGAAGATTTGGTGTCACTACTTGTATGGAGCTTCTTGCCAAGTTTTCACAGACCACAAGAGTTTGAAATACTTGTTCACCCAGAAGGAACTAAATATGAGGCAGAGAAGATGGCTTAAACTACTAAAAGATTATGACATGCAGATTCAGTGTCATCCAGGTAAAGCAAACTCAGTGGCCGACGCGTTGAGCAGGAAGTTAGTAGGGAATTCAGCATGTTTGTCAATGAATTCAGTGGAGCCGACCATCGTTGAGGAAATAAGGACAAGGCAGATGGAAGATAGATTCTTTAGGAAGGTAATTGACGAGATTATCACTAAGCCGAGGTCAAGGTATACCATTGAAAATCAGGTACTCAAGTTTGAAGGAAGATTGTGCATGGTTCCAAGTTTGCCGTTCATCCAGGGAGTACCAAGATGTACCAAGATTTGAAACAGACTTGTTGGTGGCCGAATATGAAAAGAGAGATAGCCGAGTTCGTATCTCAGTGTCTATATTGCCAACAAGTGAAAGCAGAGCATCAAAGACCAGCAGGATTTCTTCAACCTTTGCCAATTCCTGAGTGGAAATGGGAGCACATCTCCATGGATTTTGTGGTTAGTTTGCCGAGGACGCAGAAGGGTATGGACTCGATTTGGGTTATTGTCGACAGATTAACTAAGTTAGCACACTTCTTGCCTGTTCAGACTACATTTAATGCTGACTGACTTAATGTACTGTATATGAATGAGATTGTGAGACTTCATGGAGTGTCGATGTCCATAGTGTCAGACCGAGATTCGAAGTTTGTTTCTAGATTTTGGCAGAGTTTACAAAGAGCCTTGGGAACCGAGTTGAAGTTTAGCACTGCTTTTTCACCCCCAGACCGATGGACAAACAGAAAGAATGATTCAGACACTCGAAGATATGCTCAGACTATGTGTGTTAGATTTCAAGGGAAGTTGGGGAGTACATCTACCGTTGGTAGAATTCGCTTACAACAACATCAAACTAGCATCGGCATGGCGCCATACGAAGCCTTGTATGGAAGGAAGTGTAGATCGCCGATATGTTAGACCGAAGTAGGAGATAAAGCTTTGATTGGTCCCGAGCTAGTTCAAGTTACAACCGAGAAGATTAAGCTCATTCGACAAAGGATCAAAACTGCTTAGAGTCGGCAGAAGAGTTATGCCGATCAGAGAAGAAGAGAGTTGGAATTTGAAGTTGGGGATCATGTATTCCTGAAGGTTTCGCCAATGAAAGGAGTTTCTAGATTCAGGAAGAAAGGTAAGTGTCACGACCCGAACCCGCCCCCGTGGGTTAAGGACGTAACCGGCTAGTAATCATGAGATTACCTACGGCCTCAAACCAAACCAAACGTACTTTAACAGAGTTAATGGGGGCCAAACGGAAGCAATTTAAAACTTTGTCCATAGAGCCGTGCTTATATGCACTTTAAAACAAACCCTGCGCATATACGTTAATAACTCACAACAAAGTACAGTACCAGAAAATCCTTTACAGACAGGATCATCTAAACTGAGTCAACCCATAAAAACTGCATACAAACACATTCAAAGACTTCGCCAACCTGACAAAATATAAATACATAACAAAAGGGTGAAGACGTGTCTCGTGCGTGAGACGCAAGGGCTGACTCCTCAAAATCTTAGTTGTTCCAAACTAACTTCTGTGAGGCTGGGTCTGGACCTTTCCTGGCTCACCTACAAACACATGAATGAGCGTGAGCGAAAGCCTAGTGAATAATATCAAACAAGGAATATACATTGGAACAATATACATCAAACGGCCTTGGGCCCAATTTGCATTTCTAACTAATACATACATACATAGACATACGTAAGTTAAGTAACTGAGGTTCCAAACATTCTGGCCTTCGGCCTATTTAGCTTTCCATTCCTGTCAAAACGGCCTTCGGCCCATTCATTTCTGTCAAAGCGGCCTTCGGCCCATTCATTTCTATCAAAACGGCCTTCGGCCCATTCATTCATGTCAAAACGGCCTTCGGCCCATTCATTTCTGTCAAAACAGCCTTCAGCCCATTCATTTCTATCAAAACGGCCTTCGGCCCATTCGTTTCTGTCAAAACGACCTTAGGTCCATTCATACATGTCAAAACGGCCTTCGGCCCATTCATTCATGTCAAAACGGCCTTTGGCCCATTCATTTCTATCAAAACGACCTTCGGTCCATTCATTCGTATCAAAACGACCTTAGGTCCATTTATATTTATCAAAAAGACCTTCGGTCCATTCTATTCTATCAAAACGACCTTTGGTCCATCTATGGTTATCGAAACGACCTTCGGTCCATTTATGGTTTGTCCAAACGACCTTCGGTCCATTCATTTATTCATATCAGACTTTTGCCCACAATCCCAATTAGCAACTCATAAAGCTCATAAGGGAATAAATAATTGGACATCCACAAGCATTCGAATATTGATATTACTCACAGTGATCGGTTTGTGGACTCGCCCTGGAGCTTGACCCTACACATTTCATGAATACAAAAGGGTCATTAATAATTCCATCCGTTCCTTAATTCACATAATCCTCTTTAGGCCTTACTCTTATCTCATTAACTTATTTACCATGCTTAACATAGGCCTAAGAGTGCTTACAAGTGAAAGAGAACGGAAAACAGAACACAAAATGCAAAAACAGGATTTCAGCAAAACAGGGTCCCCGCTCGAGCGTGGACTTCCCCGCTCGAGCGGACACTTAGGTCTGCAAAAGTACTGGTTGCCCTCAATTCCCGCTCGAGCGCAAACTCGGACGCTCGAGCGGACTTCCTGCCTACATAGCTCCCCGCTCGAGCGTAAACTTCCCCGCTCGAGCGGGAACCAGGTTTGCAGAAAATGCTGGGAGCTCGATTTCTCCGCTCGAGCGGCACTTCCCCCGCTCGAGCGGAAGTCAAAATTCTGGAAATTTCCAGGTTGTGTTCTTGAGCTTCAATTCAATTTCCCAGCTACCATTCTTGCATGCAAAGGCTCAGATCTCAAATATAGTCATACTAACATGGTTCCCTTGCAAGATTATAGCATTATGAAGTTCAATTTCTTGATTTGCTTACATGCATGTCCCAAAACATAACAAACCCATCACCAATATAACAAGTTCATGCATTCAAGCTCATATCTTTAATTAATCAAACATGCAAGGCCATCTTGACTTCATTTCCATCCCAAATAATGCAAATGATGTTCATTCTCATGGAACACAACAAAAACATGCTTGCATGTAGGATTTAACACTCATATTTCCACATTCAACTTAATACATGCTTGTTTATGTAAAATCATGGTGATCCTATACATGCATGTGCATTTCAACTTCAAATTCATCAATTACAACACAACTTACAAGTTCAATCTCATGAATTTACTCACCTAGGAGTTTAATCTTCCAAACTCTAGTCAATTCTTGGACTTAATCTTCAAGATTCCCAAGTCTTGAGCCAAAACCACACAACTCTCTCCCTTCTCTCTCTAAGGCCGACCTTCTCTCTCTCTATTCTTGAGTTCAATATCAGCCAAATGAATTAAAGAGGGGAGTTGGGTGTATAAAGCCTTGACAACAAAACTCACTGAGGCCATTTTAATAATAATAGAGTAGTTGGGCTCTAATTCATCAATTTAATCCATTTAATCTGACCAGAGTCAAATTCTAATTAAATTTCACCGTAGGCTTTAAAAATTATGCCAATCACAATGGCGTAATCAATTTCGGGTCCTGTGGCCGATAAGGCCCTCAATTTAATTTCCGAAGCGGGTTATCAAACAGATATTCCTACGGCGAACAGATAGAAACTCAAAATCACATACATTCACATAATGACACATAAAATCATGCTAAACACATAATCATACTTAAATTAAGGACCAATTAGCTAATTACGAAACAGGGGCATCACAGTAAGTTAGCACCTCGTTACATCGGGCCGTTTGAAATTCTTGTGAAGGTTAACCTAGCTGCCTATAGACTTGCTTTACCACCAGAACTAAGTCAAGTTCACAATGTGTTCCATATCTCGATGTTGAGGAAGTATATTCGGAATCCCCTGCATGTGATTGACCATTTCGGGATTGGGATTAACGAAGATTTAGATTATGAAGAGAAGCCGATATGTATTATCGATAGACAAGTAAGGCAGTTGAGAAACAAGTCGATACCAATGGTAAAGATTGAATGGAAAGAGCATTACGGCAAGGATGCTACATGGGAAATGGAAGAGGAAATGAAAATTTGACTTCCAGAATTGTTCTTAGAACAAGGTAACTCAAGTTTGGGGACCAAACTTCCTTAAGGAGGGTAGGATGTAACAACCCTCACTTTGACTTAACCATACTTGCATACATTCATGTAT
This sequence comes from Camellia granthamiana, assembly GCA_036172215.1. Taxonomy (NCBI): domain Eukaryota; kingdom Viridiplantae; phylum Streptophyta; class Magnoliopsida; order Ericales; family Theaceae; genus Camellia; species Camellia granthamiana. Next base: position 26,650,342 of record CM069910.1, on the reverse strand, counting down.
GATCTTGTCTTGTTATGTTGTATTTGCAAATCTTGACTTGTCTTATTTTGCTTAAGTGTTACTTGCATGATTTTGTCCCTTGCTTGTGTGTAGCCGTGGTCATCTTAGCCTAGTTCGCCTTTGAACTTTTGCACCTAGAAATACCTTGGAACCACTTTGGTTGACCTCCATCTTCACCCTAGCATATTGGCCGAGATGTCATTATCTAGGCTGAGGTGTGCATCACCATGGACGAGATGTGTATCATCTAGGCCGAGATGCTTACCCTTGCACTAAGTGATTTTGTTCCTGGATAGGTATGACCTAGACCGAGGTATGGCACATCTAGGCCAAGGTGTGGCACAGCTTAGTCATGCGTTGTCCTTCCAAGCCGACGTCCTTGTCGCCCTGCTTGCCAAAGCTTTGTCCTAGCCGAGATCAGTGCTTGCTGGAGTACCTATTCCATCTAGCTTGTTGGACACACCTTGTCATGGTCTTGTCTTATCAATCAGTCACCTTTTTTAGGTAACCCAATCCGATAGCGCCATGTGTCCGAGCTGAGGGTTAAGTTAGTCGGCAGACTTAGAAACATATCATTTTTGTATCAAATCTTGCCTTTTAGAGAGAGAAGCTCTAGGAGGAGAGGAAGAAGTTCTTGAGAGAGGAGTAGACTTCCAAGCTTGATCTTTGGTGTTTGAGCCGATAGATTCGTGGTTTGAGGTTAGAATCTTAACCTACTCTTGTTGTTCTTATTGACCATCTAGCTACATTGCCTGATCGAACCTGTTTTGCATGCCATGCATTGATAAAAAGTTGGTATTAGAAAGAGAAAATAGTGTTCATGTGTTCTTGAAGGAAAGTCTTGTTTTGATCCGAAAGTTTGTGACAAGAACCATGTTTTTGTGTTTGTTTTCATATGATCTTCTTGTATGGGTACCCAGGTCCATGTTTTCAAACTCATAGCATGAAATCTCAGATTTTGTAATAACAAGTTGTGATTGAGCATTCACGTTTTCCATATTCTTCATGTTCATGTTCTTCATGTTCTTCAGCAGAGGGAAACCCAGATTTTCCTGACCTTGCTTTTGAATGTGGCCGTCAGGACCACACCTCGGCGAGAAGGTGTGGGACCGCGGCCAAGGCCTGGTTGGAACCCAGCATGTTTACCCGAGATGGGAAACAGTGTTTTGTTTTGATTTGACTTAGCTTTTGAAGAATGCCGAGATCATCTGTACGCATGTGAAGCTTGTTTGAAAGTGCATTCAATAGACTTTGCCGTGTGTTTGTAGGACTTGGACTTGCCTTGACCCCAACGTTTGAAGAACTATGTGAGTGGCATTTTTAATAAAGCTACGTTATAAAGTTTTGTTAAAGTTTTGCTTTGCTTGTTTTGGAAAAGTATTTGTTAAGCATGAATGACTATCCCTATTTTGTGTATCAAGTATTGGCTTTGGTTTTGATAATATTCTTGAAAGTCCGTACGTGCTAGGGGACTATAAGCATTTGTAGCACAACCTTTGAAAGTCCGTACGTGCTAGGGGACTATAAGCATTTGTGGCACAACCTTTGAAAGTCCGTACGTGCTAAGGGACTATAAGCATTTGTCGCACAACCTTTGAAAGTCCGTACGTGCTAGGGGACTATAAGCATTTGTAACACAACCTTTGAAAGTCCATAGTGTCAGGGGATTATAATGCAACTGCACAACTTGTTTTGGAGTCCGTACGTACCAAGGGACTTTAAGCATTTGTGGCACCTTTGTTTGTTTTGTCCGGAATGTCATCACCCCAAGTATATGTTTTGATACAAGTTTTGCCAAGTACATGTTTTGATATAAGTTATCTTATATGTATTGTTTTGACAAGAACCTCGAGAATCATTCATTTAACCCCTTTATTACTTATACCATTCACTGAGTATCCAAGCTCACGCTCTCTATATATATATGTAGGTGATGAGCAGGACGGCAGCGACTCCTAGATGTGTAATTGCAAGCTTGTTTTGTGTTCATGTTATGTCGGCTTGATTTGTTTTTGTGCCGGCAAAATTGTATTTACGTCGGCAATCTTGAAAATTATGCTTCTTGGCTTGTATTCATTGTATTTTGTACAAGTCGGCTGGAGAAGCCTTTTGATCAAGATGTAACATGTATTTTACTTATGTTGTAATCAAGTTGTAAGACTTTAATTAAGATGTAAGCCATTTCATTTGATCTATGCACGGCTCTTATGAACTATTTAGATTTAAATGTATTGCTTCCGCACATGTTAGCCCCATATGTATACTCTGATTGTGTGTGATCTTTGTAAGTTGGCCTTCGGTAATCTCGGATTACTGGCCATCATGGCACCATTCTACTAAGGGCAGTTTGGGGTCGTGACAGAAAAGCCAAAAATATAATTTTTTACCAATTTCTCAAAACACCTCTCAGTTTTGTTAACACAATTGCTAGAAATTTTTGGGTGCGGATAGGTACCACGCTGGCTGCCATAGGTGGTACCTTTTCACCAGTGAGAGATGGACAAAATACAAACAACAATGATTCATCCCATTAATTTGGGAGCACTAATGAGGTGGAAATTCAAAAAAAAAAACCTAAGGTCAAAACATCACATTAATGAGTGGGGCCTACCCCCTAGAGCTCATAATTTAGAGCTCCCAAACATTTTTCAAATACAAAACACAAGAAGTCAGATTATGTCAGCAAGTTACCACATCGAAAAAAAAAATCCCAAAAATTAACGGAAAATTCACGGACGGTTTGAAATTCTCCCTCCTCTCACTTGCTTTTAATAACATATTTTCTCTCTCCTCAATTAATTTTACTTTTTTTTCCCTAGTGTTCAGTATATCTTCAATCAATTATTTTATGTTTTCTTCTATTCGAAATTTAAAAATAATATACGGTAAAATTTATAACTAAATTAAGGAAAAAATTATTCCTAATGACATATTTTTACTTCTATATAAATACTTTAAAAAGTAAACTTGAATAAGGTAGTCAATATAATATTATACATTAAGTAAAAAAATGTAGTTAGCAATTATACTTACATAAATTTACTATTTTAAAAACATTTTATTTTGCTTGCTTATATTGTTAAACATTATATTATATCAAAGATGAAAACTCTCAAAGTAAGCAACCAAACAAACAAACAAGTAGAATATAATGTTTAACAATAGACTTTTAAAATTTTGCAATAAAATTTTACAACTTTCATTTTTGCTAAGAAAATTCTATTTGGTACTAGTTAAATAAAATGCTTTTAAAATATTTTTTTTAAAAAAAAATTGAAATTAAAACTATAGTAAATTTATGTAACTATAATTGTTAACCACATTTTTTTACTTAATGTATAATATTATGTTGACTATCTTTTTTAAGTTTATTTTTTTAAGTATTTATGTAGAAGTAAAAAAATGTTGTTAGGAATAAAATTTTCCTTAATTTAGTCATAAATTTTAGTCGTATATTATTTTTAAATTTTGAATAAAAGCAAACATAAAATAATTGATTGAAGACATACTACAGTTTTATATTTATTTTTCTGTGTGAAAAAAAAAAATTAAAAATCACAATTCATATATATATAAATAATTGTAAACACAACTCATGCATAGTACGAGTGGAACACTAGTAAATAAAATAAAATAAAATAAAAAAGTGAATTAATTGGGGAGAGAGAAAATATGTTAGTAAAAGCAAGTGAGAGGAGGGAGAATTTCAAACCATCCGTCAATTTTCCGTTAGTTTTTGAGAGTTTTTTTTCCCATGTGGTAACTTGCTGACATATGGGGGTGTTTGGGAAGAGTTTTTTTTTTTTTTTTTTTTTTTTTTTTGGGCTAAAATAGCATTAAAAAATAAAATAAGTTAAAATAGTGAATAAAATAAAATGTCACATCAAACCTATAATCATTTTATTTTTTCTTTCACAAATATCACATCCAACTATAAAAAAAAAAAATCTAACTATATTCTCAAACACAAATTTTAATCTCATAAAATAGCCAAAAACTAAAATAGCCTACTAAAATAGTAAGTTTCCAAACATCCACATAATCTGACTTCTTGTGTTTTGTCCATCTCTCACTGGTGGAAAGGTAACCACTTGTGACTGCCAACGTGGTATCCTATCCACACCCAAATATTTCTCTAGAGGAGAGAGAGAGGGGATAGGAATGGAGTACAGAGAGGTTTTTAGGTTCCTAAACAAACCGTATCAAAGAGAATAGGACAAGAGATTATCGCATCAAAGAGGAGACAAGACCCTGTTCAAAAAAAAAAAAAAGAAAGAGAAGAGGACAAGAGATTATCGCGTCAAAGAGAAGAGGTGAGCTGAGTTGAGCTAAGCTGATATTTGACTCAGTCTCTCCACAATCACAATCTCTCTCCACTTTATGGCCTCTTTTTGAAGGGGGTACTTACGTGTAGGTCCTAGTAAGTGGACTTATTGTCAAATAGGTCCTATGAAAAAAAATTTGTCATAAAAAAAGTCACTAATTGTAAAATTTTAACGACAATTTATAAAAATTAAGATAAAAAAAGTCACTAATTATCAATTTTTAGTGACGTATGTAAAAAATTGTCACAAAATTTATTTTTAGTGACAATTTTATCAAGATTTATTTTCAATAGGACTTGATGAAAATTAAGTCTAACTATTAAGACTTATTGGTAGTTTACCATTTTTGAAGTTGGTTATTTTAATTTTTAATTATTTTAATAAATTAAAATATTGAGAGGAATTAATTGGAGAGAGAGGGAAAATATGTTATTAAAGCAAGTAAGAGGAGGGAGAATTTCAAACCGTCCGTGAATTTTCCGTTAGTTTTTGGGAGTTTTTTTTTTCGATGTGGTAACTTGTTGACATAAGGATGTTTTAGAAAGATGATTAAAAATTAATTTCTTAATTTTTAATTTTTTTTAATTATTTTATGTGAGAAGTAATGTGATCTAAAATAGGCCATAATCTGACTTCTTGTATTTTGTTCATCTCTTATCGGTGGAAAGGTACCACCTATGAGCTGCCAACGTGGTACCCTATCCACACCAAAAAATTTATCATATATTGAGAGGGAGATTCACAATTTGGCTCTGGGCCGTGGTAGAGGCCGAACAAAAAAGAGGTCCGAGCGCATTTAGGCCGAGCTAACTTGGGCTAATCCAGAGTTGGTTTGCTCGGTTGAGGTCCAGGGCCCATTCAGCCGAGATGATCGTCTGTCAACCCGAGCTTATTGGTCGCGCATGTAGCTCGGCGGAAAGGTCTCGCTTGGACCGGCCTAACTTGTCTGGAGCTCGGCCGTACTGGAATGCCCTGGAGCTCGGTTGTGATGGAGCTCGGTGAGTGGCACTGTTGGGCTCGTTAAGTAGCTCGGTCGAAGGAGGCTGAGATAATTTCGCCGGGCTGCCCATTCCTGCCGATGCCAACTGGCGGTTTGATTAGGTGGTGCTTAGCTAAATTTGCGCTAACAGATGGGAGAGCAGCTCCATGTGTCAATAAGCGAATGGATGCAGAGGTGAGCGCAGAAAGTATATAAGCATGACTGCGCCCCCCATGCTGGGGATGGAACTTCATTTGGTGAAAGAAACTCTCTTCCTCTCTCTCTCTCTCTATCTCTGAGTATGTGCTAACTTGACTGTTGGAGGGGTTTTCCGGCAACACACCGCCGGGCAGCTCACTGCCGTTGTGCTCGCAGGTTAATTGGATCGAAGCGGAGCTTGGACGCAAGGAATACGGGCGGTACCAAATATTTGCCCCCTGGCGCCGTCTGTGGGAAGTTTTACAGACACAACCTTGTCCTCCAAGCTCATCTGATCGCCTTCCATGGCAAACAACAACGAAATACCGTTATCTGCCATTGGCGGTGTTACCTCGGAGTCAGCCAGACGGAGAGACGGACTCCCTGCCATTTCGAACATGGCGGACCTGGAGACTTCCCCAGGAGGACTTCCAACAGATGCATGAGATAAGCGCGCCAAAAGTTTTGGTCACTCACGGAGCCCGGACGGACACCGGCGGCGAAGAGAATCACACGCTCGACGCCTGGAGCACAAGTTAAGGGACCACGACACCGTCATCCAGAGAATGGCGGCAGAGATGAAAGCTCTCAAATGACAGGTCAAAGGGAAAGGTGCTGCTGGAGTGGAAGACCACGGTGAGTGCACCCAACCCCACCGCTCAGGCAGCCAGAGCCAGCGGCACACCCCCTCCCTTTCTATCACCAAAAGCTATAGAGTTGGAGACCTAGACACACCTGCAGAGAAGTCTAGCGCGCAAGATAGTACCTACCATCCCTCACGTCCATCGACCACATTGAGATATTCCTACTCCGTCCATTCAGAGGACTTGAGGGATGTCTTAAAGGAGCGTGCTCACCGACGGGAGGCTAAAAGGGTGCCGACGCTCCAGCGGTTATCCTACAAAGGTCACCATAGTGAGGAGGTTATGATGCCGCCGCCTCGTTTGGCCGTACCAGTCTATTTGGACACAGACTTGGTGAGGCTGAACGCCTCCCCCTTCTCCCTTGAGATAGAGGCCACGCCACTCCCAGTGGGCTTTCACCAGCCCAAGTTTACACTTTATGACGAAAAAAGCGATCCGTACATGCATGTAAGCCACTTCCGGCAGGTCATGGCTGGACACAGGCGTAATGATGCTCTCATGTGCCTTATTTTCCCATCAAGTTTGGGCGAACTGGGCTTGAAATGGTTTGAGAGACTTCCAGAAGAGAGCATCGAGAGGTGGCACCAGTTGGCGGAAGTATTCGTGACTCGTTTCAAAACTAACACCAAAACGCCAAAGGAAGTGGACCACCTTCTGAGTGTCAAGATGGAGACGAGTGACACCCTCAAGGCATACAACTCCAGGTACTGGGAAACCTTCAACGAGATCCTAGATTGCCCGATCAACCTGGCAATCACCCAATATAAGCGCGGTCTCCCGGTCGGACATAGGCTGAGGGACTCGCTTATAATGAACCAGCCGACGTCCATGGGGCAACTAATGCAACGCATCAACAAGCACATCCAAGTAGAGGATAATGCGACGGCGTCCACTGCGAAGACAAATCCGGTGGCAACAGACAAAAGGGCGGCTGGCAAGGTACACGCGGTCGGACAGGAGACTAACCGTCCAAATGATCGCGCCGGGGAATCTGACCGTGGACCAAATCATAGAAACCGGGGTAGAGGCCGCCGCAATGATCGAGCAGAATATCCCCGTGATGACGCAGCTGATGTTAACAGAAGGATGAACGCTCGGACGGGCATTACCACGGTATTTAAGATTCCAATCTATCGCATACTTAGTGAAATCCGCGACGAGGATTACGTCCGGTTTCCTGCTAAGTTAGGTGTTGCGCAAAAGGGCTTCAATCCACGGTACCGCTGCACATATCATAGGGAGCAAGGACACCGGACAGAGGACTGTTTGCCCTTGAAGCAACACTTAGAGGAGTTAGTCGCAGCTGGTCACTTAGACCTTTACATCGATGGGGGCGTTAGAGCTGCGCATCCCACCCTGGTTGCTCCGAGTGGTTCGGATGACTTAGAGGCGCCCTCTCAAGGAGTGGTCAATGTGATCCACGGCATAGTGGAGCCGGCGCGTGTATGCAAGCTCCAAAGAATGATAAAAAAGGTGGAACATATGAGGGAAGTTTTGTCAGTCCAGCCCGCGATCAAAAGGGGGAAGACCGAGGAGAAAGATGTGATTAGTTTCTCAACTAGGAACCTAGAGCGCATTGAAACGCCGCACAACGACGCCCGGGTAGTCACCCTCCGTGTTAGAGACTTCGATGTCAAGTGCATCTTGAATGACCAAGGAAGCTCGATTGAGATTATGTACTACGATGCGTTCAAGTAACTCACACTTCGGGATACAGACTTGGCTCCGGAAACTTCGCCACTAGTTGGTTTCAACTCACAACCGGAGTGGCCTATGGGAAAGATAATCTTACCAGTCAAAGCCGGATCCGTGGTCAAGCAGGTGAAGTTCTGGGTATTGAAGGTGCCGTCCACATACAACCTGATCTTAGGTAGGGGATGGCTTCATGCTATGCAGGTGGTAGCGTCAACCTACCACCAGGTTATGAGGTTCCCCTCGGCTATGGGGGAAGTTGAGGAAATTTGGGGCGATCAAGTCATGTCGAAGCAATGTTTCGTGGCAGTGAATGGGAGTCGAGCTACCAAAGGCTTTGTGCAAATGATTGAAGGTTCGGAAGACCAAAGTGTCCTTGATGACGTGGGCGCCAAGGCCGAGGACAAGGCTGTTGAAGAGTTGGTGGAAGTACGGATCGACGCCGACAGTCCAAACAAGTTCTTTTTGCTAGGGTCAAGCCTGACCGCCCAAGAAAGGACCAAGATGGTAGAGTTTTTGATGGCGAATATTGAAGTCTTCGCATGGACGCCGTACGACATGCCTGGCGTTGATCCAAGCCTTATTTGTCACCAACTCAATGTTTTCCCGGATGCACGCCCTGTCATTCAAAGAACGAGGAGATTGGCTCTTCATCATGCCGAGGTAGTCATGGAGGAAGTGAGGAACCTGCTAGAAGCAAGGGCTATCCAGGAAGTGCACTACCCTCGGTGGTTTCAAACACGGTCGTAGTGCCTAAGAAGAATGGGAAGTGGCGAGTTTGCGTTGACTACAAGACTGTCAACCGAGCTTTCCCTAAAGACAGCTTTCCTCTGCCTAGAATAGACCAGCTGGTGGATCTTACGGCCGGGCATAACAGGCTCAGTTTCTTGGATGCCTATCGCGGTTATCACCAGATCGCCATGCATGTTCCCGACCGCGAGATAACCTTTTTCACTACCCCAAGGGGACTATTTTGCTATCGAGTCATGCCTTTTGGTTTGAAGAATGCCAGGCGACTTTCCAAAGGATGGTGACCAAAATGTTCGCTCCTCTGCTAGGCCGGACGATGGAGGCTTACATCGATGACATGGTGGTCAAAAGCAGGCAGCAGGCTGACCACTTATCCGACCTAGCCGAGATGTTCGCCATTCTTAAACAACACAAGCTACGCCTGAATGCGTCAAAGTGCGCCTTCGGCATGGGATCCGGGAAATTCCTGGGCTTCCTAGTCACAAACCGAGGCATCGAGGTAGACCCCACACAAATAAAAGCCATACAAGAATTGAAGCAGCCCAACTCGGCAAAGGACGTGCAGCATTTTGCTGGTATGGCAGCCGCACTTAACCGATTCATAAACCGGTCATCAGATCGCTGCCACCCTTTCTTTTGAGCCTTGAAGTCCAAGTTTTCATGGGACGAGGAATATGACAAGGCTTTGGCTGAGCTCAAGGCATATGTGTCTTCTGCCCCATTATTGGTGACACCCAAGCCCGGCGAAGAACTCTACCGTTATTTGGCAGTTTCTCAACATGCAGTTAGTGTGGTGCTCGTCCAGTCAAAAGGCATCCAACATTTCCTTATCTTTTACGTGAGCAAAACCTTGCTACTGGCAGAGTCAAGGTATTTGCCGTTGGAAAAAACTTGCTTTGGCGTTGATGATGGCCTCCAGGAAATTGGCACACTACTTTCATGCTCACACAATGGTCGTGTTGACTGAATTTCCCTTGAAAGCCTTGTTTGACCGGGCAGATTTCTCCAGTCGAATTCTGAAGTGGGCAGTCGAATTGGGACAATTCAACGTCAAGTTTCAACCCCGAACGGCCATAAAAGCACAAGCATTAGCAGATTTTGTTGCTAAATTCTCGCCTGGAATTCACCAAGTATGCCCGGTGGATCTCACCGCGGTAGCCGAGGTGGCAAATGAAGGCTCAATGGAAATTGCACAACTGATCGATGTTGGCGATGCAAAACTTGCTCGCCCGTCCATAGAACCTCCAGTCAGAATAGTACTGCATCTCGGCAATGTGACGACGGACTTGGAAATAACAGACCAACCTGTTGGGTCCAATGTCGCATCGCTGTGGACGTCCCCGAACGCTCCGGGAGGATGTGTCCCGTTCTGTTCGTTTGGGCTCACCACAGTTCGGACTCAAATTGTCACGGTTCTTAATCTGAACCAAAGAGTCCAAATCCGGCAAATCGTTTTGAGAAAACAGATTTTTAAGAAAGAAGTGCAAAACATGGACTGCTTTGCCAGATACAGAGTCGCCACCTAAATATTTTATTTTGGGGAATTTAGGAAACCCTGACTCGTTTTCCTAAGGCCACGTGTCCGTCATCACCAAAGTTGCCTCGGCTCGGGAACTTGGGTACGATTGGGGAAGGTCAGCTATGAGCACCCCCGCTCGCCCGATCAAAGATCGGCCTCTACTAACCATGATATCTCGTTTTTGAAAACACATGCGTTCTTATTCCGATTAATTAGCTAGAATTACTATGTGATGCGCACAATAAAACAAGTATAGACTAGATCGCCTAATTTGGAACAAAGCATTGCATATCCGTTTGTTTGGAAAATGGTTTGAAGTTTGCTACTCGCAAGTAGGCTAAAATGCGGATTTCAATGAATTATCCCAATTCAAGTAATCCAACCTTCACCCACAGGCATTCAGACAGTTTATCACATAAGCATATAGCACATGGTAAGCATGCTGTCATGTTAACATTCACACTCATGCGAGATGCTAAAGCATAACAACTTATAGAGTACTCTGTGCCAAAGACAGAAACTAGTTAGTAATCAAATGCATGATCCTAGTTCATGTTAGAATGGCTAATGCAACACATACAGAGTGCAACTAGAAATAGGCTCGGCTATTCTAATATGACATGTGAGATGTGACAATCGATACACGTATTCAAATTGGAATTGAAATATGATGCAGTTAGCATGATGCGCCAAGCCCGGTACATGCAATACGGATGAATAAATGCACGCATGCATAACATAAGGTATGCTAATTTAAATATGTCCTAATACTAACCATCAAAAGCAGGTAAGTAAAAGGGAGAAAGAAGTGGAGGTTGGAAGACATACACACACGCACGCACACTTATTACACAATTGGCCCTCACTCGGAGGGTCTGAATAAATAATGCAAGCCACCTAATTAACTAACTCACGAGCTAATTAATTATTACAAAACCAAATGAATAACTAGCTACAACTAATTATTACACAACTTAATTAATTAACAAATTAATTAACTATCAAATGAATGACAACAAACAAATAGGGAAAGCAATAAACGATGCTGTTCTAGCTCTGTTTGAAGGAGGGAAGGTATGCATGCTCGCATTCGGTTTCTCGCCTCGAAACGCCTTATGGTTGCTCTTTAGAGGCTCTGTTTGTAGGGTGTCTTCCAGTACTTCTTGCTGAGACTTACCAAAACACAACTGGGGAATTCACCAGTGGCCTGCCGGCCATGAAAAAAAGCTGCCGGCCAATAACAGGGCACTGCCGGCCAAGGGTGGCACACTGCCGGCCATCAGTGGTGCACTGCCGGCCACTGGTGTGCTGTGACACCAAACTACAACAAAGCACAAAATAGAGAAAATGGAGGGTCTCCCAAGGACATGTATGCACTATGCCATCCCAAATCACCTCAAAACATCAAGGGAGAGGCCTAGTCGGATCCACGACCATCAATCACACATCCCAATGCATGATGGCCAAAGATCCAACTTGTGCAAATCAATATGAAAATGAATGCACAAATAAAGCATGTAAAGCCTAGAACTCTATCATGAATCATCAAGAGCTTCGGCGACCGAGAATTGAGACACGTTCCATCACTCGGAGTATGGAACGCCCCTCGTTCCTCGTGCTCGGATTAACACTTAATCCAAGCAATGCAACACATAAGCATGGCAAACATGCAATATGAACAACCTAATAAGGCTAATGACATGCAACAAGCACATAAGCATGATGTGAGGTGACAACCTTGGACAACATGACAAAATGCAACATGAACATGTGAACATGCAAGGCATGTAAAGCTAAACAAGTATGCAACAACATACGAAATGAAACAAGCATGCGACAGCATGGTAAGATGGGCTTACACCAAAGATGGACAGCTCTCAACTAGGTCCAAATTAGTAGCCAAAAGTGATGAATTGATGGCATGAAAAGCATGAAATGGCAAGACAAACATGCATGCCAAATGGCTCAAGTATTAAGGCACAAAGAGGACAACTCTTAAGCACACTTAAAGAGCAACAAACATGGATATATGGCAATGGAGTAAGCTCTGAAATATCATGTAAATTGATGCCAAATCAACTCAACAATGCAAGCAAAGCATGTTATGATGCTCAAAGCTCAAAGTAAGCGAAGGGACTTGAGCCATGGCCATACAAGGCAAGCCCCAAAAGGCCGAGGGGACCTAAAACAGTCCTAGGGTAGGTCCAAACAAGACCAAAACCAAGCTCAAAGCTAGCCAGCACAAGCTAGAACACAAAGCTAAAAACATGGAGCATGTAAGGCTTTAAAGAGGCAATGCACTACACCTATTGGAACCAATCATGGCATGACTTGGACAACATAAAACAGAGTTACATCATGGTATAACAAGACCAAAAATGCACTGAAATGATGAGCCAAAGGCTTAGGCTAAGTGGCATGCACACAAGTCCATTCATGAGGCATAAAGCACAAGCTATATAAAGCATTCAAAGCATGTCAAATGCAAGTGTATGACAACATTTCATGGACTGAAATAGCATATGGAATGAGGGCAAGGCATGCAAACATCACATGTATGGCATGGTAGGGGCCTCAAAACCCAAGACTAGCCTAAGCATTTACACTATAGCTATACAAAGCATGAGTGATATGGCCATGGCAGCCCAAAACAGTCCTAGAACAGCCCAAAATAAGCATAAAATCATGTTAGAGCAAAGCCAAAATATGCTAGGATGATGAGTCAAAACATCATGCACAAGAGGCTAGTAAACAAGATTTGTTCTACACCTATATGGAGCATGCAAAGGATGATCAAAAAAACTATGGATAGGGTCATAACATGCCAAATGATGACCAAATACATGCTGAAATGTAAACCAAACAAGCTAAAACGACATGGCAAAGCATGGAGCATATGAAGCTAGTTTAGGGGATTTACACTTCAAGTATATCATGCAAGCATGGAGTGATAAAACCAACCCAAAACAGGTTCATGGCATGGTAAAACATCACCAAAAATGGACTGAAATGGACTCAACACAAGCTAAGCACACATGCTACTTTGATGAGCTATGAATGGAGTTACACTACACATACTAGATGCATGCAAAATATGACCAAACCAGCCTTGGACAGGGCCAAGGCAGGTCCTAAAAGTCACAAAAAAGGGCCTGAACAAAGCCTCAAAAATGCATAGAGGGATGGCCCTTTGGAAGGCCAAAAATGCAAGCAAATAGGATTTACACTACAAGTGCAATAAGCATGCAAGAGGTGACCAAGACAGTCAAAAACAGAGTTATGGTAGGTCTAATAAGTCACAAAAATGAGCCTAAACAAAGCCACAAAGAAGTAGAAACACATGCTCATTTGGTTGGCCAATAACACAAGCAAGCAAGACAAGAGGAGGGGGGACCACCCCCTCCTATTTTGAGCCTCAAAACAGGTTTTTTATCCCTGAAAATCCTTTGGATTTTAGTGGTTCTAAAGGAAAAAAGAAGTTGTTTGAAAAGTTTGAAAGTTAGCTCACAAGGCCTTACAAGCCAAGGAGCAAAGGGGGAGACAACCTCCTAGCCAAACAAGGCACAAACCAAGACTTTTAGGGCTGAAAAACAGAGGAAAAACAAAGGTTTTTGTAGTTCAACACTAACCCAAAAACAGCCCCCAAAGTAGTGTGCAAAGATGGTGAAGTAAGTGTGCAAAACAAATACAAAAGAGGAGAGGTGCTTACCATTGTAGCACAGTAGCAAAAGGACCTCTTTGCTGGTTCAAATGGTCTTCCAACAGTCCAAAAATGAGCTCCAAGGGACCTCAGCCCACTGATACGGAACCTTGATGAAGGAAGTGTATGCAAACAAGATGTATCTCTCTACTTCTATGCACTTCTATGCACAAAAAGGCAATGGAGAGGGGCTCTAGAGAGAGAGAGGCAGAGGTTTTTTGTCTGAAAATTCTAGAGAGAGAGGAGCTTTTAGAGAGAGAGGCTCCTAAACTTGCTCAAGAAGTTCTAAGTGTTCTAACCTCCTTTGAATATATGATATATGGCCTCATATATAGCAAAAAACAAAGGTTGGTCGAAATATCTGAGTTGGGGACTTGTGCCTAACAGCTGGAGGTAAAATATCTAAAAAAACTGATTTTTGACATTGTTGGCCGGCAGTACATCACTGGTGGCCGGCACTGCATCATCGATGGCCGGCAGAGAAAATCTGCTCTCTAGGTCCAACTTCAAACGGGCATATCTCCTTCATATGGACTCCTTTTTAGGTCATTCTTGTGCCCAAATTGAAGCCCCGGAAGTAAGCTTTCCAATGGTGGCAGCCTTGCATCAAAATTCCAACTTTGAAAAAAGTTATGCCTATTTTGGTGAAGCCAGCCAGTTTCGATCCTACCCGGATTCATGCCGAACTTCTCCCAAACTTGTTTTCTTCCCTCCTCTCCTATTTTGTTCAACTCCAAACCCCTAAGGAAGGTGTTTTGAAAGATTTTTCAAAAGAGTTCATATCTCCTTCATTCATTTCCACTTTGTCCTCGCTCGATTTATCGAAAAGCGTGACATTTAACAAAATGCGAGCGTCGGGACATCGTAGGAACCTTATTTCAAAAATATTTTGAAAGAGAGGGTTTTAAGGTCTAAAAACTATCCAAAATAGTTTTGGTCCAAAAAGGGGTGTGAAGTTGGGATTTGTCTCTCTCCTTGCCGAAGAAATAGACCCTTTGCCCTGCACGCCTTTCACCATCAAGTAAACCATCAATAGCGCCCAAGTCTTAAGGGCGGTCAAAAATGGGGTGTCTACAGTTGCCCCTCTTTGACAGAACTCGGAAGTCATGAAGTGACGTGAGTGAATGTCAAAACCCAGAGACGACCCATTTTTGACGAGGCCGAATACTTGGACAAACAAGCAAAATATAGATAAATAAATGGTTGCGCCCACAGGCTGCCTACGTATCCCTTTGCAAGGAATCAAACCAGCGTAGTTTAGGGGCAAGATGTGAATGATGCACAATGCAAGTGCAAAACTTACGATTATGCAAAGAGGGCTATAATGAAGCACTTATGCAAAATAAATGCAACATTTTAAGCGAATGTTATGCAGAGGAATGCTACAGCAAACTCATACATAAGCAAGTAAATACGAACCAAGCTACATCTCATGCAGAAATGACGCAAGAAAAATATACAATTCTCATTGCGTCTCACGCGGAGAAGGCTAAAAGCGACTACCAAGAATACCCGGAGTCTCAAACACAACATCTCTCAGCGTATCGCACGCAGGAGAGGAAAGAGCAACACTTCTCAGCGTATCACACACAAGAGAAGAAAAAGGTAAAATCTCTCAGCGTAGCACACGCGAGAGAGGAAAAAGAAACCTCTTAGCGTGGCACACGAAAGAGAGGAAAGGGAAAATCTCTCAACGTAGCACACGCGAGAGAAGAAAAAGAATAATCTCCCAGCGTAGCACACGCGAGAGAGGAAAGGAAAAACTTCTCAGCGTAGCACACGCGAGAGAAGAAAAAGAAACCTCTTAGCGTAGCACACGCAATAGAGGAAAGGGAAAATCTCTCAGCATAGCACACGCGAGAGAAGAAAGAGAAATCTCTCAGCGTAGCACACGCGAGAGAGGAAAGAAAAAAAACTTCTCAGCGTAGCACACGCGAGAGAAGAAAAAGAAACCTCTCAGCGTAGCACATGCAAGAGAGGAAAGGAAAAACTTCTCAGCGTAGCACGCGCGAGAGAAGAAAAAGAAACCTCTCAGCGTAGCACACGCAAGAGAGGAAAGGGAAAATTTCTCAGCGTAGCACACGCGAGAGAAGAAAAAGAAAAATCTCTCAGCGTAGCACACGCGAGAGAGGAAAGGAAAAACTTCTCAGCGTAGCACACGCGAGAGAAGAAAAAGAAACCTCTTAGCGTAGCACACGCAAGAGAGGAAAGGGAAAATCTCTTAGCGTAGCATATGCGAGAGAAGAAAGAAAAAAATCTCTCAGCGTAGCACACGCGAGAGAGGAAAGGAAAAACTTCTCAACGTAGCACACGCGAGAGAAGAAAAAGAAACCTCTCAGCGTAGCACACGCAAGAGAGGAAAGGGAAAAATCTCTCAGCGTAGCAAACGCGAGAGAAGAAAGAGAAAAATATCTCAACGTAGCACACGCGAGAGAGGAAAGGAAAAACTTCTCAGCGTAGCACACGCGAGAGAAGAAAAAGAAACCTCTTAGCGTGGCACACGCAAGAGAGGAAAGGGAAAATCTCTCAACGTAGCACACGCGAGAGAAGAAAAAGAAAAATCTCTCAGCGTAGCACACGCGAGAGAGGAAAGGAAAAACTTCTCAGCGTAGCACACGAGAGAGAAGAAAAAGAAACCTCTCAGCATAGCACACGCAAGAGAGGGAAGGGAAAAATCTCTCAGCGTAGCACACGCGAGAGAAGAAAGAGAAAAATCTCTCAGCGTAGCACACGCGAGAGAGGAAAGGAAAAACTTCTCAGCGTAGCACACGCGAGAGAAGAAAAAGAAACCTCTCAGCGTAGCACACGCAAGAGAGGAAAGGGAAAATCTCTCAACGTCACACACGTGAGAGAAGAAAGGACTGTGGGGAGAAGCGCAGTCATCCAAACGCGTATCGAACGCGAGGGGAGAAAGGTAGGTCCAAACGCATGCCAAACGCGAGAGGAGAAAGGTATCAGTCAAACTGAACCGGAACTTGCCTGAATGAAGGGTACATACAATACCGTGCATGAACGAGAAAGGATCTTGATAGGTAGAATGCAATACAATGCATGATGTGTAAGGAATGCAATAAATAAAGTGGTGCTTTAGAAAGCACCTCACGAGGTGAGTGGCAGTGAACCGCTCTACTCCGACGGGGATCCACCCTGTGTCTTTCGAACACTTACCTTCAACTCACAGTATAAAGGTCCTGAAATGCCGACAAGGAGCAACATCTACTGGGGAAACCACGGATGTCGCTTTTCTTCCTGATCATACTCACAACTTTCTCAATTTTTCAATGGGGTGACAGACTAGGTTGGATCAGTATCCTGAATCGAGGCGCATACCCGCTACCTCAACCTATGGGGCTTCCATACAGATTTCAAGCAGGGGATACACCCCTGGGTATTCAAACCAGACTTTGGTCTCGGAAATTCCAAATCTTTGCGTTCTAGGCAACAGCTATTCGAACTCTAGTTTTCACCATCGCAATTGATCTCCTAGGAACTCATTGCAAATACAGTCAAGATGCCTCTGGCAGGGATCGGTGCTCCGGGAGAGCACTTCTGATTACCATTCTGGCATGGAAACAGCTGACATAATATTTCATTTGTTCTGAACACACAGCCCTTACGGCACACTGCTCATTCTGAACACACAGCCCATAACACAGTACCCGGTTTATTCTACGCACGGCTTATTCAACGCACTGCTCACTCTGAACCCATGGCTCATAACACAGTAATTGGTCTATTATGTATACAGCTCTTACAGCACACTGCTCATTCCTGAACACACAGCCCATAACATTGTGCTTGGTTCATTATGCGCACAGCTTATTCAACACACTGCTCACTTTGAACCCATGGCTCATAACGGAGTAATTGGTTTATTCCGCACACGGCTTTTACAGTACACTGCTCATTCCTGAACACACAGCCCATGACACAGTGTTTGGTTCATTTTGAACACACTGGATGGAAAGATGGAATTTGTAGGAGTCGAAACAAACTCATATGCTCCGAATTTTCCTCTTTTCTTTTGCTTTGTAGTTCAACAATAACCCACAAACAGGCCCCAAAGTAGTGTGCAAAGATGGTGAAGTAAGTGTGCAAAACAAATACAAAAGAGAAGAGGTGCTTACCATTGTAGCACAGCAGCAAAAGGACCTTTTTGCTGGTTCAAATGGTCTTCCAACAGTCCAAAAATGAGCTCCAAGGGACCTCAGCCCACTGATACGGAACCTTGATGAAGGAAGTGTATGCAAACAAGATGTATCTCTCTACTTCTATGCACTTCTATGTACAAAAGGGTAATGGAGAGGGGCTCTAGAGAGAGAGGCAGATGTTTTTTGTCTGAAAATTCTAGAGAGAGAGGCTCCTAAACTTGCTCAAGAAGTTCTAAGTGTTCTAACCTCCTTTGAATATATGATATATGGCCTCATATATAGCAAAAAGCAAAGGTTGGTCGAAATATCTGAGTTAGGGACTTGTGCCTAACAGCTGGAGGTAAAATATCTAAAAAAACTAATTTTTGACATTGTTGGCCGGCAGTACATCACTGGTGGCCGGCACTGCATCATCGATGGCCGGCAGAGAAATTCTGCTCTCCAGGTCCAACTTCAAATGGGCATATCTCCTTCGTATGGACTCCTTTTTAGGTCATTCTTGTGCCCAAATTGAAGCCCCGGAAGTAAGCTTTCCAATGGTGGCAGCCGTACATCAAAATTCCAACTGTGAAAAAAGTTATTCCTATTTCGATGAAGCCGGTCAGTTTCGATCCTACCCAGATTAATGCCGAACTTTTCCCAAACTTGTTTTCTTCCCTCTTCTCCTATTTTCTTTAACTTCAAACCCCTAAGCAAGGTGTTTTGAAAGATTTTTCAAAAGAGTTCATCTCTCCTTCATTCATTTCCACTTTGTCCTCGCTCGGTTTACCGAAAAGCGCGACATTTAACAAAATGCGAGCGTCGGGACATCGTAGGAACCTTATTTCAAAAATATTTTGAAAGAGAGGGTTTTAAGGTCTAAAAACCATCCAAAATAGTTTTTGTCCAAAAAGGGGTATGAAGTTGGGATTTGACTCTCTCCTTGCCGAAGAAATAGACCCTTTGCCCTGCACACCTTTCACCATCAAGTAAACCATCAGTAGTGCCCAAGTCTTAAGGGCGGTCAAAAATGGGGTGTCTATAATCGCCCAGGGGGGATAAGACGTGTCCGTTGAAATAGACAGCAGCGAACCTGAAACTGAACAGCCAAGCGACCATGATCCCATCAACTTTCAAGCCTCCCAGGACCCCTCAGAGTGTTGGAAACTCTTCGTCGGTGAAATGTGAAAACTTTTTGTAGATGGAGCCTCAAATCGTCACGGCGCCGAGCTGGGCATAGTTTTGATCTCGCCAATTGGTCTGACCATCAAACACTCTATCACACTCGGATTCCCTGCGTCAAACAATGAGGCTGAGTACGAGGCGCTACTGGCCGGTCTTAAGAACGCGTTTCAGTTGTGCGCATCCGAGCTGATGGTTTACAGCGACTCCCAACTTGTTGTCAACCAAGTGTCCGGGGTCTACGAAGCCAAAGATGACAGAATGGCCAAGTACCAAGCTCTGGTGAGAGAACACATCAAGCGATTCCAAGCAATAAGGGTTCAACAAATTGGTTGTGAAGAAAACGGCCATGCGGATGAGTTGGCCGGTCTAGCTTCCATGGTCGACAATTCAACTCCCAATCCTCTCCTAATTGAGTTTCTCCCAAGGCCTAGTATTGAGGACTCAGTGCAGACAGAAGTACTCTGCACCGAGCTTGGCCCCTCTTGGATGGATCCTATCATCATTTTCCTAAAAGAACGAATTCTTCCGGCAGACAAGAAGGAAGCACATAAAGTCCGGGTGAAATCAAAGCAATTTTGGCTCTCCCCATCTGGTGCTTTATATAAGAAATCATTCACAGGTCCGTACCTCAAGTGTGTTCATCCAAACAGTGTGGAAGCTTTCCTGTACGAGATCCACGAAGGCATGTGCAGAAGTCACATCGGGAGGAGATCTTTGGCCTACTGAGCTATCTCACAAGGATACTGGTGGCCATGCATGCAAGCGGATACTTAGAAATATGTTAGAAAATGCGAGAAGTGCCAGAAGTTCGCCCACCAAATTCACCAGCCGGCCAGAGAACTTCTTCCCCTCACAAGCCCTTAGCCTTTTGCGATGTAGGGGCTGGACATAGTGGGACCACTCCCTACGGCACCAAGCAACCGGAAGTTCTTCATTGTGGCTACGGATTACTTCACCAAATGGGTTGAAGCTGAGCCCTTAGCGACTATCAAAGAGAAAGACATCAAACGGTTTGTCTGGCAGAATGTGATAACGTGGTTTGGCGTCCCTAAGATTCTGATTTCTGATAATGGCACCCAATTTGACAGGCGCTTATTCAGAGGATTTTGTGAGGAATTGAAGATCGAATTCTACAACTCCACTCCGGCTTACCCACAGTCCAACGGCCAAGCCGAAGCATCAAACAAGACCATTCTCGATGGGTTGAAGAAAAGACTAGAGAAAGCCAAAGGAAAATGGGCCGAGGAACTCTCAAGTGTCCTTTGGGCATATCGGACGACCCCGAGGTGATCCACCGGGGAAACTCCTTTTGCCTTGGCGTACGGCATGGAGGCGGTCATCCCATTGGAAATCGGCATGCCCACCATCCGCAGTGAAAATTTTGAGCCCGAGTTGAACTCTAAAGCAGTTGCCCCGGAATTGGACCTAGCTGACGAGCGCCGAGAAAAAGCTTTGATCCACGTGGCCGCATACCAACAAGAATTGTCCAGGAAATACAACAAAACAATGCACCCTAGACCGTTTAAAGTGGGCGACTGGGTTTTAAGGAAGGTCATGGGCAACACACTAGGGGCAAACTGGGAAGGGCCTTACAGGATAACCGGTCTGGTGGGCGAGGGGGCATACCAGTTAGAAGATTTGGATGGTAAAGGCATACCGCGGCCATGGAATGCGACTAACCTCAAACTGTACTATTTTTAGTATTCATCGTTTTTATGTAATTTTTTGTAGAAGGACTTGTTTTCCCTACACTTCTGAATGTAATACTCTTTTTGCCAATGTAATGGAAGTGAATTATCTTTGCTGAAGAGGTTTGCTGTGTTCGAAGTAATATAGTGACTGAGGGGCATACTCTTGTGTTTTAGCCGAGATGATTTACCTGGCTACAAGAGTTGGTGATTTGCCCAACTCGAAGGTTTTAGCCGAGATGATTTACACCGGTTGCAAGAGTTGGTGATTTGCCCAACTCCAGGGTTTTAGCCGAGATGATTTACGCCGGCTAAAGGAGTTGGTGATTTGCCCAACTCTAGGGTTTTAGCCGAGACGATTTACACTGGCTAAAGGAGTTGGTGATTTGCCCAACTCCAAGGCTCTAGCCGAGATGATTTACCCCGGCTAAAAGGGTTGATGGTTTGCTCAACTCTGAGCTTTCAGCCGAGACGATTTACCCCGGCTAAAAGAGTTGTTGATTTGCTTAACCTTGAGGTTTTAGCCGAGATAATTTACCCCAGCTAAAAGAGTTGATGATTTGGTCGACTCTGAGGTTTGAGCCGAGATAATTTTCCCCGGCTAAAAGATTTGATGATTTACTCAACTCTGAGGTTTTAACTGAGATGAGCTACCCCGGCTAAAAGGGTTGATGATTTGCTCAACCCCAGAATTTTAGCCGAGATGTTTTCGCCCGACTAGAAAGTTTACCCCGGCTGTATGCATGACTTTGTTTACATAGCACCAACAAGACTTCGTTTTCTAAGACCGAGATAATCTTCTCGGCTCTATGAAGAATAGTGTGGTTAAAACGAAAACTACAGCAGACATTGCAAAAGTATGTACGCAATGAGAACTTTTCATTGATGGGAAAATTTGGTACATATGGTGGGGCTTGTAGCCTGATTACAAAAATTCAAACAAAAATCAAAAGAGACAAGCCTAAACTAAGTTCAACCACAGTAGTATTCTCCTTCTCGCCGAGCTCCGGTTGGCTACTCTCTTCCTCGACTTCTTTGTCTGCCTCCTCGTGCAAGGCATTGAAGGCTTCATTGGCATAAGGAATTAGGTAGACCGGCAGGAAGGCCGGGAGAGGAGAAGCAAATACCTCGGTCTCCGATCCTTGGCCGAGTTTTTCGTAAGTGGCCTTCCAACCGGACTTGAAATAAATGTCCTTAGTGGCTTCGACCTGCTTAGTGTAGTTGTCCTCGGCCTCCTGGAAACCGAGATTGTTGGCCTCGTCCACGACAGCCTTCCTCCCTTCTTTTTCGGCTGTGAGTTGGGCTTTCAGTTCGTTCCTTTCTTGCTCGGCCCAGCCAAGCTGGCCGAGGAGTCTTGCATTGTCAGCATTGGCCATTTCAAGTGAAGCCTTAGACCTCCCCAGCTTAGTTTCAAGATTCTTGGCCTGATTGTTGGCATCGGTCACCTTTTGCCGGAGCTTGTGAATCCGGTCCATCACGAGATGTTGCTTCTGGATAGCCTGTAAGAGGACGTGTTAGAGATCAAATAAGGAGAATAACCGTGCAAACACTTCAACAAATTTGAATGAAACATGCCGAATTCTTACTCGGGTCATAGACTTGACCGAGGACTTCACGAGCCGGGTGTCGGGCATGTGGTCGCTGCCGGACACGTCGCTTGGTAAGAGTAGAGCCTTTGCCAGGTCGAAGGCTAGCAGATGTTCTTTGTTGCCTTTGACTAAGGCGTTCGCCGGGATCTCCTTACCCCGGTGGTTGAGTTGTGGCTGCCATAGGGGAGTTGACACTGAGGCTTCAGCTGGCTACTCGGTGCTCAGCTCAGCAACGAGCTCGGCTGACGGATCGGCAGACCGGGGCCTTTTCCCTATTCGACGACTTTCTTTACTGACCTGTGCTGCAGCAGTCGATGCTAATGCTATCACGGTCCTAGATGTTTGACCGGCAACCAGCGCATGGTGAGGGATGCTCGGAAGCTCGGTGGATGTGGCGGTGATAAGATTTTTGATACGGCTTCCTTTGGCCATTTCCTCTTCCTCGGTTAGCCGGATTAGGGACACGTCCGGTACAGTTGGATCGGGTGGTGGAAACGGTGCTCGGAGAAAGTCTGTAACCCTACTCCAGCGGGGAGCTGTGTATCTGTAGCTCGGTACGCAGCCGAGAAGGTCGTGGCAATCCCGGTAATGATACCGCAGTACGGTTCTGATGGCAGCCTCGTTGGGGTTGAAGTAGTTCACTTGCAAGGCTTCGATAGCTGCAAAGAGGAAAAGAAGAAAAGGCATTAGTGCAGAACAGTGAAGGAAAATGGGTTGACCGAGCAGTGAGCACGGCTTACATGTCGAACCGAAGTTCTTGTTGATGTACCAGCTAGGCACGTCGGCTGTTTCATAATTTCCAGACACCCAGAAAAAGTCGTCGTCGTGCATATCTTTATCTGGGGTGCCGGTTACAATCTTCTCCTTGCCCGGCCTAATCTTTAAGTAGTAGTTAAGCCCATCGCCTGTATGCCCGAGGGTGTACTGGCGTAGAATCTCGGCTAATCCTAGGTTCAGGCCCAGTCAGTTGTTCAGCTCGGCTATCCCATTTATTATTCTGTAGGTATTGGTTGAAACTTGTGTTGGTGCTAGCCTGGTGCGCCTCAGGAACTCGCACATTAGAGGTTGAACTGGGAAGCGAAGGCCGCCTTCGATTATGGAAAGCACGGTGAAGGGGCATTGGTCCAGTCTGCCCCAAGGGTTGGTGTCCTCGGCACCAAGCTTGAGATGTATGTCTGCGGGGACGCCATATTCTTCTCAGAACATGGCTAGTACGACCGGCGTGTCAACAAGGAAGCGGTAACGCCCCATGTTAAGCCGGCTGGTTTTAACACGGCTATGTTGGTTTGGCAAACTTTCGTTTGATGGCTGCTCGGCCTTTGAGAGCCACAATGTTGGTGTCTGGTCCCCTAGGACTCTGTAGTAAAAGCCAAGTGTAAGTGGTAGTGCGGTCGCACAAACGAGCTCGGTTTTAGCTCGGACACAGGAAATGCAACAGCACCTCGGCCACTACTGTGCATCCGGAAGCTTGGCCGCTTGAGCAGACCAGATGTTGGCCCAGTCGAGCGGTCTAGCGTTCTGTTAGATTCCCACCCCTCTCACAAATTTCCAGCTTGCTCGGTTCTATTATTTTTTGGGATCAAATGAGGTCCAGTAGCCCGGTCAGCCCCAGATCCTCGCGTGTTCATCGCAGAAAATGAAGAACAGTTGAGGGAGAAAGGGCTGAGGTGGTTTTTGGGGGGGGCAACATCCTAAAACCTACTCCTATCGTGCCCTAGACTCAGCTACGACAATCACAGACCTAGAAAATATGAGTATCAAATGAAGAACAAAAGAAGTTTGAGAACTACCAGTTAGGGCACTGACGGTGGCACAAAGCAGTGGGACGGAGGCCCTCAACGGCGACGACGGTGTGGAACGTGCTTGCGTAGGCGCTCTGATCTCAATAGAATGAGTAAGGGTGAGAGCACTCGATCGCAGGTTGGTTTTTACAGAAGAAGATGAATAGCGAAGAAGAAATGAGTAAGGAGCAAGTAACGGCTATAAGAAGGGAGAAGGAGCGCCAAAAATTTGAATATGAAGAGACGGTGGGATTGGTGGCTCGAGGCCAATGAATGACTGACGCATGTCTGAAATGACGGGGGCGTCAGTACTAAAGAGACGGGTTGGGAAGTAGAGGCACCGACCGAGCAAGGAGATTAGCGCGGTTGTAGTCCTGCGGAGTGGGGCCGGGTGTAGAATCGACCCTGGTCGGATCACGTAATCCTAGTCACGCTAGCGCGGACGGAATTAAGGGGCAATGGAGAGAGAGCTTCACAATTTGGCTCTGGGCCGCAATAGAGGCCGGACAGAAAAGAGGTCCGAGCGCGTTTGGGCCGAGCTAACTTGGGCTAATCCAGAGTTGGTTTGCTCAGTTAAGGTCCAGGGCCCATTCGGCAGAGATGATCGTCTATCAACCTGGGCTTATTGGTCGCGCATGTAGCTCAGCAGAATGGTCTCCCTTGGACCGGCCTAACTTGTCTGGAGCTCGGCCGTACTGGAATGCCACGAGCACGGTTGTGATGGAGCTCGGCGAGTGGCACTGTTGGGCTCGTTAAGTAGCTTGGTCGAAGGAGGCCGAGATAATTCCTCTGGGCTGCCCATTCCTGCAGATGCCAACTGGCAATTTGATTAGGTGGTGCTTAGCTGAATTTGCACTGACTGATGGGAGAACAGCTCCACATGTCAATAAGCGAATGGATGCAGAGGTGAGCGCAGAAAGTATATAAGCATGACTGCGCCCCCATGCTGGGGATGGAGCTTCATCTGGTGAGAGAAATTCTCTTCCTCTCTCTCTATATCTCTGAGTGTGTGCTAACTTGACCGTCGGAGGGGTTTTCCGGCAACACACCGCCAGGTAGCTCACCGCTGTTGTGCTCGCAGGTTAATTGGATCAAAGCAGAGCTTGGACACAAGGAATACAGGTGGTACCGAATATTTGCCCCACGTACATATATATTTAAGAATCTCTTTGGCTTGTATTTTACAGTTTCTTTCCAAAATATCCTTTCTTGTGTTTTAATTACAACTTTGTCTTATTGTGCTTATTGTAATTGGTTTATTCTTGAGGTTCTTTCTTTGGCTTGTATTTTGCAGTTTCTTCCCCAAGTATCCTTCTCTATGTTTTAATTACAACTTTGCTTGTTGTACCTATTGTAATTTTCTTAATTTTTGAGGTTATTTATAAACACACTTTTGTTTTCATAAATTTACTACTTTGATCTTATTGATAGTTGTATTTTGTAAATTTACTACTTTGATCCTATTGATAGTGGTATCTTGCTACTTATGTATGTCATATGCAGACCTTATCCAATTGTCGTTTCTGATAATTATATTTTTATATCATAATTTATTACATGTCATAATTATATTATTAAATAAATATAAGTGATAAAAACACTATAGGCCAATGCAATTATCACGCAAGATAAATCAAATCAAACTAAATCTTAAACCCCATCAAATAAGGTCGGTTACAAATTATCACACAAGATATGATAAGTAAAATATAATATATAAATATAATCATTATAATATTATTGGTAGCACAAAATCAAATATTATTTAGGAAAATGAAAATTTAATTCTTATTATTGTAAAACCTTAGCCTAATAACCTTAAGATTATGGGTTTAAGTCTTGGGATAACCATTTTGTGTACTATGGTGAAGGTTATGTGTGCACTTAATCTTTTCTCTCCCAAATACACATTAATGTGTACTACTTAAGCGTCGTTTTTTACCTAAGAAATGGCACCTTAAACTTTTAGATCTTTTGAATTTTTTTTTAATCTAACAATTACAAAAAAAAAAAAAAAAAAAAAAAAAAAAAAAAAAAAAAAAACAATTTCTCATCTCATCCAAATAAAAAATAGGGTAAATTACAAACATATCCCGGGATTTGTTTAAAATACTAATTGCCCTTTGTAATTTCGAAAAATACATCTCACCCTTTCAAGTTTCTAACCGTATAACAAATGACACATTTTATTAATAAATCATCAAGTCAATAAATAGTTTCCAACGATATCATAAATATATTTTAATTAATAATAATTCAAATAATTTTATTATTGTATAGGAGAGTAGTTAGAAATTTTATTTATTTTTGTTAATTCTATTAAATAAAAAATTATGATAAGAGAATATTTGTAATTTTTCAAAACAGATAGGGCAATCCATAGTTTAAAAAAAAATCTCAGGAGGTATATTTTTAATTTATCCTAAAAAATATGACAATAAAATCCATTCATTTTATTTATTTATTTATGTCTTGTGATTCTATCTATGTTTTTATCATAAATCATTTATCATTTATTTTTGTGAGTGGCTTATTTGGTTTGTATCTTAAGATATAGGGTTTGTTTGGTTTGTATCTCAAGATATAATTTTTGAGAAAAATTTTCAAAATTTTGTTTAGTTCAAATTTTTTTGAATTTTTTTTTTCAAAATTATTTTCTCTCTCTCCTACACATCAATCAAATCTCTCTCGTCTCTTCTTCTCAATCACTTTTTCTCTTACACACATCTACTCAACTACAACAAAATATCAAATCATGTCAAACTCTCAAACCCCAAAACTATTTTCAAAATATACAACTAAACAAACCAAAAAAAAATTCTAAACTCTCTCCCCAAATTTTGTTTTTGAAAATTTATCTCAAAACACAAACCAAACACACCCATAATTTTTGAGAATTTTTTTTAAAATTTTGTTTTGTTCAGATTTTTTGAAAAACAATTTCAAAATCATTTGGTCTCTTCTACACATCAATCAATGACTTTTTCTCTCTCCTCTCTCTTTTTCAATCACTTTTTTTTTCATACACATCTACTCAACTACAACAAAATATCAAGGGTAAATTACAAATACACCTCCTGAGGTATGCTTAAAATACAAATTGGCCCATGTGGTTTGAAAAATTACAAATACCTCCCTGCTAGAATTTTTTATTTAACAAAATTAATTGAAAAAGTGAAATTTCTAACTGTTGACATATACAATAATAAAATTATCTGAATTATTAATTGAAATAAAATTTTAACATTATTACAAATTGTTAATTAACTTAATGATTTATTAATAAAAGGACCTATTTGTTATAAAATTAGAAACCTTAAGGGGCATAATGTAATTTCTAGAATCACAAAGGGTAATTTGTAATTTAAGTAAACCTCAGGGGGTGTGTTTGTAATTTACCTAAATATCAAATCATTCCAAACTCTCAAACTCCAAAACTATTTTTAAAATATATAGCCAAACAAATCCAAAAAAAAAAAATTCTAAACTCTCGCCCAATTTTTTTTTTTTTTTTTTTGAAAATTTATCTCAAAACACAAACTAAACATATATATATATATATATATTAGAAATCCAAACATAACATAATAATAGTCTGTGCCTTGCACAGGCTTTTCAAAGCACGAGCTTTTTGAACTAGTTTTAATATGGAGAGCACCCAAACTAAAAATTGAAGGGTGATTCTATTTATACATCACTAATATTTTCAATACACACTATTAATAGATTAAATTTATATTTTAATAATATCTTTTAATGAAATGACCATTAAAGACAACATGGGGTGTATTCTATCTATTTAAAGATTTCATATTTAAGAAACACAAAATACTCTTCACACACCATCATTCCTATAGGATTTAGGATTTTAACATATAAATATTGTATTTTTTTCATTATCTTCACCATTGACATACACTTATGATATCATTCATTATCAATTAGCTTACTTCATTCTTTTCTCCATTGTACTTATTTTTCAAACTCAAAACATTATTGTTTTTGAATATTTAAGTTTAAGAATATTGAAATCAATTAATTTTAAAGATTTGCATACCATGGATAACACTGAGATAGATGGTCCC
The DNA here is from genome assembly GCA_036172215.1 of Camellia granthamiana. Lineage (NCBI taxonomy): Eukaryota > Viridiplantae > Streptophyta > Magnoliopsida > Ericales > Theaceae > Camellia > Camellia granthamiana. Next base: position 26,622,077 of record CM069910.1, on the reverse strand, counting down.
GATATAAATATTAAAAACGTTGATTTGAACATTGAAAATGTTAGTTTATGACCTAGTTTTTTGGTATTTTATTTATCTTGTTTGTATGTTGGGAAAATGAGTTTGTGTGACGTGTTCGGATAATCAGAGTTGAACTTTTACACAGTGTTTGATTATTTATATTTGAACAAAATAATTTTGTTCAAATTATTAAGATTAACAAAATATTAAATGTTCATACATAAAAAATTGAGCATTCTAAGTTAGTTCGGTTAAAATAAATTAAGTTTTTATTTAGTATTTAGATATAAATTTTTGAATATGTTAAATTTGTTCAACTTTATATTTATGAACATGACTCATATGATGAATTAGAAACGACGACAAAAGACAAGAGACCAAATTTTAGGGTTTTTGCTGAACTATAAAGCCGACAAGATTCTCCCAGAATATAGTACAAGCTTTTAATGCTATGTACAGTTTGATTTGTCCAAACAAAAGCCGAATAATTGTTGAAAAATGAAAATCAAAATTGGAGATTGTAATTTTTTATTATATTTTTTTGGATAGAAGACTGTATAAATAGGACTGATAAAATTTTGTAATTCAGAAGTTAAAAACTGAAAATCTAAACCAGTAAATTTATGGATAAATTGCAAATAAATAGCAACATCTAAGAAAATTGCGAAGAAATAAGGAAATAAAATTAGTTGCGATAGACATGGAAGGTCAAAAAATAAAATATATTCTCATTGTCAAGATATGAAATCTAATTATTCAAAATTGAACCAAAAAATCCTTCATTTTCTTTGAATTTACCAAACTCCCCTTTCTCTTCACATCATGCTCCTTTCTTTTGCACTTGCCTTTACAACTTTGGTAGTCAACCACTACTGTCGTGTCCTTTACCACCATCCCCATCCCGTGTCCTTCGCCCTCTATTACTCTCCCACCGTTTTAAATCCTCATCTCTTTCACCCAACAACTTATTTTTAGCCAAAACTTAGGCATTGGAGCTGCAATAAACCCCCTAGCCTTTCCTCATGATGACTTGAAACTTCCAACCACCATTTTCGCAAAAACAAAGTTTTATGGATGTGCCACTTTTGCTAGATACAAGTTACACATGTGCCAAATTATTTTTTGCAAGAATGTGTGTTACGTGTTTTGGGTCATGACAAAGAGGTGTTAGAGGAGGTTTATGGTGATTGGAGTGGCGAGAGGTGGAATCCATGACTATGAAAGAGTTGTAAGAAATGAAAGTGGCTGAAGAGGGTTGGGGGATGGTAAAGAAGGGTCAGGGATAGCGGGGGAAGGTCTGACAATAGTTGTCAGCTAGGAGTGGGCATGGTTTAGATTGGTTTGGTTTGGAATAAAACCAGAACCAATCCGTTGTCTACGGTTTCATAAATATTGAAACCAATCCAATCTATTTAAATCGTGGAACCAATCCGAACCAAACCATTTAAACATGGTTTAGCTCAATTTGGAACCATGGATTCACATAATCTATTAATAAAGAAAAATCATATAACATTTTCATTTTAACATTAATCTGTCTATAATTTTTCAAAACATAAACATGCATATTGTTCCACAATTAATTTAAACAAATATAATATCTAGTTCCACAGCAACAATAGCAGTAGCCATCACCAAATTAAAAAAAAAAAAAAAAAAAACTGATTCTACCATTACACCATTACAAAACTAAAACTATGAAATGACACAACAATAGCAACAAAGCAGCTGTTGCACACAAAGAGAAGAGAATATAAGAGAATGAAATGTTATAAATTAGGATTTTGGTTTGATATATAAGAGATAGGATATAGTATGTATCAAGGATGCATGGTGTGAATATAATCTAAGTTGCATACAGTTTGGATCGGTTTCAATCCGAAACCGTGAAGTGAAATCCGAAAACGATCCACTGGAAACGGTTCCTCAATTTTTCAATCCATAAGTGGACCATGGATTCAAAAATCCAGTCCAAACCTACCAGGTTAGACTAGACTGATTCAGTTTGTAGATTTTACGGATTCTTTGTTTAGTCCTATTCTTAACGACAGTAAACAGATAAACAACAGGAAAATAGAAACAAAAGAGGTTAGAGGGTAGGTTTGTCCTAAAAATTCCAGATTCAACCTCTTCATAATTACTTTCAAAGCTTTCATTAATTTTTCAATTTGAGAAATATTTCATTGATTTACTAATATTTTTAATTTACTTCATTTTATGTAATTTTATGTAATTTTATATATACTATTATTGGCCTTTTTTTTTTCTTTTCTATTTTTTTTCCTTGTCCCCCTATAAGTTTGTATAAAACACGAGATTTAGCCACCAATAAAATAAATGGATAAATTACACTTTGCCACATTTATGTTTGGCTATTTTTTCACTTTGGCCCTTAAAGTTTATTTTTTCTCACTTTAACCCTTCATGTTTCAATCTTTCCTCAGTTTACTTCTAAAATTAATTTCTATTAAAAATTAGACAAAAAATAATATATTGATAGTAACGTGGCATAAAAATATTTTATTATATATAACTCATATCTCTAAAATAAACTTAAATCTCAATATAATAATATATTTTTTATATTATGTGACAGTCATTATGATATTTTTTGCTTAATTTTGAACATAAGTTAGCTTTAAGAGTAAATTGGAAAAAATTTAAAACATAAAAGGCCAAAATGAAAAAAAAAAAAAAAAAGAAAAGAAACTTTAGGAGCCAAAGTAGGAAAGTGACCAAACATAAAAGGAGCAAAGTGTAATTTACCCAAAATAAATTCAAAGGGAGCCAATGTCACTGTGGACCCGCCCTCGGGCCCCAGTGCTCTTCCACAGTTCGGACTCCATTTGTTGTCGGTTCTTAATCTGACCTCGCAATGTGCAATGTGAGATTGATAAATCACCAAAGAGTCCAAATCCGGCAAATTGTTTTGAGAAAATAGATTTTTAGAAAGAAGTGCCAAACATAGACTGCTTTGCCAGATACAGAGTCGCCACCTAAATATTTTTTATGGGAGAATTTAGGAAACCTTGACTCGTTTGCCTAAGGCCATGTGTCCGTCATCACCAAAGTTGCCTCGGCTCGGGAACTTGGGTACGATTGGGGAAGGTCAGCTATGAGCACCCCCTCTCGCCCGATCCGAAGATCGGCCTCTATAACCATGATATCTAGTTTTGAAAATATTATGTGCTCTTATTCCGATTATTAGCCTAATCTTACTATGTGATTCGCACAACACAAAAGTATAGACTAGATCACCTAATTTGGAACAAAGCATCGCATATCTGTTGGTTTGGAATATGGTTTGAAATTTGCTACTCTCGAGTAGGCTAAAACACGGATTTCAATGAGTTGTTCCAACTCAATCAATCCAACCTTCACCCATAGGCATTCAGGCAGTTTATATCACATAAGCATATAGCCACGTGGCAAGCATGCTGTCATGTTAACATTCACACTCATGCGAGATGCTAAAGCATAAAAAGCTTACCGAGTACTCCAAGCCAAAACAAAAAACTTGTTAGCAATCAATGTATGATCTAAGTCCATGTTAAGTGGCTAATGCATCGCATACAAAATGCAACTAGAATAGGCTCGGCTAATCCTAGGATGGCATGTGGAATGCATCAAGTAACACGTATTCAAATTAAATTTGAAATACTATGCAGTTAGCATGATGCGCCGAGCCCGGTGCATGTAATACAAATGAATGGATGCACGCATGCGTAGCATAAGGTATGCTAAATTAAATATGCCCTAATACTAACCATCAAAAGCAGGTAAGTAAAAGGGAGAAAGAAGTGGGGGTTGGAAGACATGCATACACGCACCCACACTTATTACAAATTCGCCCTCGCTCGGAGGGACCAAAAGAATAATAATTTTTAATTAACTAACAAGCTAATTAAATTATTACAGACCATTTAACTAGTTAAGAAAATTAACTAAGCTAATAAAACTGTAAAAACAGCCTCGGGAAGAGGGTCCAATGCATGCATGCTCGGTTTCGCTCGGAAATCCATCACCATGCACAAGCTGCCTCTGTTTGCGTACGGAGACCCCGTGAGTCGTTCATATTCTTCCGCCGCTACTTCGATACCATTACCACCGCAGAGGTATGTTAAACTTTAGAGTTTATTTAAACTTCGCTTTGCACTGTATTTTCGACAACAGTAGATAACAAACTGCATTTCATTTTCAGATCACCTGGCAGCCTTGGGCTCCATTGCCAACCGCAGTTCGGGAGCAGTATGCAGGCGCTGAAGAGTCTGCCCGATTCAGGCTTCTGTTGGAGCGCCCGGTCTGTCGAGCTTGGTACCTAGGTGAGCGCTTCCTACGCCAGACCTTGGGTTTACCGGAGCAGATAGTTCCAGGTCCGCCCCCTGTCCACATGAGGGACACTGAGAGGTTCACCCTCGAGCAGATGGCCGATTACACGATCGGCTAGGATGTGGAGGGCTTCAGGGGCGAGGGCGACTACGCAGAGTACGTCCAGACCTACATCATGCGGCCTTTGAGTAGTGGCCATCGAGTTGAGCGAGAGAGGCCCGCGGCACCGGCAGCTAGGGCAGGAGCAGGAGCAGCGAGGATGGCTCGGGTCTGTGGCAGGAGTGGGACCCGGAGAGGAAGGGGGCTAGTTGGCCAGCACTGCCCACAACGATGACATGCAGAGGGCAGGGTGGGGAGACTTACCAGATCCCCATCGCTCCCCCTCCGGCTGATCACGAGCTAGTCGGGTTCTACGACTTGCCCCCGGTATGTAGTATTGTATTTTGCATTCTGCACAGTCATTTCATTTCATTTCGTCTGATATTCCACAGAATATTGATGTTTCTAACACTCTTGCAGGCTTCCTCCGAGTAGACTCGCCAGTCCCTGGAGTTGACCGCCTCGGTGATGGGGATGCTCCAGCGGAGCCTTGACCTGCTGGCCATTTACAGTATCCTGGTATGCTTTTCTGACCACAGTCTCAAACTCTACACAAACTGTTTCACATAATTTGATGCATCGCACTGTCAACACCACGCTTGATACACGGCCCTCACGGCATTTGATACACTGTATCCCACATACTGTTCACAGTATTACTCACAACATTCATACACTGTACTCATACACTGTATTCTGTACTGATACACTGTTCACAGCATTCATACTCTATACTCATATACTGCATTCTGTATTGATACACTGCTCACAGCATTCATACTCTGTTTTGCATAGCATACTAATGCATTTGCCATTTGTGCTTTTCAGCCTCCATTCCAGATTCCTACTATAGGAGGTGCTCCAACTGGACCTTCTGTGCCTGCCCGAGGAGGAGGGCGAGATGGCAGAGTATACCCCCGCACCAAAGTGGGGCGTACTCATGTTGGGAGTAGCTCACGGGCACCAGTTCCCGATGATGATGAGTCTGAGGCGGAGGCGGAGGCAGAGGCAGAGTCGTCCGAGGAGGAGATCGGAGATGGCTCGGACTCAAATGACGGTGCTGATGATGATGCTCCTGGACCTTCGTCCAGGAAGAGGACAAGGACAAACCCTTAGGCCTAAGACCACTTGACGCTGATCCAGATTTTTGCTGCTTTTCTTCTTTTTGTTTTCCTTTACTTTTTGCTGGTAGCTTGAGTACCTTGTACTGCCACAGGCAGGTTTTTGTTTTCTCCAAAACTTTGTACTTGAAAAGATGATGAAATGAAACAAACCTTTTATCTGAAAAAGTGTTACATTGGTACATTCCATACATCACATCGCATTGTATCATATTACACCTGAATGTAAATGAGATTGATCTCCTGTCTGAAAATCAAACACTTGTATTGTAATAACCAGATAATGAACCGACCAACGTCAAAACAACTCAAACAACCCACTGCTCATTCTGAACACACAACCCACAACACAGCATTCTGTTTATTTGCACACAACCCATTCTGAACAAACGGTCCAATCTGAAAAGACGGAATACAAAGGTGGAATCTGCTAAAGCTGAAACACACTCGGATGCAATCCGGAACCCATATGTTCACTGTTTCCAAGTGACCCGGGTTGAACCCTTGCGGTTTTATGAAAAAACTAGATAACGTTTTGCACAAATGTGGAGAATGGCACAGCACTCTGAGCACAAAATGATTTGAGAAAAGGGTTTTCAACCGGGTATTGAGCCTACGACTGAACACAGCGAAAAAGACTCAACAACAAAAAACAAAAAGGTAGACTACCTAAACAGAACGAGACACGCTCGGAACAGAGTCAAAACAAGAATCGAGGCAAACAAAACTAAAGACACGACACACAGACGTGTTACAAAGACGAGAGACCTCAGATCACGAGGAGCCAGTTTCTTCGGGTATTATTTCCCACCCTTTCTGATTTGTGATTCTCACATCACTCTGGCACTCAAGCTCAGTTTTTCTCTCGAAACCCTTTTGCTCACTTTTCTCTCAACTTACACCTCTCTATTATTTAATCTCTCATTTTTCATCTCTCCCCAGATATGGTCGATGGATAAACAAGAGGCAGTGGGTTCATGCCCAACACTGTTAGCTCACAGCTATTTCTTCTAGTGGCGTTTAGTCGATGCCGCAGATGAAGGAGTGGAGTATCTTGATCCATTCCAATTTGTGCTTCGCACTTGGCTTGATACCTCGTTGCTCGGAGGATGTTGATAGCTTTCAGCCCTTTGTTGTTAACCTCAGTTGTGCCCTTGTTCGCCAGTAGAGTGCTCTTCTGGCAGGTATATTGACGATGGGGGAAAGACAGAACACCTGACTCAACTGTGCCCCTAGTTCATCATTTTGACCTTTTTTTTTGTTTTGGTTTTCTACTAAAACAATTTTGACCAAGATGAGAGTTAGATTAACATATTTGTTCAATTTTTGATTTGAAAATCATGCAAGTCAGGCTATGAGCACTGAAAATTTTTCTTTTTTTTTGGTCCAAGAAAATGGTCCAGTTTTGAAAAAAAAAAGAAATAATTTTCGAGAAAATTAGTCAACTTCAGTAAAAATTCTCAAAAACTATTTTTACAAACGGTTACTGCTCAACGAGCACGGAACTTACTCTCGAGATGCGCAACCTTGGATCGGAGGCAATGGAAAATTGCACCTTGTCTGGATGGCACTGCACGGCAACGGAAAGTTGCCCCTGGTTTGAATGGCGACTCATGGCAACGGAAAGTTGCCCCTTGTCTGAATAACACCGCAGCATTTTGTAGTCAGTCCTCATTAGTGATGATCACGATCGAACTCTCGAACACAGAGAAGACGAAGATGGTCAAAACCAATATATGGACACAGTCACTTGAAAGTCCGCGTGGCTGAACTTCAGGATGAAGTTGCCTACGTATCCCAAACATGGGAATCAAGCCTTACGTAGTTTCGGGGTAAGGTACACTCGGGTATTAACCCTCACCACGCTCTAACTTTTGCCAAGGTCGCCCTTCTGGGTTTTCAACCTTGCGAGCTATGTTTTTCTTCTTTTCTTTTCAATTCTTTTCTTTTTCTTTTCTTTTCTTTTCTTTTCTTTTTTTTTTTTTTTGCATTTTTTTTTTCTTTTTCTTGCTCTAACTTTTGCCTGGGTCGCCCTTCTGGGTTTTTGGCCCAGCAACCCTCTCAAAGGGTAAAAGTGTAACAAGTCCATGCCAAATGGTTTTGAGATCCTGAAGTCATCTGAATCCAGGAGAATGGCTGCTATATTGACTTGCAGAAGAATCCATCTTCGGCTCTTCGAGCACATCGGACATTTTTGCCCCTAGTTCGAGGGGGGCTTTTGTTCTAGCTTTGCAAGCTTCTTCTGATGAGGTCTGACCTCCTTGATTTGACTTTGGTGCCTCTTGTTCGAGGGCTGCTTCAAATCTGGCCACACAGGCCTCCTTTGATGGTTGATCGCTGAACACTCCGAATTGTGGTTCAAGCTTTGAAAGCAAGGGCTCAAGTCTCGAGGCTAAGAGTGATCCTAAGCTGCACAATCTCAAGAGCGATTCCACACAGGTCTTCGCAAGACCGCGCAAAACATTTTGTTTTTGAAAATTTTTAAGAAAGCGACGAATCGCTCGCGCTGAAGATAGTGTCGAACCAATCTGGATCAAGCCAGGGTCCTTCTCAGTACTCACGTTAACAAACATGATCTCATTCATTAAGGGCTTAGCATGCCTCTCTTTCTCTCAATTGATCAAAGTTTTGCAAATCCCGAGGAATTCCTTCCTCTTCGTTTTCATCGCAGTGTTGAAAAGGTTTTGAAAAACTTAGGTCAATGCAATGATTTCGAGGTGCAGAAGAGCAGGTGGAATGCACGGTCGTTCCATTCAAATCCTCTGGCACAACTAGCTCAAAGTAGTAGTAAGCACAGAAACATGATAGCCGCAGCTGTTTCATTCAAATTTCCTGGTTGCAACTAGCTCCACAGCAGAGACAGACTCAAAAGAAAGCAAAAGCGTAATTACAAAATAAAAACGATGTTCGAGGCAACAACCCCAGAATCACCTGACATTCTATACAATGGGACTGACTTGATATAACAAGACAGACCCTTAAGCAAAAAGACTGACTCAAAACAAAGAGACAGACTAAAAGCAAGACCACAGAACTGACTCAACACCCAAGTCAGAAACTACAAAAATTAGCATTCGCAGATGCTCAAAAATAATGCGTGCCAGACGCCACATCTGAAATACACCGAGCGCCGCCCGTAGGTGGTCCAACCCCTAATCACATACTTGTAGTATCCTCGAAATCCAACAGCTCAGTAGTGACAGACTTTGCTGAGGTAGGTGGGAGGATGACCTCATTGTCGATCAAATCTTGCACTTCGTGGCGAAGACGGAAACAACCGTCGATGCTGTGACTGGTTTGCTGGTGGTACACATAGTACAAGGTCGTATCATGTGTGAAAGGGAGATTCTTTGGGAGAGGCCGGGGCTCAAGGGGTTTAAGGTGCCCCCTTTCAGCAAGGATCTGGAGCGCCTTAGACAAAGGCATATAAAGGGCATGGAATACCCTGTGGCCTCGAGGCAAGTACTTCGAGCTTTGTACATTTTTACTGGATGCACTAGTAAAAGGATCGGCAGGTGCTTCCTTGACTTTATGATCTCTTCCAGATGCAAGGTTAGGAATGGAAGCAACTGTTCTGGCATGACGGGGCCTATCTCGATTTTTCGCTGGGCTTGAACTACCCTCGGTTGGAGTGGGGAAAGCATCATCCACAGTCTTAGCCACAACTGCGAATACCTGCTGCTTATTCATCCCCTTGGCTTTCAAAGCCTCGACTGCCCACAGCAGTTGTTCAACGGGATCAACGTATGTTCCCACTTTGTTCTTACCTCTAACCTCAGCTTGACCGAGGGTTTGGGTTGCTATATCAGAGCGAAACCCGGTTGTTGTTGACACGTCATTGCTATAGCTTGAGATAGCCTCAGGTTGGCTGAGCTCGATCACAATCCGTCCCTGTAGCGGGGGCTCTTGCGGTACAAAATTCCCGGCATACGACGTGGTTGGTGGCGAAGCCGACATTCCATAGGCGAGATCAGCCACAGACCTCTAGAGGTTGCCAACCATTCCCATTAACTCGAATGTGGTGGGCTCACGAGCCTGATACAACTGGGGTGTCCAGATCGGGTGCGCAACAGGCGACATAGATGGATGTGGTACATCAACATTGGCCTCATCCTGCAAGATGATTCCTTGGTCTAATGCGGCTGCCATAACCACAATTTCCTCTGAACTTTAGGTCATCATAGATCCGCTGGACTGAACGGAGATGATGCAACTGGTGATCGACGGATCTACGATCTGCCTTGCCTCAGCGAAGGAGAATACTTGGCTATTCTGTACTAAATCTCTGAACTGAAAGGGAAAACACGCAGCATTTCAGCCCAAGTTTATTAGAACAGACAGAAGTACAACTGAACAACTATATCCGACGACTGATCACTGTTCCCCAAATTACTACCCTAAAACACTGAATCTGATACCCGCAGATATAACTGATTCTCAAAAACACTGATACTAATGCCCTCAGGCCTGATACTAAAACTTGCGAACTGGTATGTGCGTTCCTGTAGAGATACACTCTAAAAGCACATAGCAAGTAAAAGAAAGCCAAAACACCCCTATGTTGGGGTAGGGTTTCCCTATCCTATTTTGTCAGGAGCTAGGGTTTCACTACGCACGCAGCGGTTTCAAACAACCTATAATCGAGTAAGCAACCTGTCCTAGCTTGGAATGGTCACTATGGATACCGAATATGCACTAGGTCGAATGGTCGAAAGGGGTGCCCCAGTAACAACCGGGGTTTGTGTTCCCATCGTGGCAAAGCCTGTAACCGGTCAGCATTATGGCACGCTTCTCGAAGTGAGCCTCTGGCAAACCGTTCAGGAATAGCAAACGGCAAACACTGTGACTTAGGCGCACCAATGCAAATGCAATGCAAAGAAACACATAAGTGTAGTCAAAACAAGATATCATGAGTTCGAGTCAAGTTCTCTAACTCCCTAGTAGAGTCGCCAGAAACTGTGGACGTGCCCTCGGGCCCCAGTGCTCTTCCACAGTTCGGACTCCATTTGTTGTCAGTTCTTAATCTGACCTCACAATGTGCAATGTGAGATTGATAAATCACTAAAGAGTCCAAATCTGGCAAATCGTTTTGAGAAAACAGATTTTTAGAAAGAAGTGCCAAACATGGACTGCTTTGCCAGATACAGAGTTGCCACCTAAATATTTTTTATGGGGGAATTTAGGAAACCCTGACTCATTTGCCTAAGGCCACGTGTCCATCATCACCAAAGTTGCCTCGGCTCGGGAACTTGGGTACGATTGGGGAAGGCTAGCTATGAGCACCCCCTCTCGCCCGATCCGAAGATCGGCCTCTACTAACCATGATATCTAGTTTTGAAAACATTATGTGCTCTTATTTCGGTTATTAGCCTAATCTTACTATGTGATGCGCACAACACAAAAGTATAGACTAGATCACCTAATTTGGAACAAAGCATCGCATATCCGTTTGTTTGGAAAATGGTTTGAAATTTGCTACTTGCGAGTAGGCTAAAATACGGATTTCAATGAGTTGTTCCAACTCAAACAATCCAACCTTCACCCACAGGCATTCAGGCAGTTTATATCACATAAGCATATAGCCACGTGGCAAGCATGCTGTCATGTTAACATTCACACTCATGCGAGATGCTAAAGCATAAAAAGCTTACTGAGTACTCTGAGCCAAAACATAGAACTTGTTAGCAATCAATGTATGATCTAAGTCCATGTTAAGTGGCTAATGCATCGCATACAAAATGCAACTAGAATAGGCTCGGTTAATCCTAGGATGGCATGTGGAATGCATCAAGTAACACGTATTCAAGTTAGATTTGAAATCCTATGCAGTTAGCATGATGCGCCGAGCCCGGTGCATGTAATACAAATGAATGGATGCACGCATGCATAGCTTAAGGTATGCTAAATTAAATATGCCTTAATACTAACCATCAAAAGTAGGTAGGTAAAAGGAAGAAAGAAGTGGGGGTTGGAAGACATGCACACACGCACCCGCACTTATTACAAATTCGCCCTCACTCGGAGGGACCAAAAGAATAATACAATTTAATTAACTAACAAGCTAATTAAATTATTACAGCCCATTTAACTAGTTAAGCAAATTAACTAAGCTAATAAAGCTATAAAAACAGCCTCGGGAAGAAGGTCCAATGCATGCATGCTCGGTTTCGCTCGGAAATCCATCACCATGCACAAGCTGCCTCTGTTTGCACTGTTTTCCTCCTTTGAAGACTGCACAAGTCCCAAGGTACACTCTCTGAACACTGTGGGATGCCATCGGCCATGAGGGATGGTCACCGGCCATGGGGAAGTGGTCATTGACCATCTATGAAGCTCTCGGCCAACAAGGGATAGCCGGCCGGCACTGGAGATGGCCGACCGGCCATCTATTCCTGCAGGATCCTGTTTTGATAGCAGCAGAGGGCACAACATGGCATGGCAATGCATTTCAAGCAAATATGTGCACCAACACCCTCCTTATCATGTTCATGACTCAAAGGAAGATGGTCCTTGATTCTTGGACTACCAATCGCGCATTTCAATGCGTGATGGCCCAAGAAACCAAGTGTGCCATTTCAATGTGGACTGAAATGCATACAAACAAACACATAAGGCCCAACCTCTATCACTTGATCAAGGGACAAGGCATGCATGCTCAATGCAATGCAACCTAGGCATATGAGCTAAGTATGCAACATGAGCATGTGAACACACAATGTGTACTAGGCATGCAACCTAAGCAAACAAGCATGCAAGGCATGTAACAATCATGCTAATGACAAGCATGCAACAATACATGGGGCAAACATGTAACAACATGCTAAGCAACCTAAAACCAAAAGAATGCATGCCAAATGCAAAGTGATATCAAGCATGCAACAACATGCGCTAGGCCAAGTATGCAACAACACACAAGGTAAGCATGCTACAACATGAAAATGATGGTCTTAAACTAATTTGGGCAGCCCTCAACTAGGCCCAAAACAGTGGCCAAATGCTAAGGAAATGAGGGCCAAAACACATACAAACATGCATGCACACATGGTCCAACACTTAAGCATAAAGAGGGGACTTTTAAGCACACTTAAAAGAGGAACAACATGGACATAAGGCATGCATTGTAAGCTCTGAGAATCATGTTAAGGATGGTGCCAAACCAACTAAACAAAGTGAGAAAAGCATGCAAGCAAAGTCCAAGTCTCAAGGCTCACCAAAGAGGTATTGAACTACACTTAACAAAACCAAACATGGCATGATTTGAACAACCAAAATCAGAGCTTTAGCATGTTAAAACAAAGCCAAAAACACAATGACATGGTGTAGACACCCCATTTTTGACCGTCCTCAAGACTTGGACGTCACCGTTGGAACACTCGGTGATCATTCGTGTTCGTGTTAGTTTTGAGTTCCCGGAGGTCTCGGTTGCGCGCCTTGTGTCAGGATCTCGCGACTCAATTGTTTCGTGTTCGGTTTTGCACCAAACACTTGTGTTTTTGCCTTGGAGGATAGGGAATGGCTTGTTGGCCATCCCCACACTCCACCGGCCTTCCCCTTACCTCACCAGCCATTCATTGACGCCACCAGCCTTGGTTTCTTGATACCAATGGCCGGTCGGCACTTTATTTGGTCGACCGGCACTTTATTTGGCCGGCGACCTCTTTTGCTGGCCGGTATGCCCCTTTTGCACCCTTCAGGCATGGTGCATGCCAGCTGTGCCAGCTGGAATGCACCAACACCCTCTCCCGTGCATAGTGTGGTTGTTTTGCCCATTTTGCACCCTTTTGGTCTAGCTTCTTGAGGAAGCTTGGACCTTTGTCTTAGCTTCCTCAAGAAGCTTGCCAGCTGTCATGGCTTCCTCAAGAAGCCTTGACCCCCCTTGCCCCCTTTGCCCCTTTCTTGTTTAGCTTCTTTGAGAAGCTTCAAACCATTTCCTTTGCCTATATAAGGGCCTCTCATCCTCCATTGTTAGAGGTCGAACAAAAAACCATAGCTTATATATACATATATCTGTCATACACTTTCTCTCTCTATATCTCCCTCTCTCTCATCCTTTGTGTGTGTTTGGAAGCCTAAAAAGTGTGTTTTGACCTTAGTTTTGCACTTAGACACACACCATTACACCATACTTCGACCTTGAGAGGCTTGGAGGGTTTGTTCTTAAGTTTTTGGACTGGTTTTGATCAAAAGAAGGAGGTTGCATCTGCTATTCATCAAGGGTTCTTCAAGGGTAACCTTTTTACTTTAGATTCCCCAATCTTGCACTAGCTTTTGACCTATCTTGCATGCTGTTTTAGACTTTGTGTATAACTAAAAAAAGTCTTATATTTTCATGCTTGAGATATCTCATTAAGGTTGTTTTGGCATTGGGGGTCGACCTCCCCCTTTTAGGCCTTGTTTGGCCCTTTTTGTGCTTCCTTCATTAAGTTTTGAGTTCTCTTGTGTGTTGGCCTTCTCACCACTGAAATCCAGTGGATTTTCAGTGGTGAAGAAGGAGGTTCAAATTCTTGCATAGGGGAGGGACACCCCTCTCCCTTGGTCTCCTTTTTGCCCTCATTTTTGGCTTAATATGGTAGCATGCATGCTTAGCTGTTTATGACTCCTTTTCAGAGGCTTTTTGGGTGTTTTGGGTCGTATTATACCTCTGTCCTATGTTGGTTTGTCGGCCTTTAGCATGTATTATACACTTGCTTTGTATTCCTCCATTTTGCCTAGAAGTGTCTCATGTCATTTGACTACCATGCTCTCATATTTTGGCCTTACTTTGTGAAGTTCTTCGTCATATTTTGCCATGGTTGAGGTCTGTTAGGTGCTGGTTTGGTCGCATTTGATATGCTTTGTATGGCCCCCTTGCATTCTAGCATGTTAGCATCGGGTGTGTGACTCCTTCGCATGCATTGATTAGGCTATTTCAGTGATTTGGAATCACTTAACATGCCATTTCAGTCCCTAAACCATGCTTGTATGCATTGCATTCATCACCTCTTTCATGCTTTGAAGATGTGTCCTTTTATGCCTTGAAATGAGCATTGTGTATGCCTATGTGTTTGGGTCATTTGAGCTGTCATAACAGTGGGTTTTAGGACTTATTTTGATGCATTAAAACTCTATTTTAGTTGTATAGCTCATGCCATGCTTGCTTGGGGTAGTGGTAATGGAATGTTCCTTTGTTGTGCCTTAGCCTTGAGCCTATTGGTGAGCGTGCTTACATGAGTCTTTATCCATCATTTTAAACATCTTTTGTCACTGTTTTGGGGGGTAGGCTGAGGTCTGCCCCTTTGCATTTTAGGTCCATCATTGCATGATTGTATTGCATTCCTTCGGTTTCATGCTTGCATTGTATGATAGCATGTAATGCATTACATTTGCATGCTTAGGTTACCTTGCATTTGGCATGCCTTGTACCTTTAGCCTCATGTTGCATGTTTGAGTCATGTGGTATATTTGAAGCTCCATTGCATACATTGCATTTTGCTTGGTTTGGGGTGTCAAATTAAGCGTGAGGATTGAGAAGTGTTCATACTCCAAGTGATGTAACACCTCTCAACCTTCGGTCGTCGATACCCTTGATCCCAATATGATAGGATGTTGGCTTTCATTTGTTTTGTTGCATGCATTTTCACATTAAGTTGCAAACTTGGATTATTAGGCCATCATGCATAATTGATGGCCCGAGAGTCGAGGGTCATGCTCCCTTGAGTCCATTGCATGATAGGGAGTGTGACCATGCTAACATTCGCTTGAAAATTCCATGCCATACACTGCTTGCCCTCTGCTGCTGTCAACTGTAGGTTTTGCAGGAAGTTTTAGCCGGTCGGCTAAATACAGTGCCGGCCGGCCATTAATTTGTGGCCGATAGACAAAAAGGTGGCCGGTGATCACCCCCTTTGGCCGGTGATGTTTCTACTTGGTCAGTGGCATTCCCCAACATCCAAAGAACATACCCTTGGACTTTGGCAGTCCTCAAAGGAGCAGAGCAGTGTTAACAGAGGCAACAATGCTATGCCAGCGAGTTTCCGAGCAGTATGAGTCAAAGCATGCATCATCCAAACATTTTGAGGCAGGGCTGTGGCCACTTTAATTCTGCATTGAATTTGTTAATTACGTAGGAGTTCTGTAATAATTAATTAAATAGTTAATTATTTATTCGGTTGTGTAATATTTATTCGGACCCTCCGAGTGAGGGCAATTGTGTAATAAGTGTGTGTGAGTGTGTGTATGTCTTCCAACCCCACATCTTCCTTCCCTTTTATTTACCCGCTTACGATGGTTAGACTAGGGCACATTTAAATAAGCATACCTTATGCTATGCATGCGTGCATCCATACATTTGTCTTACATACATCGGGCTCGGTACATCATGCTAACTGCACTTGTATTTCAATTCCAAGTTGAATACTTGTTAGTTGCAGCATTTCACATGCCATCTTTAGGATAGCTGAGCCTATTGTAGTTGCATCTTGCATGTGTTGCATTAGCCATCTTAACATGAACTAGGATCATGCATATGATTACTAACTAGTTTCTGTTTTGGCTTGGAGTACTCTGTAAGTTCTTTTGCTTTAGCATCCTTGCATGCGTGTGAGCGTTGCCATGACAACATGATTACTATGAGGCTAGATGCTTATGTGATATAAACTGCCTGAATGCCTGTGGGTGAAGGTTGGATTGTTTGAGTTGGAACAACTCATTGAAATCCGTGTGTTAGCCTACTTGCGAGTAGCAAATCCCAAAGCGTTTTCCAAACAAACGGATATGCAATGTTTCACTCCAAATTAGGAAATCTAGTCTATACTTGTTTGTTGTGCGCATAACATAGTAATTCTAGGCTAATAACCGGAATATGAACACATCATGTTTTCAAAATAAGATATCACGGTTAGTAGAGGGCCGATCTTCGGATCGGGCGAGAGGGGGTGCTCATAGCTGACCTTCCCCAATCGTACCCAAGTTCCCGAGCCGAGGCAACTTTGGTGATGACGGACACGTGGCCTTTGGCATCGAGTCAGGGTTTTCTAAATTCCCCCATAAAAAAATATTTAGGTGGCGACTCTGTATCTGGAAAAGCAGTCCATGTTTGGCACTTCTTTCAAAAATATGTTTTCTCAAAACGATTTGCCAGATTTGGACTCTTTGGTTCAGATTTAGAACCGTAACTAAAACGAGTCCGAACTGTGGTAGCATAAGTCCCTCGGGGCGTGTCCACAGTTTTCTGGCGACTCTGCTAGGGAATTAGAGAGCTTGACTCGAACTCGTGATATCCTGTTTTGATTTCACTTATGTGTTTCTTTGCATTGCATGTGCATTGGTGCGCTTAGGATACCGTGTTGGCCATCTGCTATTCCTGAGCGGTCTACCGGAGGCTTGACTTTGTCAAAGCATGCCATAAGGCTGACCGGTTGCGGGCTCTGCCAGTATGGGAACACAAACCCCGGTTTTGCCGGGGCACCCTTTTCGACCATTCGACCTAGTGCATATTCGGAATCCATGGTGACCATTCCAAACTAGGACCGGTTGCTTACCCAATGTTAGGTTGTTTGAAAACCGTTGCGTGCGTAGTGAAACCCTAGCTCCTGACAAAATAGGACAGGGAAACCCTACCCCAACATAGGGGTGTTTTGGCTCTCTTTTACTTGCTATGTGCCTTTAGAATGTATCTCTACAAGAACACACATATCAGTTTGCAAGTTTAAGTATCAGGCCTGCGGGCATCAATGTTTTTGAGAATCAGTTATCTGCAGGTATCAGATTCAGGCCTGGGGACAGTGATTTGGGGATAATGACCAGTGTTCGAGGAGCAGTGTATTCAGCTTATTAGCAGTGTGTTGTGATACCCAACTGCGTGTTGTGTGTTTATTTTACGCCGTTACGCTGTCCGATTGTCTGTTTATTTATACGCTTTATTTATCTTTTTGCTAGGGTAGTTGAGCACAATTGCTTCTGACCCAGTAGATATTCCCCGAGCACTCTGGACTAGAGGTCGTCGACTCCATCGATCTGAGGATCTGGTAGATGGACAACCAGTGTACCACTCTCTACCCCCGGTTACTAGACGGAGGGCAGTTAGGCAGAGGGCATCAGTTCAGCAGTCAGTTCAGAGGGCTTTACCTACCCCACCTGAGTACAGTAGGGATCAAGGTTCTGTTTCACCTACAGAGAGGGAATATATACTGGTAATTCAATCAAATCAGAACAGTATGGCCAACTTAGAGGAGATGGTGCGCCAACTCCAAGAGAGTATGAAAATGATGCAGCAGGATGCTGTCCGACAGGCAGAGTTCGCCAAGCAGCAGGCCACGATTATGAATGAACAAGCAGAGTTAATCGTGAGGTTACAGCAGCAAACCGGAGCATCTGCTTCGCAGCAAGCTCCTCCCCCGCCAGGAGTTCCAACCCTCGGGGAGACAGCCAATGTTCAGAATGATACAGACATTCCCACAGGACCACCTCCACCCTCGATCCTACCCCCAATCCCACCCCAGTTATCTAAAACACCCACCAACCTACCGGACTCTCCCTTTGAGTTCGAGACAGATCCCACAGCACTGAAGTTGAGCAAGTTTGAAAAGCTATTCAAGAGATCCCAGGGAGTCAAGACCATCCCTGACATTGAAGATGGGTATACCGATGCAGCTGTGACGCTGCCTGACAGATTCAAAATGCCGCATATCGACCGATTTGATGGGTCCGAGGACCCCATGGTGCACCTGAGATTGTTTTCAGATATTTTAAGGCCAATGAGCCTCACTAGACTGCAGAAGCTGTCTCTATTCGGCCAGACCCTGTCGGGTGTGGCAGCCATATGGTATGCCAAATTAGAAGATGATGTCAAGAGGAACTGGGACGAGATGGCTGAGGCCTTCATCGCGCAATACTCATATAATACACAAATCGAGATTACGACCTGTGATCTCGAGACAACAAGGTAAGAGCCCAAAGAGAGCTTTTCAGAATTCGTGACCAGATGGAGGGCCAAGGCTTCGATGATGACCTTAAGGCCTACAGACAAAGACCAGATTCGGATGATTGTGCGCAATCTTTAGCCGAAGTTGATGCAAAAGATGATTGTACTCCCCTTCCCTACTTTTTCTGATCTACATGAAATGGGGGTACAGATTAATGATGCCTTGAAGCAAGGCTTAATTGATAATGACCGGAAGCAACCCCGAAGAACTTTCAATCGCGGCACTACAACTACAAGAGCCTCCGAAGTGAGCATGGTTACCACCAACCCCTCCCCCCTAAGAACCATGGTAGCTACGCCATTCTCTGGCGCGTCCGGAAGCCATACACAAACAGCCAAATACCCACCCAAAAACACCAGAACCTTCGCCCCACTATATATGCCCCTGTCCAAAGCTCTGGGGGTGCTGATTAGAAAAAGGCACTTGAAGCCCCTGGAGTCGCGGCCATTACCAGAAAGACTTCCCTCTACCCACAACCCAGCCAAATACTGCGCATATCACCAACAACATGGTCATGATACCGACCAGTGCTTCTGCCTATGTCATGAGATTTAGGATCTCATTGATCATGGGGTGATTCTACCTCCCGAAAAACCCAATGTTACCATGAACCCTCTCCCTACACACAACCAAGCTCCACCTCCCAAAAGAATCAACTTCATCCAGACTGGGGTCGTGTCTTACGATCCTAGCATCTATATCACTCCCTCCCACCTACCTAAGCCGGAGGTACTCCTTCCTGATTGCACCAACTTGTGCATGATGGACATCTCCATAACCCAACCTAAGCCAATGGTGGTGACTGTTGAGGACAGGAGAGGGGAGATTTCAGAGGAGAAGAGGGTTGTTGAGCTAGAGTCGGCAGAATTTGGGAGTTGTGTTGAGAAGACATATAGTCCGAGTGACTACATTTCGTCAATAGGCCAGGACAGGCTAGATGTGGAATTGCCAACGGGGGCAGAGCTATGTATGATCTGAGCTGATGGTTTGGGACAGAGGACGGATGATTTGACGGCTGTGGAAGAGGACATTGCCAATCTCTAGTTTTACAGTGACCAAGATCCAGGGGACGCAACAGTCAACTGGTTTGATTATGAGGAATCGGCAGAGGCTACTGGGTGGTTGGATGATCAACCGGATGTGGTGGAAGAGTTCCAACCAGAACAGGGCCCGGCAGGGGCAAGAATGCCAATGACGGCTGGAAGGGTCGGGGAGCAGAGTACATCGCCGGAGAGTGTAATGACACAGGATTGGAGCATTTCGAATACAGGAATTATTGAGCAGCCAGCTGTAATGACACAGTCGGAACAGGAAAGATTTGAAGATTCCGAGAGAATTAGGAAGGCAAAGGCCCATGTGGGGACTGAAACTACTATAAGTACAGAAACAGAGAATGCTGCGAGCATAGGAATGGGAGGTACCGCGAGTACGAGGACAGTCATACCAGAGCCGGACAGGTGTCTGTCGGCTGCTGATGGAATGTAGTGGGAGGATGAGGATTTATGTCTTGCCTACACAGATGAAGATTGGGGGAACAACCAATCCGATGACACCTGGTACCTTGGAGAAGTCGACCATATGACACGGAGCGGGCGGTACTTCAAACCCCCGCACCTAGATCAACCAGAGGCTTCTGGGAAAGATAGGGAGGCTGAGAAACAGAAGGAGAAACAACTTGAAGAGGAGGTTGTACTCAAACAGTTAAAAAAGATACAAGCAGACATCTCCATCTGGGGACTGCTTATGGCATCACGAGTGCATAGACAGGCTGTCTTATCAGCCATGGACAAGGCTAAGCTTTCAATAGAAACCATGCCAGAACAGCTGGTAGGATTAGTCTTTCCGGGAGGAGCTACCCCGATGCTGACTTTCTCCGACAAGGAATTGCCACCCGAGGGGGCAGACCATAGCAAGCCAATCTACATCTCTGTGGAGTGTAGGAATAAATGAATACCGGTGGTTCTTGTTGATACAGGATCCGCTATCAACGTCTGCCCGGCAAGGACAGCGTATGCGATTGGTTTGAAAATCGCAGACTTTGTACCAACAGCCCAGGTGATTCGGGCATACGACAACACAAGTAGAAAGGTCATGGGGACGGTGAAAATTCAGACTAAAGTTGGGCCAGGACAACATGAGATAGATTTCCATGTCTTAGATGTTCCTGCAACTTTCAACCTACTTTTGGGGAGGCCGTGGCTGCACCAGGTAAAGGCGGTGTCGTCCACTCTGCATCAAATGGTGAAATACCCCTATGGGAAGGGAGTAGCCATTGTTTTTGGAAATTCATCGATCCATCCACCACTGGAGGTATCTACACCTGTTCTAGAAATTGAGCACGGCATGGAGGATGTGTTCATATTGGGTTTTACCCTTGCTGAGGCTCAGGTTGTACAAAACATCATGGCTGCTAACGAGGGGATATATTTCAGTGCTCAAGCAGTATACCTCATGAACAAACTTCAACACATCCCCGGGAAGGGATTAGGAAAAAGTGGCCGGAAGGGCATTGCAACATTGGCCGAAGCACCACACAACCCCCATACCTTTGGCTTGGGTTATCTGCCCACCAAGGAGGATTGGGTAAGGAAAGGAAAGGAAATAGCTGGAAGAGCCAGAGCGAAACAGATGGGGAAGCCTTTTGAGTTGATGCACCGGCCTATCCGGGGTACCCTAAACGGACGCTTCGTCTGGGAAGGGGAGGATTTTCCATTCTGTAGGTTTCCGAAGCCATGGCTGAACGCGGAGAGGAAGTGCGTGCCAGGTTTCGAGATCTTCTTTGACCTGCAGTTATTTGGGGATGATGTTGCCGAAGAGCAGACAGACCCAATAGTTGAGGTTGAGCAGAGCGAGACAGTGGAGTCTGAGGACAGCGAACTTGAAATGAGGGCAGCACTGGCATGTCTACTTTCAGATCCTTCGATCGACCAGAAGTGCTTGGGGGATAACCTCTCGGTGTCCATGATCAGGAATGAAACGGCTGCGAGCCTACAATCAATTATTTTGGATGCATCCATCGCACCCTCTCTCGTTTGGCAGTACAAAGAGGGATTTTTGTCGAGCAGCACCGGGTCAGGTAGTGAGCCGGAATCTGATTCCACCGAGTCTTGTGAGTCGGAATCAGGTTCCAGCTCAACTGAGTCTGAGTCCGGTATTCCTGGGGGTGATAACCTGAATGCCACGGTCCTATCCAGGTCGTCTTTTTCTTTCTCTTTTGAGTCTGTTGTAATAGAAGAATTGAACGGTTTGGAAGCACTTAATGAGAATGAGGTGAATGTGGTTTTTGAGTACTTTTCTGTGCCTTTGATTTATTGCTTGAATCAGGATTTTCAAAATTTTGATAAAAACGACGAGGAAGAAATCCCTCCGGTTTTGCAACGTTTAATTGATCAGGAGCAGGAAAGGTTTGTTAAACCTTTGGTTGATGAAATCACTACCGTGAACATTGGTACTGAGAAGGACCCGCGGTTGGTCCAGATCGGGTCCACGTTGTCTTCGGAGGAACGCGAGTGCTTAGTCGCTTTATTAAAAGATTTCAAAGATGTTTTCGCGTAGTCCTACGAAGACATGCCTGGGATCGATCCTGGGATTGTACAGCACCGGATCCCTCTTGACCCTGAGGCCCCACCTGTCAAGCAGAAACTCAGAAGGATCCGCCTTGACTGGGCCATCACGATTAAGGAAGAGGTCACCAAGCAAATTGACGCAGGGTTCCTGCTGGTATCTGAATACCCAACTTGGTTAGCCAACATTGTTCCAGTGCCGAAGAAAGATGGCAGAATCCGAGTATGCGTGGATTTCAGGGATTTGAACAGAGCTAGTCCGAAGGACAACTTTCCCTTGCCACACATCGATGAGCTGGTAGATTTCACAGCGGGACATGCTTTGCTTTCATTTATGGATGGTTTCTCAGGCTATAATCAGATAGTAATGGCACCCGAAGACCGGGAGAAGACTGCTTTCACCACCCCGTGGGGGACATATTGCTACAGAGTGAAGCCGTTTGGGTTGAAGAACGCTGGAGCTACATATCAACGGGCCGCAACCACAATATTGCATGACATGATCCACAAAGAGGTTGAGGTGTACGTGGACGACATGATTGTCAAGTCCAAAGAAAGAGAGGGCCACTACACCACCTTGCGAAAGTTTTTCCAAAGGATCAGAGAATTTCGGTTGCGGCTGAATCCTCAGAAGTGTACTTTCAGTGTTACAACAGGGAAAATGCTAGGGTTTCTGATTACACAAAGAGGTATCGAAGTCGACCCTTCCAAAATCAAGGCCATCTTAGAAATGCCACCACCAAGGACTGAAAAGGAGGTGTGAGGCTTTCTGGATAAAGTGCAATTCATAAGACGGTTTATCTCTAAATTAACCTTGACTTGTGAACCACTCTTTGGTCTCCTGAAGAAAGGAAAGAAATTCCAATGGGACGGCCGATGCCAAGCTGCTTTTGAACAGATCAAGGAATACTTACAAAACCCGCCCGTGTTGTCACCACCAGAGCCGGGGAAACTGTTGGTACTGTACCTTTCAGTAACTGAGACTACAATGGGCTGTATGCTCGCACAAGAATCAGAGGACAAGGTGGAGAGAGCCATCTACTTTCTGAGCAAGAAGATGTTGGATTACGAGACCCGCTACACTCCGCTAGAGAAGGCTTGTTTGGCCTTGGTATGGGCTACCAGGAAGCTGCGGCACTACCTGTTAGCTCACTCTGTAATGTTGGTTTCACGACTCGATCCTATCAAATATCTTTTCGAGAAACCGGCACTTACGGGTAGGCTAGCTTGTTGGCTGCTGTTGCTTTCCGAATTCGATCTGAAGCATGTGACGCGCAAGGCAGTAAAGGGGAGAGCGGTAGCAGAGTTCCTTGCCGACCACCCAGTTGAAGGGGATGAAGCGGTTGAGTACCTATTCCCAGATGAAGCCATTCTGCATGTCGAAGACGAAACTTGGACGATGTACTTTGACGGAGCGTCAAACCAATATGGGTATGGGATAGGGGTGTTGCTGATAGCACCCGACAATTCCCGTATCCCTCTAGCCTTCAAGCTCCGGTTCAAAGTCTCGAACAACGAAGCAGAATACGAGGCGTGCATTGCCGGTTTAGAAGTAGCCCTGGAACTAGGGGCAAAACGGTTGGACGTCATTGGGGACTCGAACCTTGTTGTGTCTCAAGCAAAAGGAGACTGGAAAGTCAAAGAAGAAAAGATGATAATGTACCACCAGGCCTTGGACTTGTTAATTCCTCGATTTGAAAAGCTAAACTTTGCTCATCTAGTAAGAGAGAACAACAGGTTCGCCAATTCACTAGCAACTCTATATTCCATGATAGACATCCCTTTTGGAGTCCGGATGCGTCCAGTTATCATTGACCAAAAGTTTGCGCCAGCATATGAGTCAATTGCCGCTATAGGTGAGGTTCAGGATGAGAACCCCTAGTACTACGACATTTGGAACTTCTTGGAGAAGGAAGCATATCCGCCAGGAGCAAATGCCAAGGACAAAAGGGCAATCAAAAGAATGGCCGTTCAGTTCATCATCTGCGGGGGTAAGCTGTATAAGAGAGGTCATCTGGGAATGCATAAGTTGTGCGTTGAAGCTGAAGAATCGAAACTCCTGATACAGGCCATCCATGGAAGAGAATGTGGAGCGCATATGAATGGGGTAATGCTAGCTCGGAAGATCCTCAGACAAGGTTACTACTGGTCCACCATAGAGGAGGATTGTATCGGCTTTGTTCGGCGATGCCACAAGTGTCAGATCCATGCAAACCGCATGAACATCCCACCGTCGAAGCTGTACAACATGACTTCGCCATGGCCATTTTCAGTTTGGGGAATCGATGTGATCGGGGCTGTCACTCCTAAGGGGTCGAATGGGCATGAGTTCATCTTGGTAGCGATAGATTACTTCACGAAGTGGGTCGAGGCCCAATCTTATGCGGTGTTGAAGGCTTCACATGTTGCGAAGTTCATCAGAAACAACATCATCTGTCGTTATGGAGTCCCAAATGAGATCATTTCAGACAATGGTTCCCACTTCAAGAAGGAGGTGGTTGATTTGTTGGAGAAATATAATGTGGCTTTTCATAAGTCATCCACATACCGGCCGCAGACCAACGGAGCAGTTGAGGCCGCCAACAAGAACATCAAGCACATACTACAGAAGATGGTGGAAACCTACCGGGACTGGCCAAATAAGTTGTCATTTGCTCTGTGGGGCTACCGGACTTCAATTAGAACCTCTACTGGGGCGACTCCGTATTTATTAGTCTATAGGATGGAGGTCGTTCTACCTATCAAAATTGAGGTTCCGTCATTACGAGTATTGGCTGAGTATCAAATAGCCGAGGCAAATTGGCAGCAGAGCAGATTCGAGGAACTCATGCTCTTTGATGAGAGAAGACTGAAAGCACTGTACCATGTTCAGGGTTATCAGCGCAGAATTGCCCAGGCTTTCAACAAGAAAGTTAAGTCAAGGAATTTGAAAGAAGGAGATTTGGTACTCAAGGATAATCGAGCTCCCATCCACGACCCAAGGGGCAAGTTCAGACCTAATTGGACTAGTCCCTACATCATCAAAGCTATCTGGTCGGGTGGAGCTGTCGTTCTGATGGACCTAGATGGCCTAGAGTTCTCCCAACCGATCAACATGGACAAGTTAAAGAAATATTACCACTAAGAGGCTCGCTAGGCCGAAAACCCGAAAGGGCGACCTAGGCAAAAGTTAGAGCACAAAAAATTTGAAATTATAAAAACTAAGCTCGCAAGGTTGAAAACCCGCAAAAGGCGGTCTTGGCAAAAGTTAGAGCGCAAAAGGAGGGTGAAAATACCCGAGTGAACCCAAGCCGAACTACGTAAGGCTTGATTCCCATCTTTGGGATACGTAGGCAGCTTCATCTTGAAGTTCAGCCATAAACTTTTTCCCTGATCAACTTGGTCCATTTGATCATCTCGGTCATCTTTGTCTATTTAGCATTCAAGAGCTCCGGTTGTAATCTCCGGTACAGTGCTATTCAGACTAGGGGCAACTTTCCAGTTGCTGGAATCCGGGGTTGTACATCTCAGTGACAGATCTCAGGTGTGTCCAGTTCTGATCCATATCGAAAATGGTTTTGAAAAGTTTTAATAAAAGTTGATTTCGTTCAAATTAATCTTTTTACAACTAAGACCATTTCTGGACCAAAACGGGGAATTTTCAGTACCACAACCTTCAATTTCATTGATTTCAATACAGAGTTCTCCTGCTCTTGCATACAAATTGAGGTTGCTTTTTATTACATTCATAAGGAAAACTTGAAAGTACTAATAAAGCAATAAATCTAGGGCATAGATAAGTCAGGTGTTCCTGCGCCCCCTCCCAGAGCTGGTCGAAGCCTCTGATGCCAAGTTGGGCCCGACCTGTGCCTCTTCATTAAGCCAATCCAAGCACTCATCAAACAAAGTGCAACTGAAAGTGGGAGCGGGGGCCAGGAGCTCCCTAGTCCTCCATGCTGTTGTATACCAGGCAAGCTGTGCGCCTCGGATCGGAAATGTAGCTGGATATTCTATCCCTTCTGGTGGACAAGTCTGGTCATGACCGAACTGACGCCGGATCCGAAATGGAAAATAGAAGACACAGTGAGTCAAGCCAATCAGCTGAATCCCAGGTTGGCGGGTCATGCTGTAGCTCATTGCCGGTAGATTATTCCAAGGACATCGCCAAGCAATGCGATCCGCGGACAAGCTACACATCCAGTCAAACCACCAACCCTCATCAAGGGCGTCGACTAGGCGTTGTCTGAAGAAGTAACCGCGAGCTGAGTATGTTGGGCAAGAGTCCACGACCTGCAACTTGTCCATCAACCATACCTGGGAAGGGATGAAAAATAAGAGAATAAAGAATAGAGAGATGTGCGATGAGAGGAAAAGTGAGAAAAAGGTTTTGTGAGAAAAACCGAGCTTGAGAGCCGAGTGATGTAAACAATACATATGTGAGATTGGGTGGGAAACATTACCTGCAGCAGTAGTGGACTACCTGCAAATCTGGTCGTCTCTCGACGATAAAAGGCGTCTAAGCCCATCAACGTCTCAGCCAGAGTCATGGCAATGCAGCTCTTGCCCTCCTTCAAGCCTTGGGCAACCTCGATCAACCGGACACTAGATCCTCCGGAGCCTGAGGCAAACAGAAAATAAGACAACATGTACAAACAAAGGGCGTGCCGCCGGAAGCCTTGCCAATGATGGTCACCGCGATCACCGGTCCCAGAGAAACGGCAAATCAAACTTAGAACATCCAGCATTCCATCACAAATCAAAGAACGAGCATCGGGTATTGAGAGCCCACACATTTGTCCTAAGGCTTGGGCATAGCCAAAACGAAGTTAGGGCAGGATCTCTTCGTTGCGCTCGGACTCCATTAAAGCTCGAAAATCTTCAAAGGTAGGACACACCTCTTGCCCGCTAAAGCTAAAGACGTGTGTCACCGGATTCCAAAACCTCGCCACAGCATGGAGAAACGGAAGGTGCAGCGAAGTACGACTCAGAGTGAATAGTGCGTTTATGCCGAAGCCCCGGAAATTCAGCTTTTTCGAGCCATCCAAGTTGTTAATCCAAGTTGTAAGATTTTGGGCAAGAAGCGCTTCCATTTGGAGCAAATCAGTGTTAAATTGAGGAGAACCACGAAGCTGAGACCCTTTTGTAGAAGATAAGGTTGAGTGGAGGACAGATGTCAGTATTCTGCTGGTTCTGACAATCGGCCAAATATAGTGCCGAACGGCCACCACCTTTGGCCGATTGATCAAAGTTGCTGGCCGATGGCCATTTCTCATGGCCGATGGTCTTTATCTTTGGCCGGTGGTCTTCCTTCTTGTTCTCTAAGCCGTTTATGCTGAGGATTAAGGAATGCCACCACTTCCAATGCCCTCCGATGATCAATTCTTGCGGAGTCACGCTTATTTGCTTATCGAGTTGTTGTACATATGCTTATTGAGTTGTATTTCACTCTCTTCAAGTCTTTAATTTGCTTATTGAGTTGTGCTCGCACTTGGTTAGCTTATCAAGTGTCTTTGTTTTGCTTATCGAGTTGTAAGTCAGTTCACTACCTGATTATTACGACGTAAGTGCTCCATTTTCAAGCAAATTTTGATTTCATTCACATTATTGTGTGATGTCGTGCGATGCGATGCATAGAACATGCAAATGTAACATCTTCTGAACAAAATAGCTGTTTCATTTCCATCATGTCTTTTGCGAAAAACATACACAATTTTGAAAAAGTAAAAACCTGCCAGAGGCAGTGCAATGTGATTAAACTACCAGTAAAAAGGAAAGTAAAGCAAAAGGAGAGCAGGGCAGCAGAGTATCGGGGTTGATACCGGTAACCTCCCCTTATGGTCGATGCACCTCCCGCGTCCTTGTCCGGGTCAATTGTTTGGTATGACGCCTTCATTACTCAAGACAGTGCAAGAAAGCGCACCTTTGAAACATTAGTAGGCTTTCGAGTTGACCTCAGGCCGTGTCTTTTTGAGCGACGCTCCATACGTGCGAGGAACATCCCTTCCCGTATCCTTTTGCATCTTGTGAACTCCACAAAATGCTTCAATTGTACTGTGTTGCAGTGCTTTGCATTTCAATATCATGAATAACTTGTCTTTACACACCTCAAGTTTTTATACACATTGCTTGCGTAGACCGCACGCTTTACTTACATGTGTTCAAGTTCCTTTTTATACACATTGCTTGCGTAGACCGCACGCTTTACTTACATGTGTTCAAGTTCCTTTTTATACACATTGCTTGCGTAGACCGCATGCATTACTTACATGTGTTCAAGTTCCTTTTTATACACATTGCTTGCCTAGACCGCATGCTTTACTTACATGTGTTCAAGTTCCTTTTTATACACATTTCTTGCGTAGACCGCACGCTTTACTTACATGTCTTCAAGTTCCTTTTTATACACATTGCTTGTGTAGACCGCATGCTTTACTTACATGTCTTCAAGTTCCTTTTTATACACATTGCTTCCGTAGACCGCACACTTTACTTACATGTGTTCAAGTTCCTTTTTATACACATTGCTTGCCTAGACCGCATGCTTTACTTACATGTGTTCAAGTTCCTTTTTATACACATTGCTTGCGTAGACCGCACGCTTTACTTACATGTGTTCAAGTTCCTTTTTATACACATTGCTTGCGTAGACCGCACGGTTTACTTACATATGTTCAAGTTCCTTTTATTTCATTGCCTGCGTAGACCGTATGCTTTACTTACACGTGTTCAATTTCGTTGCTTGCGTAAACCGCATGCTTTACTTACATGTGTTTGTGCCTTCACAGCATTGTTATGCTCCCCACTTGCTTTGCGTTGTCACGCACTTTCAATTGCATTGATATGCATGTTGCTAACAATATTGTACCTGTTAAGTTTTCTTTCTTCTTCAGGCACGATATTGTATGTACGGTTCATTTGAAGTTGGGGCATCCAGACGAACCACACAGGTAGTGTATTCTCCGCGTGAAACGTAGTGAGAATTACATGATTCTCTTACACTCTCTCTGCATTGTAGTGTAGTTTGGTGTATGCTAGCTTAAAACTGTCGCATCGTACGTGCTTCACTACAGCTTTCTTTGCATGATCATAAGTTATGCCAGGCTTTTTGCATTGTCGGTTGCATTTTGCCCCTGCCTTCGGGCGCATATCTTTATCTGAAGCTTGTATGCTTGTCTAAGTCTTCGGCCTTGTCAAAAATGGGTCGTCTCTGGGCTTTGACACTCACTCCCGTCATTGTTATGACTTCCGAGTTCTGTCAAAGAGGGGCAACTGTAGACACCCCATTTTTGATCGTCCTCAAGACTTGGACGTCACCGTTGGAACACTCGGTGATCATCCGTGTTCGTGTTCGTTTTGAGTTCCCGGAGGTCTCGACTACGCGCCTTGTCTCAGGATCTCGCGACTCGATTGTTTCATGTTCGGTTTTGCACCAAACACTTGTGTTTTTGCCTTGGAGGACAGGGAATGGCTTGTTGGCCATCCCCACACGCCACCGGCCTTCCCATTACCTCACAGGCCATTCATTGACGCCACCGGCCTTGGTTTCTTGATACCAATGGCCGATCGGCACTTTATTTGGTCGACCGGCACTTTATTTGGCCGGCGACCTCTTTTGCTGGCCGGTATGCCCCTTTTGCACCCTTCAGGCATGGTGCATGCCAGCTGGAATGCACCAACACCCTCCCCCGTGCATAGTGTGGTTGTTTTGCCCCTTTTGCACCCTTTTGGTCTAGCTTCTTGAGGAAGCTTGGACCTTTGTCTTAGCTTCCTCAAGAAGCTTGCCAGCTGTCATGGCTTCCTCAAGAAGCCTTGACCCCCTTGAGGGAAGGCAGTTTTATCTGCAAATTTTATTTTAAATAGAATAACCCACAAGAGGACAAGTCAAATACCATATGAGTTGTGGAAAGGTTGGAAACCTACCTACAAAATATGGGGGTGTTTGGCAAAAGTGGTGATCCCTAGTCCAAAGATGACTAAGATTGGATCAAAAACCATTGATTGTGTATTCATCGGTTTTGTGAGTAATAGTAATGCATATCGATTTCTGATTTATAAATCTGAAAATCCTGATATGTATGAGAATACTATTATTGAGTCAAGGAATGTAATGTTCTTTGAACATATATTTCCTTTCAAGATAGTTGCAGAGTCTATGACTCCGAAAGCTGAAAACATAAGTTCTATCAAGAGGACTTATGATGCTGTTATGAGTAACAGTGAGGACCAAGCACATCAAGAGGAAAATGAACCTAGACGGAGTAAGAGGGCTAGAACTTCAAAATCCTTTGGTCCTGATTTTCTAACATATTTGTTAGAAAATGAGCCTCAAAGCTTTAAGGAAGCGATATCAGGTCCTGAAGCACCTTTGTAGAAAGAGGCTGTGAATAGTGAAATTGAATCCATTATGCAAAATCATACTTCGAAATTGATTGATCTCTTTCTGGGATGTAAACCACTTGGATATAAATAGACATTCAAAAGAAAAATAAAAACAGCTGGTTCAATTGACAAGTATAAAGCGAGACTTGTATTCCTTTGTTACAAGAATAACATCCATTCACATGCTAATAACAATTGTTTGAAGATACATCAAATGGATGTTAAGACAACTTTTTTAAATGGCAACTTAGATGAAAAGATCTATATGGAGCAACCCGAGGGGTTTATAGTTCCAGGCCAAGAGAAGAAAGTCTGTAAGCATATAAAATCTCTTTATAGGTTAAAACAAGCGCCGAAGCAATGGCATGAGAAATTTGATCAAGCCATGATTTCGGATGGGTTTAAGACAAACAAATGTGAGTGTGTCTATATGAAAAAATAGATGGAGACTATGTCATAGTTTATCTTTATGATGACATGCTCATTATTGGGAGTAATAATGATATGATAAAGTCCACAAAGAACATGTTAAAGAAAAAGTTTGACATGAAGGACTTAGGAGTTGTAGATATAATTCTCATAATGAAGATTACAAAAAAAACTCATGACATATATGCTTTATCTCAGTCTCACTATGTTGATAAGATTTTGAAGAAATTTGGTAAGCATGACAATTGTCTTTCTAAAACACCTGTTGAGATGGGTCTTCATTATTGAAGAATACAGGTGAAAGCATATCACAATTAGAGTACTCCCATATTATTGAAAGCTTGATATACTTTATGAATTGCACTCGGCCTAATATTGCTTATGTCGTAAACAAGTTGAGTAGGTATACAAGTAATCCAGGGAAAGAGCACTGGAAAGCTATAGTGAGGGAGCTTAGATATCTAAGACATACCAAAAGATATGGCTTGCAGTGTACTCGATATTAAGTGGTACTAGAAGGGTACAATGATGCAAATAGGATATTGGATATGAAAGACTAAAAATCCATGAGTAGATATGTCTTTACCCTATGAGGCGATGTAATCTCTTGGAAATTATCCAAACAGATATGCATAGAAAAGTCTACAGTGGAATCTGAGTTTATCGTGTTAGATAAAACTAGAGAAGAAGTGGAGTGGCTTCGAAATGTCCTAGAAGTGATTACAAGGTGACCTAAAACTGTGCTAACTATATGCTTTCACTGTAATAGCGAAACAAAAATACAATGGGCACAAAGTGTGATATATAACGGAAAGTCTAGACATATTCATTGAAGACACAATACTGTTAGACAATTACTTTCACATGAAATTATTTCAGTTGAGTGTATAAAGTCAGAGGATCCATTGACTACAAAGCTAGCCAGAAAGTAGTTGTATTATTTATCATTTAAGCTTATTATTTAAAGTCACCATAATGGCAACCCAACTTAGTTAACTGGAGATCTCAAGATCTAAGTTCAAAGGGACAACCGAATTATGGATGACTCCCATATTAGTAAAGGAAATTATATCTTACCTAGAGATTATCTCCTACCCATTTTTATAATAAGAAAAGTGATACTTGCAGCATTTGTATAGTGAGCATTGCTTTTAATGACTATATTTGTAAAGAAATTTCAAAAAAAGTCAAATGTGTTAGAGAAAATCAACATAAAAGTAAATTTCTTTTACAGAGAAATTTCAGAGAAAGAGAAAATCAACATGAAAGTGAAAATCCACATGAAAGTAAATTTCTCTTACATTTGCAAAGAAATTCAAATGTGTTAGAGAAAATCAATATGAAAGTAAATTTCTCTTACATTTGCAAAGAAATTTCAAATAAAGTCAAATGTGTTAGAGAAAATCAACATGCAAGTAAATTTCTTTGACTACATTTGCAAATAAATTTTAGAGAAAGTCAAATGTGTTAGAAGAAATCAACATGCAAGTAAATTTTTCTGACTACATTTGCAGAGAAATTTTATATGCAAGTCAGATTGCAAGTGTGTGATAGCAAAAAAAGATCAATATGACAGAGAAATTTCAGAAGAAAAAAAAAATCAAATGTGCTAGAGAAATAAACATGCAAGTGTGTAATGTGTCTAGTGAAAATCAAATACACAAGAGAGTAAATTTATCTAACTACATTTGCAAAATAATTTTATATGCAAGTCAGAGAAATTTCATATGTATAAGAGAGTATTAAGTATGTAAAGTGTATAGTGACTAGAGAAACATCTCAGAGAAATTTCACACACAAATCTATTTTGTATAATTCAATTGATACATACACAAATACTATTCCCAACCAAGAAAATAATTATTTCATAAAAAATTAATTATTTAAATTGATTGATTGCATGCAAAAAAAAAAAAAAATTTAAAATATTTGAATCACAAACAATTCTAAATTTCATTTAGAAAAAATTAATTAAATCAATCAATCAAAATAGTTTGATATTAAAAATTATTATTGGATCATATGACTCCTCAAAGATTCCTTGAGATTCCTAACATAAATCTTAAAATAAGGTTTCGTTTGGAATGTGGGTTTGTTTTTTGACTTTTTGACTATTTTAGCATGAGGCTAAAATAGTCTCATTTGTGATGGACTTTTTGACTTTTTAAAATTTTATAAGAGAAAAATAAAATGATTATAATTTAGATATGACAACTTTTAGTCTGGGACTAAAAAATTTATTTTTTCTTTTTATAACTATTTTAGTCCCAACCCATCCTAACCCGCATGCCTAACCAAGACTATGAAACTCTGAAACCCAATTATTATTATTATAATGAAAAAGAAAAATATAAGGAAAATATTTATTTTGGCTTGATGGCCAAGTAATCATTAATTAAATCAAAAGTACGTCAGCTAGAAATGTTGGTATTACACGCACCACCAACACAAAAATATAAAAGCCCTGTTTCAAAATATTTTTCTTAAAACTTATTTTATTTAATTTTCTCTTTTTTTAAGACAAAAATAACTTTTTAGTGTTTATGTTTGTCAAATTAATTTGAAATTTTTTTTAAAAAATCAAAAACTTATTTTGAAAATAGAAAATATTTGAGACTCCAGAAAGTTTCCACAATCACAAATGATAATAATAAATAAAAAAAATCCCTCCAATTTTGCAAATTTTGTTGATGTTCAAGACCCAAAAAAAAAAATGAAGATGGTTGAGATTCTAATAACTAGTGAGCTAATCTGGTAGCTAATGAAGGTTTCAAAGGTTTTAAATTTTTTTTCTTCCACTTCGTACTATATTTTCTTTCAATTAAATGAAAATGCAAGATGCATCAAGTATCTGAATCCACACAAACTAATAGCAATAATAATAATAAAATCAACAATGACAACTACTTCAGCAATGGATGAGAATAGGCCCTAAACAATGGCATCCGAATCAGATTCAAAATTTACCTTCTAAACTTTTCTTATGTTGTTACTGTGTGAGTGAATTTCTGACCACATTGCCAACTCAGTATTCAACTGGAGAGCACTAGCAGAATAGGATAAGCCCGAACGACTTGCAATAGAAAGAAGACATTCCGGCGGTGGTTCGTCTACCCGGGGGTACTCCAATGATTAAGTCAGTAATCAAATATCTCTCAAAGATAATCAATAGTGCTTACTCACTGTTCTGAATATAAATTGCCTATCTTAGACCCATGGGGGTGCCATTCTTTTATAGCCAACATAATCCTAGTCCCAATAGAAGCCTAGCTTCAATGGACTTCTGCCCAGTGCTTAGCTTGGACTCTCTAATAGATAAAGATAAACTCCCTAAGAGCTTTATCCTTATCCAGGCTGAAGTCCTTCCTCATTTTAGGACTCTTGTCCCTTATCCGCTTATCCCGAACTCTGATATCTTCGGAGATAACCTCGGCCTAGGCGAGATCACCACGGCGCCACGACCAGGACACGTGGCACCCTGGCTAACACGTCGGCGTCACCTTGGTCACGTGTTGGTATTCACAAAATATATCCCCACAACTGCCCCCTAGGTTCTATTACCTCGGCATCCTAAGGTGATGGAACCTATATCAGTACTTCTTTCTATAACGTCGGCAAAGCTTGCTCTTAATTCATTGCCGAAGTAAGAACTCGTTGGCTCAGTATGACCAAGACCCACAGTCTACTTCCATCAATGCCTCAGAACCATTAACTAGGATTTGTTCAAGTTTTTCAGCCGAGATCATCCTCCAAGCCGAGGTACTGCTCCATGAAATCAAGAATTCCAAGAGTTTTATCACGCGTATGAGCTGTCACGCATGACTATTCAACCGTTCTTGCCACGCGTCTCTCTCTCTCTTTGGTTTGTACCCGACACGCGCCACTAAGTCGAATTGCTCTCGCGTGCGCCGTTTGACACATAGGTTGTTTTAGGCACATTAATTTCCTTTTGCCGCCGTTTTTGTGTTCAGACAAAACTTCCTTTCCTCTTTCCATCTCTTCACTTTACACCACCATTTCTGAAGCTTTTCCTTTCTCTAATTTTTTCTCCTAAGTCTGCCATTGTCACTCCCGTGAAGCTTTTTGCAATTACTTCCATTCACTCCCCTCCGGCGAGGATTTCTACTGTACTTTTCCGGTTGCTGCCACCGTCTGATCTCGGCGACTCTAATTTTCCCTTGTAAGTCACTATTCCTTCGTTTCGATTTTTTTTTCTTCCTTAAACTGTTATATCTATATACTGTAATTGCAATGTTGTTCGTTTTTGTCTTTTTGAACCTAACCGTTCTTTAATATACACATAATACCCACATACTTGTTCATTCTGCCACTGTTCTTGGCCTTGCACCCTGGCACACACTCTGTTACAGTGTTCTTGATGATTCACCCCTATTCTTGAATCTGAATCATTGCTCTTGTTTCTGTTTGCTGTGTTTTTTTCTAGATTCTTGCCTCCCATCTTCGTTTCCATAGATCTAAGTTTGGGATTTGTTTATAGAACCCACAAATTCTAAGAAAAACTGAAACGATCCCCAAGAATTCTTACCCCAGCTCACTTTTAGGTTTTTGCTGAGGTCCCTATAACCCTTACAAAAACACCTTCTTTCTGAAATCCAACTCCTCCGAGTTAAGCTGACATTATGGGTATGTAGAAGCATAGGGTAGACACCCCGACCAAATTAGAACACTTTAGGCGGGAGTTTAACATCCCGGCCGACGTTCATCTGAGGTTGGCTAGGGAGGATGACTCCACCATGCCCACAACTAATCCTATGCCCTTCCCCGTTGTAGCTTTCATTGAGTGCGAACTTAGGCTCCCACTCGACATCCTCTTCCGTGAGATAATCCATTATTATAAATTGAACCCAATGCAGCTTGCCATCAACTCCTACCGAGTCATAAATGGTATAATAGCCTTAGCCAAACAAGAAAATGCTAGGGTTACCTTAGCCGACATCCAATACTGCTACACCATGTGTGGCCTCAAAAACGAGAAAGGCAATGTTTACTACCTCAAACCGAGGTCCACAGAGTACAAAATTGTTGCCGACCTCCCAGACTCCAACAAGGGAGCCGGAGATGATTACTTCATTATCTCGGGGAACTGGGAGTATGCTCCAGATGAGGACCTCCACCTCTATCCTCTTCCTCGAACAGTTGTTGTAGAGGGTAATGATAAGAGCCCAGTGTTTATACTTACTTGTTTTTAAAGTCTTTAATACTTCGTTTGTTTCTAATGTCTGTTTTTCTTGCAGCTCTTCCCCAACCAGAAAAAGGCTTCTGCAAGTCCTTTTTCCCCAGCAAGGGTTTGAAGAAGCTATTGGATTTGCCAGTCCACAAGCGCAGAGCCCCTTTGGTACTCAACTTTATCCTGACCTACAAGTCGGTACTCCCTGATGTCCCAAAGAGGAAAGCCATTCTCCCTCTTCTGCCACAACTCCTCCAACAGCGTCCTCATCTCGGCCAGATCAAGGGTCAACCTCAGATCCAGTAGAGCAGCCATCTACCTCAGCTCCACAACTGATCCCACCATCCCAATGCCGACGATGATGACAAACTATTTTTGCTGCTGAGATGGGTCGCCAAAAAGCAGTTGCTAAAGACCTCTTGGCCAACATTCCATCCATCGTAGACGTCCAACCAGCGCAGTCCCAGCCTCCACCAAGTCAAAGCCAAAAAGAATAAAGAAGGCTCAGCCAAAGGCAACGGTGACTCAGATTGATACTGAGGACACATTGCCAATTTCAAAATTGACTGAGAGTGATAAGTCTCATTCTACTGCCGAGAAGAGGCCCGCTGAGGCCCAACCATCTCAATCCGCTCGGTCAAAAAGGCCGAGGTCTGAATCTGCAACAACTTCGGACTCCATGAAGTCTGACTCCCCCTGGGCCCCCCAAATCACACTGGAGAACAGGCCGGTCAGAGCTGGTGATAGTGCCGATGACGTTAACGTCGGTGTTGCCCTTAGCACAGCTTTGCTCCTTCCTGGAGATCTCAACCGAAACGCCGAGATGAGCGAGTATGAAAACTTTGCTCTGATGCTCCAGCATTCTGTTCAAGTAAGTCTTTCACACTTGGTATCTTTCTTTCTCTATCCCTTCATACTCAGAGAATTTTACTAACTTTTGTTTTGTTCATTTTCTTTTAGGCGATCCAACATGCCTATTCCTTCTCATTGCAGGCTTTTGAGAACCAGAAGGAGTTGGCCGACAAGACGAGGGAGGCCTCTGGTTTGCAGAAAACCCTTAAAAAGACTGAGGCCAAGATAAAGACTTTATCCGACCAGGCTGCGTCGGCTGTTAAAGCCAAAGACGAGGCCGAGGAAAAGACGGATGCCGCTGAGGCCATCAACAAGGTTCTTGAGGCCCAGAAGAAAGAGGCCGAAGAAAAAACGGCCGAGGCCCAGAAAGAGCTGCAGGATGCCTTGGCCACAAAAGATGCTGAGCTCAAGGCCACCGATGAGAAGGGATACAATGAGGGGGTGGCTGATGTCACGGCAGACTACGAGAAACAGGTGAAGCAGGCATGCAACAAGGGTTTCACCCTTGGTTGGATAGCTTTACTGAAAAAGCTTGAAGTTCCTGAGGACTCCCCCCTCAGGAACACCGACATCCTCGCCCTGCCATTCCCTCCAACTCCAAGCCAATCCGACGACGATTCTGAGTCTAAGGAGGAAGCTTTGGTGAGGAAGTCAAAGGAAGCTGTTGGGGCCAAGTCCCCTACTCCAAATGAGCAAGTCCTGGACTTGACTCAAGATGAGGAGGGTGAGGAGGTTCCCAAAGATGCTACTCCTGAGAAGGCAATATCGGACACGCATATTGCCGATAAAAGCCACGACCAAACCCTCCAAGAAATAGATGCCGAGCTCGCGGCTGAAAAGGCGGCCGATATGTCTTCTCAACAATCTTCCGATCTTTAGACCAAACCAACCAGTGCCGCCGAAGAGTCTTAGTTTGATGTCTTTCTCCTTTTTTCTGTTTCTTTGTACTTTTTCCTTTCTCTGAAATAATGTAAGCTCTCGATGTGGCCGATGTGCCTTCTTTTGAATGTAAATACAACTTCTTCTCTTGAATGCTTTGCATGTTTGTCTTTCCTTTACCACTCTTGTTTGGCTCTCATACTTAGAATATTTCTGCATATCTTTAACGTACACCTTAACTATATAATCTTCTCGGGGTGAAATACCTCGGTTATATAAACCAATGGTTACCTCGGCAAGTACATAAGTACATCTTTTGGTACAACCTTGGTCTCAACTTGTAAATTTTTCACAAAATTTCAACAAGTGTTCAACATGATCTCGGTTTAACTTTAACTTGTAATTTTTTCTCAAATTTCAACAGGTGTTAAACATGATCTCGGTTCAACTTCAACTTGTAAATTTTTCTCAAAATTTCAACAAGCGTTAAACATGATCTCGGTTCAACTTCAACTTATAATTTTTTCTCAAATTTCAACAAGCGTTAAACATGATCTTGGTTCAACTTGTAAATTTTTCTCAAATTTCAACAAGTGTTAAACATGATCTCGGTTTAACTTCAACTTGTAAATTTTTCTCAAATTTCAACAAGTGTTAAACATAATCTCGGTTTAACTTCAACTTGTAAATTTTTTCCAAATTTCAACAAGTGCTAAACATAACCTCGGTTTAACTTCAACTTGTAAATTTTTCTCAAATTTCAACAAGTGTTAAACTATTTTTAGCTTGTAATTTCTACCTTTCCATGAACCATTTTCCAACTCTCTGCCCCCTGATGTGAACTTAAGTTTCACTTGGGTTCTGATTGTGCATGTATTCCAGAAACATCATCAACTATCTTATCAGTCACAAGTGTGAAAAATCAAGCTGAAACTTTATTTATTACTTCGGCTAATAACAAATAACAAGAAAATTTAATGATAAAAAAATTTAAGATTGCAAGTATTCCAGGGCCTTGGCAACTCTTTGCCCTCATTATCTTCAAGCCGATATACCCCATTGCCCAATACCGAGATGATTCTATAGGGTCCCTCCCAATTTGGGCCAAGGTTGCCCTCTCTGGGATCCTTCTTGTTGCCAACGACTTTTCTCAAGATGAGGTCACCGATTTAAAACTCCCTTGGGTTGACCTTCTTATTATAAGCCCTGGCAAGCTGCTGCTGGTATGCTGCCAGCTGAATTGCAGCTCTCTCCCTTCTTTCTTCTAGTAGATCCAGATCTCGGGCTAATAGTACATCATTAGTCCTGTTCTCTACTCCCCAGGTTCTGATCCCTGGGATGCCAACTTCTAGAGGAATGACTGCTTCTGTGCCATAGGCCATGGCAAATGGAGATTCCCCAGTTGATCTTCTCGGCGTAGTCCCATATGCCCAGAGTACACTTGGCAGTTCATCCACCCACTTTCCCTTTGCTGCTTGCAGCCTTTTCTTAATCCCATCCAAGATGACTTTGTTGGATGCTTCTACTTGTCCATTGCTTCGAGGAAAACTTGGGGTGAAAAAATAATTCTTGATTTTGAACTTTGCATAGAAGCTCTTGATTAGATTACTGTCAAACTGTGTTCCATTATCTGCAACTAGTGCTCTTGGGATCACAACCCTGGTGATGATGTTCTTCCATATGAAGCTCTTCACATCCACGTCTCGAATCTTGGCAAGGGGTTTAGCTTCTATCCACTTGGTGAAGTAATCTGTTGTTACCAGTAGGCACTTTCTTTGCCCAGTTGCTTGGGGCAGTTGTCCAACGAGATCCATGCCCCATTGGGCAAACAGCCAAGGACTGGATACTGGGTTTAGGTCTGCTGCTAGTTGGTGTATCAGAGGTGCAAACCTTTGACACTTTTCACACTTCTTGACATAGGCCTCTACATCTTTCTACATGTAGGGCCACCAATACCCCTGGGTAATGGCCCTATGAGCAAGTGATCTGCCCCTAGTGTGGCTTCCACATATTCCCTTATGTATTTCGTACAAAAAATCTTCAACTTGTGAAGGATGTACACACCTCAAAAGAGGTCCGATGAAGGATCTTCTGTAGAGATGTCCCTCTACTGTCAGACTGAATCTTGCCAATTTCAATCTGATCTTGTGTGCCTCCTTGTGATCATCTGGCAGTTTTCCTTCTTTCAGAACTACTATTATTGCGTCCATCCAACTTGGTCCCATGTCCACACACATTGCTTCATGCTCTGTGGTCAGTGGTTCGATGCTCGGGCCTGACAAGTAGTCAACCATTATCGTCCTTGCCTTTCCAGGTTTTATTGCACTAGCCAGGTTGGCCAGGGCATCGGCGTGACTGTTATCATCTCAGCTAATCTGTTGTAGCTGGAAATTCTGAAACAGGGAAATCAATCTACCGACTTCCTTCACATAGGCCGACATCCTTTCGTCTCAGGCTGCGAATTCGCCTATTGTCTAGTTGACTATAAGCTGAGAGTCACAGAAGACTACCACCTCATCCGCTTCTACTGCTACTACCAGTTTCAGTCCTACAATTAGTGCTTCATACTCTACTTCATTGTTTGAGGCCTAGAACCCCGAACGAATGGATTGTTCTAGTATCTATCCATCTGGAAATACCAGTACTACTCCTGCCCCCGCTCCTTGTCGGTTTGAACTCCCATCAACAAATAGTTGGAAGGAGTCGCCGATGTAAATGCTGCAGGGCCTGAGTGTTTCTTCCTTCTTTTGTTCTGTTGCCCTCGGCTGGGCTCCTCTTTGCTTGCTTGGACATCGTTCACCTCGGCTTAACGGAGCCCAATGTACGATGGCTCCTAGAGTGAACTAGGCCACGAAGTCGGCCAAGACTTGGCCTTTGATTGCTGTTCTAGGTCTATATTCCAGGTCATACTGGCCCAAGGCCACTGTCCACCTGGCTATTCTGCCTGTTAGATCTCCCTACTGTAACAGGGACTTCAAAGGATGTTCA
The DNA here is from genome assembly GCA_036172215.1 of Camellia granthamiana. Lineage (NCBI taxonomy): Eukaryota > Viridiplantae > Streptophyta > Magnoliopsida > Ericales > Theaceae > Camellia > Camellia granthamiana. Next base: position 26,581,309 of record CM069910.1, on the reverse strand, counting down.
GTTAGCACCACAATTTTGTGGGCTTGAAAGTAATGGTTCAGCTTCTTTGAAGCCATGACTAAGGCCAGCGTTAACTTCTCCAAGGGCAAATACCTGGTTTCTGCATCAGCCAGGGTTTTTCTTACATAGTAAACAGTCCTTTGTTCCCTTTTTTCTTCTCAGATTACCACTGCACTTACCTCATGTTCCGAAACTGCTAAGTATAAAAACAGCTCCTCTTCAGGTTCTGGATTAGAGAGAACTGGAGCCGTGGTCAGATACTTCTTCAAGTCGGCCAGGGCGACTTCACATTCTTCTGTCCACAAGAAGTCTGTGGCCTTCTTCACTAAGTTGAAGAAGGGTTTACATTTGTCAAAACTTCTGCTTATGAACCTGTTTAGGGCTGCAGCCCTTCCAGTCAACATTTGTACTTGCTTCGCCGATGTTGGGCTTTTCAGTTCTAGGATGGCCTTGATTTGATCTGGGCTGGCCTCAATGCCCCTTCTGGTCACCAAGTACCCCCAACAACTTACCAAATCCAACTCCAAATGCGCATTTTGATGCATTGAGTCAGAACCGATATTTTTTAAGGATATCGAAAACTACTTTTAGGTCGGCCAGATGACCTTTAGGTTCTTTGGTCTTCACGACCATGTCATCGATGTAAACTTCCACTGTTCTGCCAATTAGATGTTTGAACATCTTGGTTACCAATCTCTAGTAAGCTGCTCCTGCGTTTTTTAACCCAAAAGGCATCACTCTGAAGCAATACAGCCCTTTTGGGGTGATGAACGCAGTCTTCTCCTCATCTAGCGGGTCCATAGCTATCTGATGATATCCCCTATATGCATTCAGGAAGTTCATCCTTCCATGTCCTGAAGTGGCATCCACCAGTTGGTCAATCTTGGGTAAAGGAAAACTGTCTTTGGGACAGGCCTTGTTCAGGCTGGTAAAGTCCACGCAGACCCTCCATTTACCATTCTTTTTCTTTACGACCACTGTATTCGATAGCCATATCAGGTAATTTACCTCTCGAATGGCTCGGGCCTCCATAAGTCTGTCTACTTCCTCTTCCACCGTCTCAACATACATCAATGTCGGTCTTCTTGCCCGTTGGATTACAGGTTTGGTCGACCTGTCTACGTTCAGTTTATGGCAAGTGACCTCGGGGTTAATGCCTGACATTTCGTAAGGCGTCCAGGCAAACACTTCAATGTTTGCTCTCAAGAAAACCTCCAGTTCTTTTTCCTCTTCTTCAGCTAAGCCCGAGCTGACAAGGAAGAAGCGTTCTTCATCCCCTTGCTAAACGAGGATTTTCTTTAGGGCTTCTTCACTCTTCTCGGCCGGCTCTTTGCCGACGTCCTCTAGGACCTCCACATCCTTGTCTTCGATCTCTGCCCTTTTTGGTTCTCGTATGCTGCAGGTGGATTTCATTGTTGCCATGGAGCAATTCTTTGTCTACAGCTGATCCCCTCTGATCTCCTCTATCCCATGCTCTGTTGGGAACCGCAATAGCTGGTGCAATGTTGAGGGAACAATCTCCATTGCATGCAACCATGGCCTTCCCAGGATAGCAATGTAAGCGGAGGGTGTATCGATTATGGTGAACTCTGTCTTTATTTTCTTGGTGCCAGCCTGCACATCCAAGCTTACTGCTCCCAGTGGCCATGTCGGCATTCCATTGAGCCCGACCATTGGGCCATTGGATTGCTTCATATCGTCTGGGTGAAGGCTAAGCTCCTTGTAACATCTAACATACATGATATCACAAGAGCTGCCTTGGTCAATTAGGATGCGCTTCACTTGGCACTCCCTAACCTAGAGGGATATTACCAAGGCATTGTTGTGCGGATGTTGGACCATCTCCAGGTCGGCTTCAGTAAAGGACACCATTGGTCCCTGGCACTCCTCAGCCCGAGGTCTTTTCTGCCAGACCTGGTACACATGCTGCAAGTGCTTTACCTTCTGGGTCTCCCACCTAATTTCGTTTTCGTTGACCTTCGAGTGAATTACATTAATTACCCGAGGTCCGCCTGCCTGCGGTTGCTGTGCTGGGGGAGGTGGAGCTGCTGGTGCTTGAGGAAGTCTTGCTTGCTCTTCCTTTGTCCTGGCCTCATCTACAAGGTCCCTCAAATGGCCTTGCCTTACCAGGTCTTCTAGGTGTGACTTCAGGGCTCCGCAACCCTGAGTCAGATGCCCATCTTCGTTATGGTAAGCACAATGCTTCCCAAGGCTTCTTCTCATAAACTCTCCTGGAACCCTTGTCGGTGCTCTAAAATGGGGTTGGGTTCGGATTTTATCCATGACTTTGTGAATTGGGATTCGGAATACAGTCGTGACTGCCTGTGCGGTTCTCAGTCCTATCTCTTGTTTGTTGGATCCGTTGTTACCTCGGCCTCGCTTTGGCGAGCCGTTTGCTTTCTCTTCCTTTGTCACCTTAATCAGTGGCGTGTCTTCCTCGGCTCTGCCGTATTTCTCAATTCTGGCCATGAGCTCCTCCATGCTTTTTGGCAATGTCTCTGCTAATGACTTTCGTAGTGCACAATCATCTTTTAGGCCATTCTTAAAAGACACGACCGCCACCTCTTGGTTGCATTCGGGTATTCGGTTGAACACCTCATGATACCTTTTTGCGTAGGCCCTAAGGCCTTCATCCTCACTGATTCCCAGAGCCATCAGGGCGTCCACCCTTAATGGCTGTAGTTTGTTTGTCACGAACCTGACCACGAACATCTCGGCCAGGCCTTCCCAGGTCTTCACACTTCCCTTCGGCAATTTGTGAAACCAATTCGATGCAATCTCCCCGAAGGATGAAGGGAACACCTTGTAGAGCAATGGCTCGTTCCCAGTGTACAATGCCATCGAGTTTAGGTATAATCCGACGTGAAAGTTGGGGTCCGACTTCCCATCGTATATCTGGAACCTCGGCATACTGAATCTTTTTGGTGCCTCAAATTTGTCCAACTCCACCGAGAATTGTGTTCTCGGCTTAACAGGGGAAGTTACCTCGGCATTTTGTTGTTTCCTCTTGAGGTAATCTCTCAAGTCCTCCTTGGTCCGCCCAGGAGCTCGGCTATCTCCTAATTTCAATCTTTTAGGTGCACTGCTCTCAGCTTCGTTGTGAGCCCTTTTCGATCTTTCTCCATTAGTTGCGTCGAAGCACAACTCCTGTCTTTGAACTTGCCGATGTTCTCTGGGGTCTGTCTCATTGGTGCGATGTGTCCTTTGAGATTCTTCCCTTCTCGACTCTCCTTGCCCGACCTCCCTTGGCGGCCGGTGAGAGTGTTTTTCGCTCCTGGCGTGCTGGGGGGCTATAGGGATTGTTTTCTACCCTCCCTTCTGGGCATTGGCCGCTGGAATCGGCGTGTCCTGCAGCGGGAACGGTGGCTGCATGACGTTGTTTTGCATCATGAAATTGACGACCGATTGCAGGTCTGCCAATTTGGTCGCCATCCCCTTTCATCTCTTCGTCCCTCCGTAGGCATCTGTCTTTCCATACCTGGAGGTTATCCTCATTATAGTACCCGCATTGGTCTGTTTTCTTTGGTACGTCGCCTTCCTGGCCGACGTCCTTCCCTCCGTGATTCTGGTCACGAGTTTCTTCATTACAATTGTCTTCTTCGACGTCAAGGTCAATAGGTCTCCCACTCCCAGTAGAAGTGTTATCCCCAATCTTCTCTTTCTGTCCATCGTTGGCCATCTATTGTCCTTTCTTTCCCACACGGCGCCAAATTATGTGAGTGAATTTTCGACCACACTGCCAACTCAGTATTCAACTGGAGAGCACTAGAAGAATAGGATAAGCCTGAACGACCTGCAACAGAAAGAAGAGATTCCGACGGTGGTTCGTCCACCGGGGGGCACTCCGATGATTAAGTCAGTAATCAAATATCTCTCAAAGATAATCAATAGTGCTTACTCACTGTTCTGAATATAAATTGCCTACCTTAGACCCATAGGGGTGCCTTTCTTTTATAGCCAACACAATCCTAGTCCCAATAGAAGCCTAGCTTCAATGGACTTTTGCCCAGTGCTTAGCTTAGACTCTCCAATAGATAAAGATAAACTCCCTAAGAGCTTTATCCTTATCCAGGCTGAAGTCCTTCCTCATTTTAGGACTCTTGTCCCTTATCCGCTTATCCTAGACTCCGATATCTTCGGAGATAACCTCGGCCTAGCCGAGATCACCTCGGCGTCACGACTAGGACACGTAGCACCCCGGCTGACACGTCGGCGTCACCTTGGCCACGTGTTGGTATTCAGAAAATATATCCCCACAGTTACAAACCCAAACCCAATATTATTACTCATAAATGCCAACCAAAATTACATTCGTATTTCTGTATAAAATTATGAATAAATTTTCTAGGTTTGTAGTAGCATTGAGATAAGAAAAAAAAGCTTGGGGACACCTACTATCAAAAATCCCGACCAACCAACATGGATATTCAGCCTAAAAAGAAGATGAACAATACATTTGTCAGATTTTTCTATAGTCAATGTATATATAGGGATTTTTGTGACAAATGTTAAAACCGGATACAAAAAATAAGACAGACAGTTTTTACTGGGAAATGAAGGTAGTTTTCCTAATTTTATTCATCATTGGAATTGACCCTTTAATTTGAGAGCTCTAATAGAGTTCTAATGCTGGGTCACATATGACGATGTGATGTTTTAGTTTTTATTTTTTATTTTTTATTGACACCTCACTGGGGCTCATATTAGTGTTAGAGCCTTCTATCGCTACCTATATAATCATACGAAAAATGTTTAGAAGTTCTACAATATGAGCTCTGAAAGTGCTTTAGGAGTGAGCTCCACCAATTGATGTGATGTTTTGGCCTTGATTTTTTCTTCTTTTTTTTTTTTTTGAATTTTCATATCATTAGAGCTCAATTAGAATTCCAAAATTGGGGGATGTATCATTGTTGTAATCATACTTACTGCTGAAACTGAACTTATTTAGCACTGTCAGCTTGTCACTAAAATCAATTACTCTCTTTGGTTTTGATTTTCAGAATTCACTTTTTAGAAAATTCTATTTTTTTATTTTTCATATATTTTTATTTTCACTGAATTTTTTTAATATTTTAAACAATTTTTTAAATTTTTAGACATACCTAACATAAATACACTTAAAAGCATAATATTTGTGAAAAAATCTTTAAAAAAATATATAAATTCAGTACATTTTTCATATTTTTGTATATTTATTAATTTTTTAAAATATTTTACTTTTTAGATGCATCTAAGTAAGGTGCATCTAAAAAAGTAAAATAATTCCTAAAATTTTTTAAAATATTTATTAAAAATAAAAAAACTCAATTTTTAGAAAATTGAATTCAAAAAATTGAAACCAAACACACTGAATTGTATTTACCATTAAAACTAATTTTATTTAAGATCATACTTACCAAATTTCTCCAAACCAATGGCTGTCTATCCATGAAAATTGACTTTGCACAATTGGACGGACAATCTATACAAAAAAACCCCAAGTTCAAAATCTTGATAGACAACATTGTTTGCCTAAAAATGGGGACGGTTCGAATGCTTATTTTCTTCACACCTAGCTACCCTCCTTGTCAATCACCATGACTACTTCCTCAATATCAAATGTGCATGCACGTATACACAAACAGAATGCTTCCTTCTCCACATTATCCAGTACAGCAACAATGCAGTACCTATTCTCCACCAGATAAGTAATACTCATACCTGTGGTTCTATTCCTCTTGCTCGGAATCGTGTTGACCCTCCACCGGAAGTAATTCTAAATACCCACCTTCATAATAAAAAAGGTCATCATATCCTTCCTCTAGAATTACATACTCTTTTCTTCACCGCTAAATCGTATACATAAACATTTTTTGGGAACCTACATTGCAATGTGCACCGAAACAACTTACTATCAACAACATCAGCAGAAGGAAACCAAGAACCCCAACAGCAATATCTAAGATTATCAACAACAATCATACATTCCGTGGGTGTTTAGAAAGTTGATTATTTTAGTTTTTAGCTATTTTAATAGGCTAAAATAGTTGTGTTTGAGAAGATAATTAGATTTTTTTGTAATTGAATATGATATTTGTTAGGGAAAAAAAAGATTATGAATTTAATATGAAATTTTATCTTATTATTTTATGTTTTAATACTATTTTAGCCCCCAAAGAAAACCAAAAAAAATTTCTTCCCAATTCCCAAATTTTGCTTTTATACTTACCAATATCTAAGATTATCAACAACAATTATACATTCAATAAGTACTCAAAAACTGGTTCTAGATCTCGATTCCCAAATTTGCTTTTATACTTTTTGAGATCAACAACCCCTACTAGGGCATATATCTTTCCATCAACGGTTACCACTAGGGAATTAGGCTTCGGTGCCTTCAGCCTAGGACCACCGTGCCAGTCGCTGCTGTTTCTGGTGGTGGTGCGGCGACAGGAGAGTTGGGACATGAGGACGGCTCTTGAATCCTCTGTTGCGGTCTCACCAAATAGAAATAGTCAGGAGGCGATTGACGCAAAATGGAGTGAACAATTGGTTGGAGGATTGAAAACTGTTAGGTGATTGATTGTGATTGGTGAGCGATCTTGATATTGAACTCAACTAGTATCGATATCAATGGAAAAAAAATTGATATTGTCTACTTGATCGGGTCTAAGTTTCTCCATATACACGCACAGAGTCATTATCATCGTCGTTATTGGTGGTAGTAGTGGATTGTCACATTCTCCATTTTCTCTGTTCCTCATCTTTTAACAATCGTGCCTCTTCCACCTTTCTCCATCCCAATCAATTAGGGTTGATGATTTCCTTGGGGAAGTTCGGTAGCCATGGTTGTGAATCTTCTTCGACTGGCATTGTGCTTTTTTACGTCTTCTCAATCCTCTCAAGAAACTTTAGACCTTGCTTGATTCTTGGATATAGAAGGTGGGATTGGAGATTATATACTATGGGTCTATATGAGCCTGGTTTCCCTCAAGTCTCAGCCCATTATGGGTCCCTTTCGATAATCCGAACTGTTCAATATGTAGAATTTGTCGAGTATTATATGCCTGTAAAAAATTAGATTGATTGAATATCAATAGTTATCTCATCGGATCAGTTTCTGTCAACCGTTTATTTTTTCACCGTCCATTTTTTTAATACAAAACTGATTTAATAACATAGTTATCGATATCCGATCAATGTATTTTTTACAGATATATAGTATTTGACAAGTTCTACATATTGAATAGTTCAGATTATCAAAATGGGGCCCACCACGGGCCCAACAGCACCCTCTAATCCGATCTGAGACTAGAGGGAAGCCAATGCTGGGTCCATATATCCTGTTTATAATATTTTTTAGAGGAGAATATAATATATAATTAGATTGTTCATCCTCAAAATGGATGGATGTACAATACCAATTCTCCTCTATCATATCATATCTCGTCAGATAATAATATTATATGTACCAATTAATATATTAACTAGTATACTAATAGATGATGTGGCATAATTTTAGAGGTTTTGGATATTTGTAATTTGTATAATAGGTGGAGTCAGTAATAATGACATAACACTAGTTGATACACTAGTGTGTATATTAATTGGTACATGTAGCACCACCGCCCATCAGATGGGATAAGAATTAAAAGAATAATTTTACCCTTTTACAATGGAAAATCTGATTATGTGTATATATGAACTTTACATAAATTTGATTGTGTATATTAAAAATCCGATTGTATATGACCAAAAAAATTATGTTCATGAATTTTATTTTTAAATTTTTATAGCTAAATTTTTACATAAACAATATATATAAACAAAAATGTTGTTTCCTTTTTGAGATTCAAAGTTTTAATTTAATTTTTTTAATTTTAAATATAAAAAATTATATTTATAATTATATTAATTTAAAAGGTTTTGAATTTTCAAAGTTCTAATTCAAAAATATTTACCAATTTAAGATTTAAATAAATAAGTGGGCCAAATAAACTATGATATGCATTTTATTTTATTTTTGAATTTGCCAATTAAACTATAATATGTACTTTTTGTTTGTAAGAATTTAGAATACACAATTAAATTTAGAAAAATAATTTTAAAAATGTTAAAAATTAATTGATTCTAAATTATTTTTCTTATATATATATTTTTTAAAAATTTATATTATTATTTAATTTTTGATTATGTTATTACTTAATTGATTATTTTTTATTTAATATGCATATGTATATTGGCAAATGATTAGATGTAATGGATGTACAAATATATTGCATGTTGATGGGTATAGAGACAAAATAGACATTAATGTATGTTACTTGCTTATATCCCATAATTCTTTTTGTAAAACAAACATGGATAAGAAATATTCAGTATTATATCATGAACTCAACAAACATGAGTATGGGATATGTTATCCAATCCATATATCCTATTCATTGCATATACTGAGTAAATCCCAAGGCATATTATATTCTTCATTTTATATCCGGACAATCAAACAAGGCCTTAGGCCATGTTTGTTTACCGGATATAAAAGTTGAATATAGGTGTGAGACCGTATATAATATAAGATGAGATTTACATGTTTTTTTTTTCCTCCTTATATCCAATGCTTGGTTGTTTTGGATATAGAGAGTCTAGATAGTATATGATGCAAAAGGATCGTATTGTATATCTCCACTGTCGGATATAACTCATCTTTCATCTAAAAGTTGAAAATAATCACTTCCTTCTTACCCCATCTTATATCCTATCTTAACCAAATATAGTATAAGTGACTGTACAGTATATATAATTCATCTCATATCTTATAATATATTATATCTCATCTTTATTTTTAAGTATTACATATCTTATTAAAATCTTTATATCCAATCCAAACAATCAAACCACCTTTAGACAAAGCCAAGCAACTTTACAACAAGCCAAAGCGGCAAGCATTCCTAAACCAACCTTCATTAATTCCAGCTGAGTATCTCCCATTCATTCGCTCTATTCGTCCTTCAAATCCTGCTATGAGATGGAAGATTTAAATGGGGAGTTGAATTTGATGCTGCTTTTTTTTTTTTTTTTTTTTTTGTAATGTGAAACGAAATGACCCATTCATTGCATATCTGCGCGCAATGAAATACACAGAAAATATATAGGCTGAATGTAATTGAATTTTTCTTTTTAATATTTTTGGCAAGTGAAGACAATTGAATTTACCTAAATGGAATAATAAATGAGCAATGTTATACATAATCTCATTTCTTATTTTTTTTTCTTCTCAACTTTAGGCACAAAGCAATAAGCCCACAATCATAAATGCTTACCAAATCCACTCACTTGTGTCCTAGAGTTAGAAAAAAAAAGGTAAAAAATATGATTTGGAAAAAATAATTGAAAAAATCCAATTTATGAGTGTTTCAGATAAATAACAAATCATATACATATTTATACATGTGTGTGTATTTAAACAAATCAGTTCCATTTCAAATCAGGACCATAATTACAAAACAACAACGATTCATACACTAAAAAAAGATCACTAATAGCATTAATGCATTGGGAATGCCAACACACAAAAAAAAAAAAAAAAAAAAAAAAAAAAGAGCATAGGTGGTGGGCATCATTAGTGGTACTATTAGAGCACCACTTTTAGTGTTCTCAACCATTTTTTATTATAAAATCACAAACCGAACTGTCAGGTACAATTTACATATTTTAATAATCATGAACCATTTATTGAGAAAATCAAACCAAATCAATTCGTAAGGTTGTGGTCTAGACCTGACCGATTTGTAATTTTTATTTTTTGATTTTTTCCTAATATATTCCATAAAGATGTTGCTAGGCAAGTCTCATTTAATACATGTTATGTCTTTTCTTTCTTTTAGTGGTTGACATACAAATAAAATTTTGATATAGAAATTATGGGCAAAATGAATTGATACTTTGTGATTTTTTCATTTTCAATCAAAATACCTATTATTATCAAAATACCAATGTTTTGGGCCCAATACCACACGTACTAATGGGCTTGGACACACCACAAGCCACATAATAGGCTCAAGAAAATTTATTTCATTAAATTTTGAATAATTCTACATATATTAACAGTCTTATTAAAAATCTTATTAAAAGCACAAGAGGATAAATAAGATTCGTTAAGATGGGATATAATGGCTAGATAAATCTTATCAAAAGCAAAGTCGAAATTTAACTTTAAAAGGCACTCACAAAACCATTCTCTACTACTATGAATGACTGTGTGTGACTTGAATAGTCAATTTTTCAAACCTTGCATACATTTACATATAAGTTATTGATAATCCAAATACAAGATGATGGCAAATGCATAAGCTCTTACATCATACATAACAATTAAGGAGTCCAATCATTGAATTTCGACCATGTTGCCTGAGCCGTATTATCACCGCTGAAATAAAAGCCATCATCTCTAACACTCCAGTAACATGTATTAAACTTGTAACAATAATCATCATCTAGTTTCCTATCGTAAACATTAAAAATTGCATCTTTGGTATCCCAATAAAAATGGCAGAAGAAGAGAGTGGTTTTTATAATGTTGGGTTTGAATCTCCAGTAGAATTCTTCACCACTTTCAAGCTTATGCATTCCGAAATCATCGTCTTTTGATTGGCAACGAACTAGCAAAAAGAAGTGAGAGTTGGTTGGAAGATCGTTGATGATATGAACCTCATATGTTGGAAAAAGAGCATCACCACCCATGGTGGTTGAGCAAAGCAAGTGAAATGCTAAGATGATCAAGGGAATGAATGACTTCTTCATATTGTATTGTATCTCTCTAGTAATGTAAGAATTATATTTTTTATGTTTCTTATTGTTGCCACCCTTCACGCATTTATACACACAGAATTTCTAGGTTGAATCCAATTTGATTTTTCTTCTATTTTGGGCAATGCTATACATAATCCTATTTCTTATATTTTTTTCTCACCCTTAGATACAAAGCAATGAGGATCACATTAATCAATGCATATAAACTCACTTATCTCTTGGGTTGAGAAAATAAAGTAAGAAATTGAATTATATGAAGCATTTTTCTTTTAAAGCAATGTTATACTTAACCTCATTTCTTAACACAATTTTTCACTCATAAACACAAAATAATGAGGCGCATTCGTAAATGCATATGGACTATACTCACTTGTGTCTTGGAGTGAGAAAAAAATGTAAGATAAGGGATTATATATGATATTTTTCTTTTAGACCAATACAATACATAATCCCATTTCTCACCTCTTTTTCTTACTTCTAAACACAAAGTTATGAGATCCACATTCATAAATACATATGGCATCTACTCATTTAAATGTGGCAAAGAATTTACAATAATTTGAGTTGGCCCATTTAATTGTATTTATAATATTGGAATTTAAAAATCCTTATATATAAAGTAAAAAACATAAAGTATAACCATAAAATTTGAAATTTAAAATTTTTTGATTTGGCCCATTTAATCATATCTATAATTTTGAAATATAAAAATCCTAATATAGAAAGCAAAAAACATGAAAGTATAGCCATATTTAGTCTTATCCATAAGTTTGGAATTTAAAAATCCTTATATACAAAGTAAAAAAAAACATAAAAGTATAGCCAAATTTAGCCCATATTTAATAAATATATAATTTGAAATTTAAAAATTTTTGAGTTAGCCATTTAATTGTATCTATAATTTTGGAATTTAAAAATCCTTATATAGAAAGTAAAAACAAGTTTAAATCGAATTGTATTCATCCAAAACCAAAATACAACAATTCCAAAAACTCCCAAAATGAAAATGAAGGAATTAAATACACTCTCCAATAATTTAAAGGATACAACTGCTACACCATAGTTGCCCAAAAATATCAATATAAAACATACAACAATATAAGAAAACTCTCTCTAGAAACTCTCATATATTTGAAATCACATTTTCTCTCTCAAATCATCTCTTCTTTTTCTCCTTTTCTGTACAAAAAACCCTCACCTTTTTTCTATATCTACACAACTCAAATAAGTAAACATAAATAGATAAAAGAATTAAAACTCTATTAATATATGTATTAAATACGACAAAAGTACTATAATAATATCAAATAAAATTCATGTAACTGAAATGTTTAAAACTAGTATAAATGTTAATAGCAGTCAAACAAATTAAATAAAAATAATTATTTTTATTTTTATTTTTCTTAAAATTTCAACAGTTTCTACCCTTACCGTGATTTTCCAGAAGAGGAAGAAGAGGATCCATATGAAGAAATTAAAACTGGAAATATCATCCAACAATCAATGATAAGAGACAAACAACATCTCATCCATGACATTCCAAACAACTCCACGCCAATGCAAGTTCATTGTCACTCCAGAGACAACGATCTCAGAATTTATACGCTTAGATATGGTAAAATATTTAGATGGAAATTCAATCCTAATTTTGTTGGAATCACTCCTTTCTTTTACCATTTTTATTGGGGTGCCAAGAATAAAAGTTTCACCGTTTATGATAATAAAATATAGCTTTATTATGACACTACAAACACACCTTATGATTATTGATGTTGGAGTCCCAGACCCAACGATTTTTATATTAGCAATGATAATAAAATTTGAAAGAAAATAAATTATTGAATTAATTATTTAGTTTTTAGAAAAATTAGTGAAACATCATTTATTAATTTTTCATAAGAAGAGAGATCCAATATTTTTTTTCTTATTAGTTAAGGTCCCTTAATAAAGAGTTGAAATTTCTCAGTGTAAAAATTTCTCTATGAAAATGTTAAGTGATCCCAACTATTATGAAAATTATACATGTCATTTATCTTATAAAATCTTAATATCAAAAATCTTAAACTAAAAACCCCTTCAATTTTTCTTTGAAATGTGACAAACAATCCACAATAATCTTAGTTGGCCCATTTAATCTTGTCTGTTTTTTTGATATTTAAAAATCTTTACATAAAAAGTATTAAAAAAAAAAAGAGAGGAAATTTTAATTTGAAATTTAATTTTGTTTTAAATTATAAATATAATTGTAGTCTTGTATAATTTCAAATTTTAAAAATATTATTAATCAACTTTTTAATTTTTAAAAACTAAAAATTACATGTGACGTTTAAAAAATTAAGAATTTATTTATGTCCATGCATAACACAAGTATTATGCTAGTGTGTTTGTGTATATATATATTACATAAGATCTTATATTTTATACATAAAATCTTATATTATTAGGGAAACAAATAAGGAGTTTTTAGTTTAAGATCCTATTAATATTTTTTTAGAAGGATAAGGACATCATAATTTTCTATATTAATTTAGGTCCTCCAAAACACATAGTGACAAAATTTTATAATTTTTTTTTTAACTCATTTGAAAATTTTAAAATTCTATAGCTTTTGATTTAAATATGTGTCTTGTGAGAATTCACATTTAATTATTCTTAAAAAAAATGTGAAATTCGGTGGCAATGTGGAGTGATTAATCATCTAACACTTGTAAACATGCATGCAATAGTAGGGAGAGTAGGATTATGATTAGTCTTGGATTTAGAAGATTAGATGGAATGTAATAGAATGATGAGAGAGAGAGAGAGAGAGAGAGAGAGAGAGAGAGAGCCTAAGGTGTTTTGATGAAGCTGCTATATATATATATATATGGCTTGCAATTCTCTTCTCAACTGATCGGAGAAGAATTAATTAAAAAAAAAAAAAATCTTTGAGCAAAGCTAAGTCAAAATAGGAAGAAGAAGAGTAGAAGAACAAAGAAGTTTACAATTTTTCCTACCATTTCATTACCCCATTTTAATCCTGCCACTACGTAAGAAAACCGTCTCAACCCTCTCATTATTTTTAATTGTTGAAATTTTCAGATTGTATTCATATGATAAAATGTCTAAAATTGTAGATAGAATTTTATTTATAGTTGTATGTAAATTTATGATTTGTATATCAAATATATTTTCATATTAGTAGCCTTAAAATCATGATATAATTTTGGAATTAGGTTTGCATGTGTAGTTTGTGCCATTACAGAGATGATTAAAGATTTTATTTGATTTGGTTATATGACTCTTAAATTTGCCAAAAACTTGTACGAATTTTTAGACAATTTTATACTCAAAGTTGTTAAGAATGATGTTTAGTTCATCCAAGAATTTTTGTAAAAATTATTATAATTTTGTACGAATTTATACAAATTTTAATTAAATCTAAAACTGTAGACAGATTTTACTGCATGTTCAAAAAATCATTAAAAATCCTATATTAAACCAAATTTGGTAATTTCTAAATAAAAAATGAAATTTGAGAAGTCTAGTTTCATAATAAATTTTTAGTTATGGAATTGATTTATAAATTTTAAGTGTGGAATTATTTTAAGAAAATGTGACGAATCTATGTCATGAAATTTCTTGAAATTTTACAAAATTATTCATAACTTATTTCTAGGAATTTCTTCATGGAAAATGACCATGACATGTTTGTTGAATATTCCATGTAATTACATGAATTTTAGAGTTTTATAAATAATTTATTTGTTCGTTCACGCTTGTTTACATTAAAAAGTTTTTTAGAAACTTGAAAAATTTATATTTTGTAAATATCTTAGGTCAAATGAAAAAGTCAACAAATAATATAAAAATATGAGGTTAGAGTTCCACCGACGTCATCGAGCGATTTAAAAATCTATTCCCAGAACATTTTGAAACAATCTACACAAAAGGCCGCAAAGTTATAAATACACACTCCCCTATACTATCTTTCCCAAATTGAAACCCTAAATTCATTTTCTGCCAAAACTTTTTATCGCTCTCTTTTTTCTTTTCTTTTTTCTCTCTTCAAATTCAATTCTCTCTGTCTTTGCTTTTTCGATCCATATCTGGGCATGACAAAACTCTAATATGGATCGAAAAAGCAAAGACAGAGAGAATTGAATTTGAAAAAAAAAAAAAAACAAGAGAGCGATAAAAAGTTTTGGCAGAAAGTGAATCTAGGGTTTCAATTTGGGAAAAATAGTATCGGGGAGCACGTGTTTATAACTTGCGGCCTTCTGTGTAGATTGTTCAAAAATGTTCTGGGAACAGATTTTTAAATTGCTGGATGACATCGGTGCAACTCTAACCTCATATTTTATATTATTTGTTGATTTTTTCATTTCACCTAAGATAATTACAAAATATCACTACAAGAAATTACATTTTTAGCGACAACTTTCGGTGATGAAGTATATTTTTCGTAGCCAAAAGTGCACTTTCTGCGACACAAGAATCATTTTTGTTGGTAAAGGTAGCAACGTAATTCTCAATCTGTCGCTATAGATTGAAAATATTAATGAGGTGCCAAGGGACAATGTTCCCTCCAAAAATGAAAAAGTTTTAGCAATGACCTTTTTTTGGCGACGAAATATGTGTCGCCGTTAGTCACTTTGTTTTGGAAAAATCTTTTAGTTGGCAAAGATTTTTATTTTTAGCGACAAACATATTTTCATCACCGAAAGTTTGCAACTTGTTTCATTATACGGTTTTTATAAGAAAACATCTGACATTTTTTTTTAATAAAAAATGAATCAAAATCTCTCACGCTTGTATTCCCTCCTCTTTCTCTCTGGAAGCAAACAACCCATCTTCTCTACCGCTGGATTGCTCTGCTCTTTCTCTTTTACAACAAACTTGAATCTGGGTGTAAAACTCTAGTTGCCTCTCTCTCTCTCTCTCTCTCTCTCTCTCTCTCTCACAAAATCGCACACCCACCCAATTGCCTCTTTATCTCTCTTTTTTCCTCTCACCCAATCACACAAGTGCACCGTTGCAGATCGCAATTTCTATTGCAGGCTGATTGCTATTGTTGCCTTCCACCGATTGCCTTCTTTCACTGTAAGTTCTCGATCTCATTCTCGCTATGTTTCTGGTCTTTCTCTCTCTCAATTTCTAAACCCTATTATTGTTTTTTTTGTATTAAGTTTAGGAGGTATCGTGAAGTATCTAAAAGTGAGGACCTTGTTCAGACGGCAACGACGCTGATCTAGGTTAAATCAGATGTATGAACTGCTCAGTTATAGCGATCCCAGGTTTTCCCCTTTATGTACAGTATTCTGAACTTGAGTTACGTGGTTGAGCATTGTTGTATATATCTTGTTTTCCGTCCTTTAATATTTTGTATTTGAGTTATAGGATGTTTTGGGCAGGATTGTTACAGGTTGGGTGTGATTGGAAGCAAGTGGTTGCTGCCCAGAATTTTGGTCCTTCGCTCGAGCGGGGCTTTTGTCGCTCGAGCGAGCTCTGTGTTTTAGTTCCTTCGATCGAGCCAGGGTTCCTTCGCTCGAGCGAGAGTTGAGTTTTGTGTCTGGTGGCTCGAGCGAGAAGTCTTGCGCTCGAGCGTGCGTCTGCGTCTCATTTTGACCTAAGAGTTGCATTTCTTGGCTCGAGCGAGCGAGTTGTATGTTTTGGGTTTCTTCGCTCGAGCGAGTATTCTTGCGCTCGAGCAAACTTCTGGGTTGCAGACCTGAAGCTTCGAATTGTTGGCTCGAGCGAGGCTTACTACACTCGAGCGAGGTATTTTTGTGTCTGGTCGCTCGAGCGACCACTCATTCGCTCGAGCGAGCCTCTGTTATATTAGCACACAGCAACGGGATTACACTTCACTTTTTGATCTCCTTTTTCTCTCTAATCCCAGTTTCGTTCTCTCTCTCTCTCTCTATACACCTTCTCTCTAAGGTTTCATCTATTTTTAGTGATCTTCTACCCTAATCTCTTTGTAAGAAAGATAGAGGGTCGTGAGGGCTTTACTTTAATCTGAAAAGTTGTGGATTTGGAGCACTTTGGGTTTTCACCATCTTCTCCTTTGGACTTCTAATTTCGAGGTAGAGATACCCTACTCCTTCTTATGGGTTTTAACCTAAATTTTAGTCATTTTGATGTATTGGTGTTGGTGGGTAATTTTGGGAATGTTAGGGTTTGATTTGTAATTTATAAAAGAGGGGTTTTGTGTTTTAAAGCTCCATGTGTATTTAAAGCCTTGGAAATGTGGGCTAGAGAGTTGAATTGATGGAATTTTGGTCTTAAGATCACTATTTGAGTAAAGGGGTAAATGCCCTAATTGTTGTAATAAAATTAAGGGGAATTGACTGGTAAATCCCATTTTTTGAACTTATGGTGTGGATAGTCCCAAATGTTTTCTTATGCACCATTTGATCCTAATGTACATTGAATGACTACAATGCCATTAAGTTGAAACTCGTGCGTGGGTTGTACTAGAGGAACGGATGGATATGGTTTGGTGTCACGTTGATGGTACTTTGTAATATGGGAAGGAGCCCCGCGTTGCCCGACCCGTTAACGTTTCAACTCCCCCAAATTGGAAACACCACTGAATATGGTATGTAAATGAAAATTGCCCTAAAATTGAGGGTTGAGAAGCGGTGATTCAAAATTCAAATTCAGTCAATCGTTACCCACATTATAGATTTGGTGTGGGTTTACAAAGATTTGGAGATTTAGAACGTCGTGTCTGGATTCGCGTTGGTGTTTCTGCAAGATTTGTTGTTGGGTAAACCCTAAGAAGTGGTGCGACGTGACGATCGTGCGACGATTACGGGAATATTACGGCGAAGGAATTTGTTACTCACACTCGTCAACGATGACTGGTAAACTTGATTACATGATTATGTTTACAAAATTTATGTTCCGTTTCGTGTTTGAAAAACTTTTTAACTGTCATCGACGATGAATGGATTCTGCCGTTGTGGTTGTTGATATATGTTACGTATGACATGTTTAAGTGCTGATTATGTTTGGGAAAATCAGAAGGTTGTAGTGCGTAGTGCTTTACGTGGGTAGGTGTGTGGTGTCGCTATCATGAATAACAAACGTATGTCCTAGTGAAAAGCTGAGAGTGGTGGGGTGTGTTAATAATGCGGTCTGTGTGTAAGTGGTCCTTCATTTTTTGTTGATGTGGTTGTAGTTAATATTTGTTATTGACTTTTAGTTGGGTGTGGGGCACCTTTTTACGGAGTTGTGTGGATATCACCGTGTCTTTGGTTGGAATGGAAAGGGTTTGTCGTCACACATTTAATTTCTCTTGATGTGAAGGGGAAGATGTTGTGGGGTTACGTCGTCTGTTGAATGTGGGTATTTTGTTAATTGCGATGTGTTACGTTAGTTTGACGGTGGTATGTCCATTCCGTTGTAACTGTGTTATATGTAATTTCCGTACATTATACAGTGAAAAATTAGTATAAAAATGTTTTATGTGAAAATATCGTAATGTTGTTATTGTTACTAGTTGGAAGTGGTAATTCGATTGTTTTTTTTAAGTAAGTACCTGCCACTGTGATTTTTTTTTTTTTTTCCGTTAACTCTGGGTGTGTTCATTTGGGACGTCTTATAATTTTGTGAGCTTATTACGAATTTTTTTTGTTTTGAAAGTTTTGAGTTTGAAACAGATATTTGATTGGATGTTTGGAATGCAGGTGGTAGGAGGACAAACAGTCCTTGGACGCGTTCTTGTGAGCGTAAACGTCAAGATTCAGGCAGGAAGACATTGGCAAACGAACTTAGGGTACGTAAACAGGGGCGGATCTTGTTCAAACAGACCAAAATTGTTAATAGGCCAAGTGTGACACCGAAGCTTAACCGTTCGAGGCTCAACTTCCGGTCGAACATTGCAGGCGTTGTGAAGTTAGTGTACGTGCTGAATCTGCGAGACGAACATCTAGTTCACCTTAAGAGGACACCGTTCTGGTTGATGTTTGAAGCAATATTGGTAAATAAACTTGACCACGCGGACTTCCGCAAAGGGGACGACTTGGTAGTAAATATCATCCGGACGTACAATACGCGGGACGGGATGTTTCACATTGGTGGACGACGCGTGGGCATAAGCGATGAAGACATCAAGCTGATATTTGGGATACAATGTGGGTTTGGTTGCCTTGATTTGACCCCCCGACCTAAGGCCCCGTCAGATTTCGTACAACGTAGATGTGATAATACAAGTCGAATAACCTCGAAACTGATACGGACCCTACTACTCGAAGCTGCGGAGGGCAGCACTGCGCGTGATGTGGAAGACACTGTGAAGCTGCTATGTTTATATGCTTGTGGGAAATTGTTCTTCTCAAATTCTGGAGAAACAATCAGCTGGGCTCTCATTCGGTATGTGGATAATTTGGATGCAATGAAAACCTACGATTGGACGGGGGCAATACGTAGCTCGTTGATGAGTTCGGTGAGGGAATTTTATCGAACACCTGAAAAAGTCACCGGTTGTGTTGTCGCGTTGATTGTAAGTTTGTCTTCTTTTTTTTTTCCCCCGTATGGTTGTGCCGTTAATTGCAAGTGATTTATTATATGTTGTACATGGTGTAGTCATGTTGCTAATATGGGTATTATTGTTTGTTGTGGCAGATGTGGGTTACAGTATTGGCTCTGTGAACATTCAACGATCATAGCGCCGAAATCTGCAGTCGCACTCCCCAGGTTCATGAAGTGGGATGTTGCCACATTAGTGACAGCGGCGCGTGGGGTCAATCTGTCAGGGCATGTGGATTTTCAGGTAATAGTAAATTGTAGTTGTGATTGCATTATACGGACATTGTTTTATAATTGTGCATACATTTGTTATGTTGTGGTTACAGGTGAATGTTGGGCGATTGATTAAGGAAGGCTATGAGGTTAAGATTTTTGAGGTGAATGGGGTAAACTGCGGTGGGAGTGTTGGAAATGCGAATGAGGATTTCGGCGGTGGTATGCATGAGGATGATTTTGTTGATATGGGATTGGCTGGCAATGTGGAGGGTGTGGACGGAAGAAATCGTGGTAAAAATGTTGAAAGGGGTTCGTCTTCGGTCCGTTTTGAGACACCAAGCAGGGATGTTCCACGAAACGCTGGTAAGCAGGTAATGGATGTTGGGATACACGTTTGCTACGCTACGGAGAAAATTGTGGAGCTTGAAATGCAAATCAACGAGAAAGACAATCTGGTTGCAGAGTTGCGTGCAGAAGTGGACAGACTGATTAAGGCGAATGAGGTGCAAACGTTGCATCTTGTTGGAGGTTTTGGTAGCTTGATGCAAGTGAAGGACGATGAGGTGAAGAAACTGAACACTGAAAATGCTGAATTGCGGAGGGCAATGAATGTGTTGGAGGATCAGTTGGCGAAGCGCGAAGTACATAATGTGACACAAGCTTTCCGTAATGTAGGCGTGAATACCGAATGTGTGAATGCCACTCCCGGCAGAGTGTTTACAGACGTGAATGCTACCCCCAGCCGAGTTTTCACAGTGACTGGGGATGAAATTCCAGTTTGGGATGTCACGCCAGTAAGGGAACAGACATTCAGTGTTAGTGAAATGCAGCCAGGTGTAAGACCTGGAACGGAGGTGGTGGTTATAAGTCCAAATATGGCAGAAGGTGGTAGGTGTAACGTTGGGAGAAGTTCATTTATGTTGGATGTGAAATTCAAAGAAAGGAAAGGGTTAACATTTACGGGGTTTGATTGCGTGGGAGTAAGTGGTCAGAAGAGTAAAGCGAACATTGTGTCACTTCATTCATCGATGAGTAATGTAGTCATCAATCCCAGAAGTAGTGGTTGCGCAGACGTAATTGATGTGGACAAAGTTGACGTACAACCGAAGAAGAAGTCAGGGTTTGACATGAACAACAGACACACGGTGTGGAAAATGTTGACAGCTGCGGAGAAGAAGAAAATAACTGACGCGTACAACAAGGATGGTGATAGGTATTTACAGAGTAATTGGTTTGGAGTATCGTTAGTAATGTATTATGTTTTTTTGTTGTAATGACATGTGTTGTGTGTTGTATGCAGTGCTGTGATGTGGGATGGGCAGGGTTATGGTGTTGCTGTGTATTTTACCGATGTGAAATCACTTGTGCGCCAGACTGAGATACGGGGGAATGTAAGATACGATAAAGGGGATTCATTCAAATGTGTTTGATTTTTATTGTTTTTTCCAAACCATGCAATAATCCAACATGTGAAAAATGTTGCAGGTGATTGATGCGTATGCTGTTCTGCTAAATGCTGAGCAGGAGAGGATAAATGAGGGAGTTGATGCTGCAGACAAATCTTATTTCTTCAGTAGCATCTGTCTTGTAAGTTTGTGACTGTAAGTGTTATGTTTATTTATGCAATGTAATAATGTATAACATGTTTGCTGGTGATGCAGGACATGATGAAGAACAACAACGTACGGTCAAGGAATAGGTATGTGTTGGACAACCTGCATGCAGCTAAGCTCTTTCGTTACGTGCATTTCCCGCTTTGCAAAGACTCACACTGGACGCTGGTCGTGTATGACACTGAGGATGGGAGTTGGAAGCATTTCAACTCAATGAGGCCGAGGAGCGGAATTGTGGATGTACACTACACTGAGGCACTTTACCTGGTGAGATTTGAAAATGTTAAACTGTATGGGTGTGTATGTCCACATGACTACTGTATTGACTGACTTGTGTATGCGGTGGTGTAGAAAAACATTGTGTCAGAGGTGCAGAGGCAGACCATAGGAAATGACTCAATTGATACCCAGGACTGTGACCCCTCGTTGGAGTCAGTGGCGGACTGTCCACAACAACGTCCCGAATCGTAAGCACGTTTTAATTTTCTCGACGACAAAACATTTTAAGCACAGTTCATGAATTGTGATCATTTTTATTTATGACATTAATAACATGTGATGTGAAATTGTTGGACAGGCTTGACTGTGCTATCCTTGTGTGTGCTGTGATGCGCCAATATGTGCGCCATGTGGAAGTAAGAAGATCGCTACATGGGGGCAACTGCAGTGTGTTGCGGGCAATCATGGTGAAGTCGTTCGTGAATGATGAGGTGCATGGATTGAACAACGACGTGGACTGAGTGAGGTTTACGCACATGTGACGTGTTGACAGTGTGTGGGGTTGCACATAGAATGATTTTTTGGTATAATATTAAGCTAGACTATGGGTTTTGCAGATTGTGTACGCTGTGGTGCGCAGATGTTTAACTTTTGGGTTATGCACATTATATTATTTAGCACATATTATGGTTTGTTCATGTAGGTAGTTTAGTGTGGTGGATGGTTTGTCGTGAATTACCGCATGACGGGCTTACACAGCATTTTGTCTGAAGTTAGTGCGATTTTTATTTGCGGAAATGTTATGAAATGTGTTTCTGGCAATTCTGTGTTATGTATACGTGTTTTTATGAATGATGTGCTTGTATGCGAAGTGTGTTTCTTGTTTTGTTTATCTGAGATTTTTGTGAACACTAGTCAGGTGTGAATGAGTGGAAGGGGATGAAAATATGCGTGCAATGGTGTTGGAGTGATGTGGGTTAATGTTACATTGGTACGTAGGACTGTACAGAGGTACTGTGAACAGTGTAATGGGGATGTGGGGTGAAATTATTTGAGATATTTTCATGTCGTATGAATCTCGGAATACAGGTGTTTTATTGTAATTTGTTGATTGCTACAGTGGTGATGTTGATTTTGGGGAGTGTGGTGTAAGTGGGTGTTGTAGTAACTGTGAATTGGAGTTAGGGAGGCATTTGTTTTTATGTTGGATGTAGTTTGTACGTGAGTGTCATTGTTGTGTGTTTTTTGCAATATGGCATGTCATGTACGATACATAAACTTGGGTGTGACGTGAAGGTGTAAAAGTAGTTGAAAGTAGGATGGTAATGGTTGGTGGATAATGTGTCAACCAAAACGGGTTGGCATTGGTTTACTAGTTGAACAAGCCACACATTACAATCCATTGTGTGGGTGTGGACATCAGTTACGTGACATTGAGTTTAAGGGACTGACTATATGCATGACGAGTTTGCCATGATGTGGGATGCTGTGTGAAGTTATGGACACCACGTTGTCATAAATTTGTCTTTGAGTGTACAGTTATATGTAAGTAAGCTTACAGGCAGAGGACATGTATGTTGTGTTGAAACACAAAAACTTTGATAAAATTGAAAATATGGCTTAAGCAAAGGTATTCAAAATATAGTTGAGGCAAAAATGAAACATAACAGAATCTGTAAGCCAGTTGTAGTTATAGGCGAACACAAAACATTCATGTAATAACCTAGTAAAAAACTAAACTGTATGTGAGTATCACATGCTTATTTAATGGCATGCACGAAGTACACAACCACTTTAAGAACGCATTAAAATATAAATTGGGATGTTTGTCGGATTGGGATTTCGTCTAAATTGGTTCTTTGCAGGTCTTCCTGTTGTGGTTTCCCATACGACCACACCTTCCACACCGTATTTGTTGTACATTCTCACCTTTCGACGGTATTCTCTTCTTCTTTGGCCGCCCGGGCGGACGTTTCACGTTTGGTGGGTAGATGACGTAGTCGGTCGGGTTGAACGGTGGTTTTTCAACTGTTGGTATTGGGTATATGGTAGGCGCATACGTCAGACGGTATTCGGACACATGGTACCACGGTACGACGATGTCGTCAAGGTTTTTCCCACTTTTTCGCACTGCGACAATAGCATGCGCACATGGGAACTCATTTATTTGCCACTGGAAACACGAACATGTACGGCTGGCGATGTCCACCATAACAAATGGGAATGAGTGGACCTCGTACACGTCGTTATTTGCCTGACTCACTTTCCATGCCCGACTTTTGTTGTAAGCTTCTTCCAGACGCGATTCCATTGTGGGACAAATTGCGCCAGTCCATGTGTGGGCCGAAACCCTCCGCTTTGCCATTTGTCGCATAATCTGTCCTCTAATGCTGTCAACCATTCTGGTTATGGGTAAATTCCGTGCTTCGCGAATCCAAGAGTTGAATGACTCAGCGGCATTGGAGCTCATTTCGCCGTATCGTTTACCTCTGCAAAGCCGAATGGGGGAAAATGTAAGAATGAGACATGCTTGTTTGTTGTCGGGTATGTTAACGTTGGGGTCGGGTCCGTACCTGAAAAATGCATTAGCCCAGTGTTGTGGATGTGCATCCGCAAGGAATTTCGTGGCAATGGTTTTTCCAGATTTTTGAAAGTCGTCGGCCTTTTGATTAAATGTTGCTATGGTGGGTGCGTATGCACACTTACGGAATTTGCTGACTAGCCCAATCTGATGCATACTGTGAACGTAACATAATTTGTCCCGCAGATTTCTCTGTAAATGTTGGAGGCAGAATGCGTGGTGAGATGTTGGAAAAAATGTAGGCATTGCTTCCAGTAGTCCCACGTTTCTGTCAGATACAAACGTGAGTGTCCTGTCACTGGGTACCACATTGGCAAGATGTTGTAAAAACCAACCCCAGTTGGCGTTGTTCTCGGAGTCCACAATGGCATAAGCAAGTGGGAACAAACCTGTTATGAATGATGAGAATATAAGTATCATGTACAATATATCCAACCATACAATAAATTTGTTTTGAAAATTATATGGGTCACACCTTGATTACCGTCTTTCGCTGTGGCGGCTAACAAAAATCCTTTGAACCTGCCTTTCAAAAAAGTCCCGTCGAGGAAAAGTAATGGACGACAATGACGAAACCCATCAATGCACGCTTTGAACGAAATGAAAAAACGGCGGAACCGGTAGTTGTTTTCATCGTAATCAATGTCTACGTAACTCCCAGGATTGTATTGCATGACGGCATCACGATACCAACGTAATTGGTCGAATGATACGGAATGGGCTCCGAACAATTCCCCCCTTGCCTTCTCAACCCCTAACCACGCAACCCGGTAGTTGACGTCCAACTCGTAGTCATCTTTCAAATCTAAGACGACATCAGTTGGACGAGTGAGTGGTCTGTCCCGAACACGAGCTGCGATAATGTCAGCAACCATATCAGATCCAACCCTAGGATGATTTGATGTCCGGACGGATACACCGCAACTATGCACACTGTTCAATTTCCGAATGTAGAAAAATTGATTCGCTTTCAACACCCGAGCATGTACAGACCACGTGGATCCCTTATCCTCCAACATAGAGCAGACTGCTGTGACCCGTACGGAGTCGTTCTTAACATATCTGAAATTGAAGCCGAATTCAACGACGTATTTGCACAATATCGTACGAAATTCGTGTGCACCACCCTCAAAGCATTGACCAACGTGGGTTACTCCCTACGCCCATGATTCTGTCAGTAGTACTTTATTTTTGTGTGGGCAGAAATCAGGCAACAAATCAACCTCCTCATCACTTTGTCCTTGATCAGTGACGACTATTCCGGGCACCGGGTTAGGTTGCATATTATGCTGCTCGATGGCAGCGCTTACAGTATCCACCCTTCCATGGTGATCAACCAACACACAAACGTGTTGCAACCCGAACGATCGGGCAAGACTACCAAGGTTTTGTAAATCAACATCATCTTGTAAAGTAAAACTATTCAAACCTGGAATGTTGTACGACAATCCCACATGATGGGGACCTAGCCCGCTGAACTTGGAACACAGAAATTCAACTAATTCGGCAAACGTGACGTGATCCCGGAGATTGTAGGCTGCGTTAATGTTACGATAAGAACACAACAACATCAATCCCCCTTCCATACCGTCGAGCACACACTGCCATGGGTGAAAAGCACATGTTATACCCGTAACAAAAACAGGAAAAAATTACCAACATAATTAATACAGTAATAAACTGGGAAAAAACTTAAACCTCTCACCCCACAGTAACGGTGTGGATGGAATAAAAAACAAAGACAGATACATCAGAATGAAACATCAGTAGAACAATTGTTGACCCTTTGTAAACGTAAAAACGTGACCATGGCCACACGTTTTGAGCAGGGCAATGGAGTGTTAACTATGGAAAAGATATGAACGTAATATGTACATGCAATGATAACCAATATTGACGACTGCAATAGCTCTCCCCAGCAGCAAGAAGACAATGAAACCCTACTTTACTAACTCAAAAAAAACCCTTCAGCCCGACCCACGAAATTATCACCCACCTAAAACATATGATCCATCTTGTCAACGTGACAGAAGAACGTATCCACAAAATATGGAGTGAATTCCATAAAACACGTACCTGCCGTAACAAAAAAGGGTAAATTAGTCTCCCCACACCACAAAAATTTTGAAATAGGACTTTATTGTCTACCAAACGTGTAAAATAGGACTCCCCAAACCAAAAGATTCAATTTAGGATCATAAAGAGTAACAGTTTGGCACATAGGACTTTCTGATAATTTTCCCTAAAATTAATTTGTATAATTAATTTTGGGAAATGTGAAATTGAGTTGAAATCCATGAAATTGAGAAATTATAGGATTGAATGGTGTAGTTGGATTAATTTATCACTCACCTATGAAAATGTTGAGATTATATCTGTTTGATGCATTTATTATCAGTTTAGAAATAGCTGCTTGGACTATCGGTGGAGGATAGTCATGATTGTTGTAGACACTGTATGTTGATTAGGGAAAACTGAAACTAATCACATTGAATGTGTCATTGAATATGACGGTTAGAATAATACATCGAATATGTGTATTGATTGAACATTGTATATGATAAGTGCTTATATACATTGTATTGTGTGGGAGGAGATAGGGGATGTACTCCACGGTTTGGGAGGAGATAGGGGATGGACTTCTAAACCGGATATTGTTTGGAAGGAGATAGAGGATGGACTCTATTGATACATCAAATAAGTGTATCTATTTTGAAGTATAGAAGTGTTTTAACATGAGTTGTAAATTCATGTGAATTGTGGAGTATGGAAATGTTTTATTATGAGATGTAGACTCATATAATTGATTGGCCAGGTTCTGAGTCATGTTTATGAATTGAATTTGATAAGTAAAGGAAAGTGGAATGAAACATGGACATAATAGTCATGGACTGTATTGTGATATACGTTGGTTTATAAGTGTTAACCATTTATCGAATGCTAATGTTTTAGTCATTTCTCATAATTGGTTTAGTATATCTCTACTGGGCTTTGGCTCACCCTATATGGGACATCATTTTCAGGTTCAGGTGATATGCCACATCCAAGGACGTAGCTTGGGAGGCTTAGAGGCGGAAGAGTTTTTCTTGTTATCTTTTGTGTATTACATGTAAATTCAAGCCAAGGGCTTAATGTGTTTTGAGTTAGTACTCTTCTTTTTGTACCAAGTGTTGGCTTGGAAAGTTGTAAGCCCAGATGGCATTTACTTTTGTTGTCAACATGTAATACCTTTATGTTTAACACTCTGATGTATGGAATATATTGTGATTTTCTTGTATCATGAATGTATGAATTATGGGTTTATTTTGAGGGCGTTACATCAGTGAACTCGATATTCATCTCTGAGTCAACTTGATGGGGTGAGTGACTCACTGCAGAATACACAATCTCTATACCCTTTGAAGTTTTAGGTAAAAAGCATGAGTCTTTGTACATTGGATCAGAATTGGGATTTATCTCCGATTTAATTTGATCAGTTCAGATTTCAAATTTATAATATTTTAAAAAATAATAAATTCAGTCAAAGTTAATTTAGAGTGTGACGTATGAAATTAAGCTCTAGACCCTATAAGCCCTTTGCTATTTTAATATGTTAGCTGGTGGTTACTAGAAATAAATTTTGAACTTGATTTTATTTTGAGAAGAAACACAATCTGATTTTATTTTATTTTATTTTTAATTAGGCTTCTTTTGTTTGTGTTTATATACATATGCACATATATATATATATACACGCATTAAAATCTATGATACATAACCCTAAAATAGGAAAAATCCTAAGAAATTGATTAATATTTGTGATGAAAGTGAAGAATGGTTGTGGTGTGTTATGTCAATTTGTAATAGAGCTTACGAATGATGAATTTATGATGTGTAGTAAAGTTAAAGTTATACTTTTTATGGTGCTGAAAATAATGATTTTTATGATTTACTTTACAAAAGGTTATGGTGGTGTTATGGAGGGCACACTATATGCACCATTTTAGGAATGCAAATAGTAGTATCTCTGAATGTGTCTATATATATATCCAAGAATTGATTCTTTCTTCTTTATAATTTGTTTTTATAATTTTTTTTTATGGTATTTTCCAGTTTACGTAATTAGTTACTAGTTTTGACATATCAATTGTCATATGAAAAACCACTTTGTCTGTCATCTTTAGGAGATTGTTAACCTATCTATGTTGCTGTAGAATTCTTGGATGTCATCTATTTTGAAGAGCCGTATTTACTGGGATTTGCTTTTCTTTCTTTTTAACTCTGTGTTAGTGGAACATTCCCAATTTGTTTGGGCATTTTCTACACTTTTTATCCCATCCTTCCCATTGATGGAAATGGGTGGTGTTATCTACATTAATAAATGTTTCTTTGATGATAAAAAAAATAAAAAATAAAAAAACCGCTTTCACATTGTTACTTCACTAGTTTTCATTTGTGGCCTTGCTATGAGCCTATAAGAGTATACACGAGTGACATGAAGATTTTTTTGTAGGAGCTATTTCCTTTAATTTATGTTCTTCAATGGTAATCCTTGATTATCATAACTTAGTTTTTTGGTTGCATTAACATTGCATCTTGTCCTGTTGGGCTTTCATTGGTACCTAGTTATTTTGGATAGAATGGTTTTATGAATGATTTGATTCATGAAGATTGGGAATGGTATCACTACCCACCTTTGGCATGATAACTGGCATCCTTTAGGTACCCTTATTCTCAAGTATGGGGACAGGATTGTGTTTGACCCTGGTTTAGAATCACAGGCTACTATTTCTACTATCATTAGGGATCAAAATTGGCAGTGGCCCAATACTCAAATTTGTGAGCTTATTGAGATTAAGAATTCTATTATTGGTGACATGGTTCTGTAGACACCCCATTTTTGACCATCCTCAAGACTTGGATGTCATCGTTTGAACACTCGATGATTATCCATGTTTGTGTTCGTCTTGAGTTCTCGGAGGTTTCGGCCGCGCATCTTGCCTCAAGACCTCTTGACTTATTTGTTTTGTGCTTGGTTATGGACCAAACACTTGTGTTTTTGCTTCTAAGGGCAGGGAATGGTTTGTTGGCCATCCCCACACCCCACCGGCCATGGCTTGAGGCCACCAGCCCTGTTTTCTTACTACCGGCCAAAGATGTTGGCCGGTCGGCAATGTTTTGGGTCGGCCGGCCATTGTTTTGGTCGATCGGCCACTTTTTCTAGCTGAGCCCTTTTCTTTGCCTTTTTCAGGCATTATGCATGCCAGCTGTGCCAACTGGTAAGCACAAACTCTGCCCTCCATACACGTGTATAGAGGATTTGAACCTTTGTTTTAGTTTCTTGAGGAAGCTTGAACCTTTTGAATCCTTGTTTTAGCTTCTTGAGGAAGCTTGAACCTTTTGAACCCTTGTTTTAGCTTCTTGAGGAAGCTTGAACCTTTTGAACCTTTGTTTTAGCTTCTTGAGGAAGCTTGAACCTTTTGAACCTTTTTTTAGCTTCTCAAAGAAGCTTGAACCTTTTTTTAGCTTCTCCAAGAAGCTTGAACCCTCTTGTTTTTCTATAAAAGAGGCCCTCCCTCTCCTTTAGAGAGGTTGAAAAAATTTGTCTAAGGCTCTAAGCTTATATCTCTCTATATCTCTATATCTAAGGTTCAAAAAGGCATTGTTCTTGCACCTTTGCACACCACCTCTTAGCCACACACCTCCACCATTGTTCTAAGGATCTTGGAGGCCATTTTCAGAGGTTGAGAAGCTGTGTTTTTGGTCCAGAAGCTGCTGGCCTTGCTAAGCTACAAGGGTAACACACTTTCTCCCTTTTAAGGCTTTATTTTGCTTCATCTTTTAGCCATACTTGCAAGCATATTTGAGCTTTATCATCAACTGAAAAAAGTCTTATTTTGAGGTCCTTAACATGTTTGTTTAAGATCATTTTTATGTTGGGGGTCATCTACCCCCTTGCATGTTTCATTTTGCCTTATTTTTAGCCATGCATTAGGGCCTTTGCATTGACCTCTGTTTGGCCTTCTAGCCACTGAAATCCAGTGGATTTTCAGTGGCTAGCATACTGTTTTGAGTGCCAAAATGAGAGAGGGGTGACCTTCTCTCCCCTTGTTTTGTTTCCTAGAATATTTGGCCTAACAAAGAAGCCCTTATTTGCATGCTTTTGAGCCATGTTTCAGGCCATTTTTGGTCAGTTTTAGGACCTGCATAGGCTCTATCCAGAGCTTGTTTTGCCATATTGGGTGTCCATCTTACATGTGTAGAATAACCCTCTTCATAGCTGATCAAAGGAGCATGCCATTCTTGCATACATTGACTATGTTTCAGTGAGTTTTTGGTCATATTTTGGCATACCATGATTCTATTTTTGGCTGGTTTGGTGGCCCCTCACATGCTTCATAGGCTTGTAGTGTAAATCATGCTTACTAGCTCACATTGCATGTTGTTTTGGCCCTCTATTATAGCACCTTTTGGCCACACTCCAAACATGTTTTGTTCATATTTTGGGCTGCCTTAGCTCTGTTTTTAGGCCTCTTGGTCGATTGGTGCTTGCCATGCATGGTTGTAGTGTAATAGCCTTGCTTACCTTTGAGTTTTGGGGTCCCTTGCATGTGTTGCTTGAGGTATTTTAGTGTTTTGGCATCATTGAATATGATATTTCAGAGTTTATAGGTGTGCCATGTTCTCATGTTTATCATGCCTTTAATGTGTTTGAGAGTTGTGCTTTTATACCCCATTTGTGAGCCATTGCATGAGCTTCATTTTGGTGCATGTCAAGCCATCATTTTAGCTCATTTGGCCACTGTTTTGGACCTATTAGAGAGCTGTCCATCTTGGTGTAAGTCCATCCTTTGCATGTTGTTGCATGCTCGCCATGTATGTTGTTGCATACTCGGCTCATTACATGTTATTGCATGCTTAAGTTGCATTTTACATCCTTGTTAGCTTGCATTTTGCCATGTGTTTGACATGTTGTTACATGTTTGCATGCTTGTTCACATGCTCATGTTGCATTAGTTCGCTCGTATGTTTAGGTTGCATAGCATTGTGCATGTTTGCATCCCATGCCTCTTGATAAACCATGATAGAGATTGGAGGTCCTTCATTTATTTTGTGTGCATTTCATTTGACACTAAAATGCACACTTGGAACCTTGGGCCATCATGCATTGAAATGCGTGATTTATGGCCCGAGGGTCGAGAACCATACTCCTTTGAGTCTCAAACATGATAAGGAGGGTGGTGGTGCAAACATTGCTTTGAAAATGCATTCCCATGCTCTATTTGTCCTCTGCTACAGCAAAACAGGATTCTGCAGGAATAGATAGTCGGTCGACCATCTTCAGTGCCGGCCGGCCATTCATTGCTAGCCGAGATTACCACAAATGGTCGATGACCAGTTTCCCGTGGCCGGTGACCTTTTATTCTAGCTGGTGACTTTTCAGCATGACTATAAGGTGATTCAGGAGCACCCCAAGGATTTTCACAGTTCTTAGAGGAGCAAAACAGTGCAAACGGAGGCAACATGTGGCATGGCAACGGGTTTCCGAGCGAGGCGATCGAGCATGCATCATTCAATCATTCCGAGGTGGAGCTGCGGCGGCCTCCTTTTGCAATTAATTTGTTAATTAATTAAGGGTTTGTAATAATTAATTAGCTAGGATAGTTGATTAATCATTCGGTTTGTATTATTTATTCGGACCCTCCGTCGAGAAGGCGAATTGTTGTAATAAGCGTGCGTGTGTGTGATGCATGTCTTCCAACCCCACTTCTTTCTCCCTTTTACTTAACCGCTTACGATGGTTAGTTTTAGGGCATATTTCCATTTAGCATACCTTATGCTTGCATGCGTGCATCCATTCATCTATATTGCATGCACCGGGCTC
Organism: Camellia granthamiana; assembly: GCA_036172215.1. Lineage (NCBI taxonomy): Eukaryota > Viridiplantae > Streptophyta > Magnoliopsida > Ericales > Theaceae > Camellia > Camellia granthamiana. The sequence goes on along the minus strand of CM069910.1, from coordinate 26,549,508 downwards.
GGCGCATCGTACTAACTGCATTGTATTTCAATTCCTATTTGAATACGTGTATCAAATTATTGCATTTTCACATGACGTGATAGAATGGTCGAGCCTATTTTAGTTGCATTCTCGCATGTGTTGCATTAGCCATTTTCACATGAACTAGGATCATACATTGATTTCTAACTAGTTCTTTGTCTTGGCTCGGAGTACACTGTGAGTGTTTATGCTTTAGCATACTGCATGTGTGTTATTGATTGCCATGAAAGCATGCTTGCCATGAGGCTATTTACTTATATGATATAACTGCCTGAATGCCTATGGGTGAAGGTTGGATTGCTTGAATTTGGACAATTCATTAAAATCCGTGTTTTAGCCTACTTGCGAGTAGCAAACCTCAAACCATTTTCTAAGCAAACGGATATGCGATGCTTTGTTCCAAATTTGGCGATCTAGTCTATACTTGTGTGTTGTGCGCATCACATAGTAATTCTAGCTAATTAACCGAAATAAGAACGCTTGTGTTTTCAAAAACAAGATATCATGTTTAGTAGTGGCCGATCTTTGATCAGGAGAGCGGGGGTGCTCATAGCTGACCTTCCCCAATCGTACCCAAGTTCCCGAGCCGAGGCAACTTTGGTGATGACGGACACGTGGCCTTAGGCACGAGTTAGGGTTTCCTAAATTTTCCCAAAATAAAATATTTAGGTCGCGACTCCGTATCTGGCAAAGCAGTCCATGTTTGGCACTTCTTTCTTAAAAATTAGTTTTCCAAAATGATTTGTCAGATTTGGACTCTTTGGTGATTTATCGGTCTTGCATTGCACTTTGCGAGACTAGATTCAGAACCGTGACAATATGAGTCCGAACTGTAGCACGAGGGGCCCACGGGGGCGCGTCTACAGTTTTTGGCGACTCTGTTGGGGAACTTTGAGAACTTGACTCGAACTCATGATATCTTGTTTTGACTACACTTATGTGTTTCTTTGCATTGCATTTGCATTGGTGCACCTAGTACACCGTGTTTGCCATCTGCTATTCCTGAACGGTTTGCCGGAGGCTCGCTTTGAGAAGCGTGCCATAAGGCTGACCGGTTACGGGCTCTGCCACGTTGGGAACACAAACCCCGGTTTTTACCGGGGCACCCTTTTTGACCATTCGACCTAGTGCATATCGGAATCCATAATGACCATTCCAAGCTAGGACAGGTTGCTTACTCGATTGTAGGTTGTTTGAAACTGCTGTGTGCGTAGTGAAACCCTAGCTCTTGACAAAATAGGACAGGGAAACCCTACCCCAACATAGGGGTGTTTTTGGCTCTCACTTGCTTGCTATGTGCTTTTAGAGTGTGTCTCTACAGGAATGCATATATCAGTTTGCAAGTCTGGGTATCAGGCCTGCGGGCATCAGTATTTTGAGAATTAGTTATATCTGCGGGTATCAGATTCAGTTTTGGGTCAGTAATTCGAGGAACAGTGATCAGTGGTCGAACACAATCATTCAGCTTTGCTCGAATCTGTTCTGGTAAATCAGGCTGAGATGCTGCATGTTTTCTCTTTTGCTACGTAGTCCTGGAACTATAGCTTCAGAAGGCTCCGACACCCCCGGGTACATTGAACTTGTTTTGATAGACTTTGTCAGGTCAGGGATTCAGTTCAAGGGCAATCAATGTTCCTTTGCCAGAGGCAGGGTAAAAAAGCCGGTCAGGCATAGATCACCAGTTCGACAGTCTTCGGATCAGCGATCATTATCCACCTCACCTGTGCGCAGTTAGGCTAAGATATCTGTTTCCACCTCAGAAAAGGAACACACACTAGATCAGTTAGATAAGGGCAGTATGTCAGGGATGGAGGAGATGGTGCGTCAACTCCAAGAAAGTATGAAAGCCATGCAGCAGGACGCTGCCCATCAAGCAGAATTTGCCAAACAACAGGCCGAGGTCATGGCTCAACAGGCAGAGTTAATTGCCAGGCTACAACAGCAAACTGGAGCATCCGCTTCACACCAAGCTCCTCCCCCGCCAAGAGTGCCAATACTCGGGGAGATAGCTAATGTCCAGGAAGATACGGACATTCCCATAGGACCAGCTCCGCCCCCGGTTCTACCCCAGCCGTCCAAAACACCTACCAACCTACCGGATTCTCCCTTTGAGTTCGAGACGGACCCCACAGCACTAAAAGTAAGCAAGCTCGAGAAATTGTTCAAGAAGTCTCAAGGGGCTCAGTCCATTCCAGATATTGAGGATGGGTACACCGATTCGGCCATGACGTTGCCGGACCGGTTTAAGATGCCACATATTGACCATTTCGATGGATCTGGAGATCCCATGGTGCACCTACGGCTGTTTTCAGATATTTTAAGGCCAATGGGCCTCTCCAGATTACAAAAGCTTTCCTTGTTTGGCCGGACCCTGTCGGGTATAACGGCTATTTGGTATGCAAAACTGGAGGACTCCGTTAAAAGGAGCTGGGAAGAGATAGCTGAGGCCTTCATTGCTCAATACTCCTATAACACAAAGATCGAGGTCACAACTCGTGATCTTGAAGTCACTCGCCAAGAGCCAAAGGAGAGCTTCTCCGATTTTGTGACCCGGTGGAGGGCTAAGGCCTCAATGATGACCATCAGGCCTGTTGACAAAGATCAGATTCAGATGGTTGTGCGCAACCTCCAGCCCAAGCTCATGCAGAAGATGATCGTTCTCCCCCTCCCCACCTTTGCAAATCTACATGAGATTGGGGTATAGATCGAGGACGCTATGAAGCAGGGCCTCATTGACCAGGAGAAGGAGTAGCCTAGGACGGCGTTTTCCCGCAGTTCGAATGCGACCACCAGTGGTGATGCAGCTGCAAGATCTTCTGAAGTAGGTATGGCCACTATCACTTCGAAAATAGCCACCCCCTTTGTTGGTACATCTAATCCAAACCCCCGAACTTCGGACTATCTACCCCGAGGCAAGAGGGTTTTCACCCCCACTTTATATGCCTTTGTCAAAAGCTCTAGGGGGCCTACTCAGGAAAGGACATCTGAAACCATTAGAACAACGGCCTCTACCCGATCCTCTCCCTCCAAAGCATGACCCGGCTAAGTATTGTGCTTTCCATCAACAAACCGGTCATGACACTGACAGTTGCGTTCACCTTCGCCACGAGATACAAAATTTGATTGACAACAAGGTCATCGCCGCACCAGCTCAGCAAAGTCTATCGTCACTGGATCAGTGAACTTGGGGGATAGTACGAGTATGTGATCGGGGGATGAACCATCTGCGGGCGGCGCTCGGTTTACTCTAGATATGGTGGATGGCATGCACTGTTTTGAGCACATTTGCGAATGCTATTAATTTGTACTTTCTGACTTGGGTATTGGGTCAGTCTTGTTGTTTTGTATTGAGTCAGTCTTTTCCTACTGAGTCAGTTGGGTCTGTCTTGTTGTACCGAGTCAGTCCTGTTTTGTTGGAGTCAGGTGATTTCGGGGGTGTTACCTCAGACATCATTTGCTTGTTTTGTGTTTGACTTTTCGTTTTCTTTTGAGTCAGTTTCTACCTTGGAGCCAGTAATGCCAACAGATCTGAATGAACAGTGGTAATTTTCACACTCTTGTGTTTGCTTCTGCCATGCGCCAGTTATGCCAGAAAACTTGAATGAAACGGCAGTGCTTTTCACCTGTTTTTCTGTGCCTTTAAGTCATTACAATGACCTAAGTTTTTCAAAAAAAATTCGAACACTGCGGTGAAAACGAAGAGGAAGGAATTCCTCGGGATTTGCAAAATTTGATCAAACTGAGAGAAAAGAAAGGCATGCTAAGCCCTTAATGAATGAAATCATGCTTGTTAGTGTGAGTACTAAGAAGGATCCTGGCTTCATCCAGATTGGTTCCGCATTGTCTTCAGCGCGAGCGATTAGTCGCTTTCTTAAAAGATTTCAAAAAATGTTTTGCGCAGTCCTGCGAAGACCTGTGTGGAATCACTCTTGAGATTGTGCAGCCTAATATCACTTTCAGCCTCGAGACTCGACCCCTGGCTTTCAAACCTTGAACTTAGATTCAGAATGTTCAACGGTTAACCACAATGTGAGGCCTATGTGGCCAGATTTGAAGCAGCCCTCGAACAAGAGGCAAGAAAGTCAGATCAAGAAGATCAGATATGACCGAAAGAAGCTTGCGAAGCTAGATCAGAAGCACCCCTCGAACTAGGGGCAAAAAATATCAGACGTGCTCGAAGAGCCGAAGATGGATCATTCTGCAAATCAATGAAGACTGGCAAGAATGCGAAATCCCAGAAGGGAGGAAAGAAAAAAGTTCGTGCTGAAGGACAACTGAGTTCCTATCCACAACACTAGGGGCAAATTCAGCCCCCATTAGATGGACTCCTACATCATCAGTGAACATCAGCCATTCTTCTGGATTCAGATGACTTCAGGATCTCAAAACCATTTGACATGGACAAAGCTACACTTTTACCCTTGAGAGGCTCGCTGGGCCGAAAACCCGGAAGGGCGACCCAGGCAAAAGTTAGAGCAAGAAAAAAAATAAAAGAGAAAAGAAAAAAAAAATGAATGAAGAAAATGAAAAGATAAAAAAGAAAAAAGAAGAAAAGAAAGGAAAAGAATTGAAAAGAAAGAAGAACAAAGCTCGCAAGGTTGAAAACCCAAAAGGGCGGCCTTGGCAAAAGTTGGAGCGTAAAAGGTGAGGGTTAATACACGAGTGTACCTTACCCCGAACTACGTAAGGCTTGATTCCCATGTTTGGGATACGTAGGCAACTTCATTCTGAAGTCCAGTCGTAAAACACTTCAAATTCGACTATGTCCATGTAATGGTTCTGGTCATCTTTGTCTTCTCTGTATCCGAGAGTTCGGTTGTAACTATCACTTTGAAGACTGTTTACAGTATGTTACAGCACTATTCAGACAAGGGGCAACTTTCCGTTGCCATGCAGTGTCCTTCAGATAAGGGGCAGTTCTTCCATTGTTATGGATCTAAGGTTTTGCATCTCAAGAGTAAGTTCTGTGCTCGTTGAGTAGTGGCAGTTTGCCAAAACAGTTTTTGAGAATTTTTACTGAGGTTGACTAATTTCTCGAAAATTATTCCATTTTTTCCAAAACTGGGCCATTGCTTGGACCTAAAACAGGAAAATTTTCAGTGCTCACACCCTAACTTGCATGATTTTCAAATCAAAAAGTTGAACAAGTATGTTAATTTAACTTTCATATTGGTCAAAATTGTTTTAGTAGAAAGCAAAGACAAAAAATGGTCAAAATGATGAACTAGGGGCACAGTTGAGTCAGGTGTTCTGTCCTTTTCCCATTGTCAACATACTTGCCAGGAAGGGCACTATGCTTACCAGAAAGGGCACTCTACTCGACACAAAGGGCACAACTGAAGCCAATAGTAAAATGCCGAAAGCTATATCATCCTCCGAGGAACGAGGTATCAAGCCAAGTGCGAAGCACGAACCGGAATGGGGCAAGATATTCCACTCCCTCATCTGGACAGATCTAATCACATCCAAACTCCCCAGCAGAGCATCATCAACCGATGTCAGCTGCAGATTTGCTACACACCCAGTTGTAGCGCAGCCCCTCTATGGGAGAAACTCACTGTTGTGAACAAAAAGAAGAATCTAGCGGAATGCTAGGGGCAAGAGCCCACAACTTTCTATTTATCCATCAACCACCCAGGGGAGGGATTTAAAATGAGAGATTGAAGAATAGAGAGATGTGCGCTGAGAGAAAAAGTGAGGAAAAGGGCTTTTTCAGAAAAACAGAGCTTGAGGGCCGAGTGATGTGAGAATCACAAATGAGAAAGGATGGGAAACAATACCCGGAGAAACTGGCTCCCCGTGCACTGAGAGGTCTCTTTCCATTGGAACACGTATGTGCGTCGTGTCAGTCGTTTTGTTTGTCTCGATTCTTGTTTTGAGTCGTTTCGGGTGTCTATAGTTGTGTTTAGGTCGTCTTACCTTGTCTTTCTCTTTGTTGTTCAGTCGTGGTGTGCTGTGTTCAGTCGTAGGCTCAATACCCAGTTGAGAACTTATTCTCACTCTCAATTTCAAAAAATCGTTTTGTGCTCAAAGTGCCGTGCCGTTCTCCACATTTGTGCAAAACAAGATTTTGTTCTTTCAAAAACCGCAGGGTTCAACCCGGGTCATGTCAGAACAGTAGAACCAGGACCTATCTGAAGCTATTTGGGTTCCAGACTACAAAGCAAAAGAAAATAGGGAAAATTTGGAGCATCTTAGCATGTTTCAACTTCGGCAATTCCGAGACTGCATTCCAGGTGTGCCTTCTCAAGCCTCGCCGTTTCTCTGGAGTATGAGTATATCTCGACCCCAAACTTAAGCCTGTTTCAAGTTAGAATGGCAGTCCAAGCAGCACCTGTGGTTTTCACATGCAGATGTTGTCTCTCACCAATAATAGATAGGGTGTCCCCTTTTGAGCTGCGCGTGTTGCCAAGTCCTCCGAGAGGGAAATCGGAGGCACCAGAGTACATGTTTAATGCCCCTCTATCGCATAGAATGTGCACTTTCATATGCACTTTTTTTACATGTGTGCCACGCATCGTTATGATTCATGCATAGAATGTGCTTGCTTTCGATTCCGCATAGAATGTGCTTGCTTTCGATTTCGCATAGAATATGCTTTGCTTTCAATGTTGCACAGAATATGCTTGTCTCATGCACGGAATATGCCTTCAATATTGCATGGAATACGCTTTCCATGTTGCATAGAAAATGCCCCCATACTTGCATAGAAAATGCATTAAATCGCACTTTTTTTGTGCACCTTACTTGCACTGTCTTGCGCACCTTACCTGCACTTGTTAGTGCATCGCATTGTTCGCGCTTTCTTGTGCATCTTACCTGCACTTGTTAGTGTATTGCATCGCGCTATCTTGCGGACCTTACCTATACTTGTTAGTGCATTGCATCGCACTGTTTTGTGCATTTAATCTACATCGCACTCTCTTGTGCACCTGTATTACATTGTTTTGTTTCTCCTTCATTCTGAAACACCGGGATACGTCCCTATGTTTCTCTTTCATTCCGAAACACCGGGATACGTCCCTATGTTTCTCCTTCATTCCGAAACACCGGGATACGTCCCTATGTTTATCCTTCCTTCCGAAACAACGGGATACGTCCCTATGTTTCTTCTTCTTTTCCGAAACACTGGGATATGTCCCTATGTTTCTTCTCCTTCATTCCGAAACACCGGGATACGTCCCTATGTTTCTCTTTCATTCCGAAACACCAAGATACGTCCCTATGTTTCTCCTTCATTCTGAAACACCAGGATACGTCCCTATGTTTCTTCTCCTTTTCCGAAACACCGGGATACGTCCCTATGTTTCTCCTTCATTCCGAAACACTAGGATACGTCCCTATGTTTCTTCTCCTTTCTGAAACACCGGGATACATCCCTATGTTTCTCCTTCTTTGGTTAAGAGCATTTGGAATACGTTCCAATGCTTATACCTTTCTGAAACACCAGGATACGTCCCTATGTTTCTCCCTCTTTGGTTAAGAGCATTTGGAATACGTTCCAATGCTTATACCTTTCTGAAACACCGGGATACGTCCCTATGTTTCTCCTTTTTTTGGTTAAGAGCATTTGGAATACGTTCCAATGCTTATACCTTTCCGAAACACCGGGATACGTTCTATGTTTCTCCCTCTTTGGTTAAGAGCATTTGGAATACGTTCCAATGCTTATACCACATCCACACTTGTTAGTGCATTATATCCATTCCGCATTGTTATGCATCACACTTAGGTTGCATTGTCATGCACCCCTCCACCTGCATTGTTGCGCACTTTTCGCTTGCATTGCTATGCATGTTTCTAACAATATTGTACCTGTTAAGTTTCTTTCTTTTGCAGGCACGATATTGTATGTACGGTTCATTTGAGGCTGGCGAGACCAAACGAACCGGACAGGTATTGTATTCTCCGCGTATGACGTAGTGAGATTGTATAATTTTCTTACATTCTTTCTGCATGAAATGTGGCTTGGTTTGAATTTGCTTGCTTAAAACTGTTGCATGATGTGCTTCGTTACAGCTTTGTTTGCATGATCATAAGTTATGCTCAGCTTGGTGCATTGTCTTGCATTTTGCCCCTACCCTCGGGCGCATATCTTTATCTGTAGCTTGTATGCTTTGTCTAAGTCTTCGGCCTTGTCAAAAATGGGTCGTCTCTGGGCTTTGACATTCACTCCCGTCATTGTTATGACTTTCGAGTTCTGTCAAAGAGGGGCAACTGTAGACACCCAATTTTTGACCGTTCTCAAGACTTGGACGTCATCATTTGAACACTCGATGATTATCCATGTTCGTGTTCGTCCTGAGTTCTCGGAGGTTTCGGCCGCGCGCCTTGCCTCAAGACGTCTCGACTTATTTGTTTTGTGCTTGGTTATGGACCAAACACTTGTGTTTTTGCTTCTGAGGGCAGGGAATGGTTTGTTGGCCATCTCCACACCCCACCGGCCATGGCTTGAGGCCACCAGCCCTGTTTTCTTGCTACCGGCCAAAGATGTTGGTCGGTCGGCAATGTTTTGGGTCGGCCGCCCATTGTTTTGGTCGATCGGCCACTTTTTCTGGCCGAGCCCTTTTCTTTGCCTTTTTCAGGCATTATGCATGCCAGCTGTGCCAGCTGGTAAGCACAGACCCTGCCCTCCATACACGTGTATGGAGGATTTGAACCTTTGTTTTAGCTTCTTCAGGAAGCTTGAACCTTTTGAACCCTTGTTTTAGCTTCTTGAGGAAGCTTGAACCTTTTGAACCTTTTTTTAGCTTCTCCAAGAAGCTTGAACCTTTTTTTCAGCTTCACCAAGAAGCTTGAACCTTTTTTAGCTTTCCAAGAAGCTTGAACCTTTTTTTAGCTTCTCCAAGAAGCTTGAACCTTTTTAGCTTCTCCAGGAAGCTTGAACCCTCTTGTTTTTCTATAAGAGAGGCCCTCCCACTCCTTTAGAGAGGTTGAAAAAATTTGTCCAAGGCTCCAAGCTTATATCTCTCTATATCTCTATATCTAAGGTTCAAAAAGGCCTTGTTCTTGCACCTTTGCATACCACCTCTTAGCCACACACCTCCACCATTGTTCTAAGGATCTTGGAGGCCATTTTCAGAGGTTGAGAAGCTGTGTTTTTGGTCCAGAAGCTGCTGGCCTTGCTAAGCTACAAGGGTAACACACTTTCTCCCTTTTAAGGCTTTATTTTGCTTCATCTTTTAGCCATACTTGAAAGCATATTTGAGCTTTATCATCAACTGAAAAAAGTCTTATTTTGAGGTCCTTAACATGTTTTTCTAAGATCATTTTTCTATTGGGGGTCATCTACCCCCTTGCATGCTTCATTTTGCCTTATTTTGAGCCATGCATTAGGGCCTTTGCATTGACCTTTGTTTGGCCTTCTAGCCACTGAAATCCAGTGGATTTTTAGTGGCTAGCATGCTGTTTTGAGTACCAAAATGAGAGAGGGGTGACCCTCTCTCCCCTTGTTTTGTTTCCTAGCATATTTGGCCTAACAAAGGAGCCATTATTTGCATGCTTCCCAGCCATGTTTCAGGCCATTTTTGGTAAGTTTTAGGACCTGCATAGGCTCTGTCCAAAGCTTATTTTGCTATATTGGGTGTCCATCTTACATGTGTAGAATAACCCTCTTCATAGCTTATCAAAGGAGCATGCCATTCTTGCATGCATTGACTATGTTTAAGTGAGTTTTTGGTCATATTTTGGCATGCCATGATTCTGTTTTTGGCTGGTTTGGTGGCCCCTCACATGCTTCATAGGCTTGTAGTGTAAATCATGCTTACTAGCTCACATTGCATGTTGTTTTGGCCCTCTATTATAGCACCTTTTGGCCACACTCCAAACATGTTTTGTTCATATTTTGGGCTGCCTTATCTCTGTTTTTAGGCCTCTTGGTCGATTGGTGCTTGCCATGCATGGTTGTAGTGTAATAGCCTTGCTTACCTTTGATTTTTGGGGTCCCTTGCATGTGTTGCTTGAGGTATTTTAGTGTTTTGGCATCATTGAATATGATATTTCAGAGTTTATAGGTGTGCCATGTTCTCATGTTTATCATGCCTTCAATGTGTCTGAGAGTTGTGCTTTTATACCGCATTTGTGAGCCATTACATGAGCTTCATTTTGGTGCATGTCAAGCCATCATTTTAGCTCATTTGGCCACTGTTTTGGACCTATTACAGAGCTGTCCATCTTGGTGTAAGTCCATCCTTTGCATGTTGTTGCATGCTCGCCTTGTATGTTGTTGCATACTCGGCTCATTACATGTTATTGCATGCTTAAGTTGCATTTTACATCCTTGTTAGCTTGCATTTTGCCATGTGTTTGACATGTTGTTACATGTTTGCATGCTTGTTCACATGCTCATGTTGCATTAGTTCGCTCGCATGTTTAGGTTGCATAGCATTGTGCATGTTTGCATCCCTTGCATCTTGATAAACCATGATAGAGATTGGAGGTCCTTCATTTGTTTTGTGTGCATTTCATTTGACACTAAAATACACACTTGGCACCTTGGGCCATCATGCATTGAAATGTGTGATTGATGGCCCAAGGGTCGAGAACTATACGCCTTTGAGTCTCAAACATGACAAGGAGGGTGGTGGTGCAAACATTGCTTTGAAAATGTATTGACATGCTCTGTTTGTCCTTTGCTGCAGCAAAACAGGATTCTGCCGGAATAGATGGTCGGTCGACCATCTTCAGTGCCGACCGGCCATTCATTGTTAGCCGAGATTACCACAAATGATCGATGATCAGTTTCCCGTGGCCGGTGACTTTTCAGCATGACTATAAGGTGATTCAGGAGCACCCCAAGGATTTTCACAGTTCTTAGAGGAGCAAAACAGTGCAAACAGAGGCAACATGTGGCATGGCAGCGGGTTTCCGAGCGAGGCGATCGAGCATGCATCATTCAATCATTCCGAGGTGGAGCTGCAGCGGCCTCCTTTTGCAATTAATTTGTTAATTAATTAAGGGTTTGTAATAATTAATTAGCTAGGATAGTTGATTAATCATTCGGTTTGTATTATTTATTCGGACCCTCCGTCGAGAGGGTGAATTGTTGTAATAAGCGTACGTGTGTGTGATGCATGTCTTCCAACCCCACTTCTTTCTCCCTTTTACTTAACCACTTACGATGATTAGTTTTAGGGCATATTTCCATTTAGCATACCTTATGCTTGCATGCGTGCATCCATTCATCTGTATTGCATGCACCGGGCTCGGCGCATCATACTAACTGCATTGTATTTCAATTCCTATTTGAATACGTGTATCAAATTATTGCATTTTCACATGACGTGATAGAATAGCCAAGCCTATTTTAGTTGCATTCTCGCATGTGTTGCATTAGCCATTTTCACATGAACTAGGATCATACATTGATTTCTAACTAGTTCTTTGTCTTGGCTCGGAGTACACTGTGAGTGTTTATGCTTTAGCATACTGCATGTGTGTTATTGATTGCCATGAAAGCATGCTTGCCATGAGGCTATTTGCTTATATGATATAACTGCCTGAATGCCTATGGGTGAAGGTTGGATTGCTTGAATTGGGACAATTCATTAAAATCCGTGTTTTAGCCTACTTGCGAGTAGCAAACCTCTAACCATTTTCCAAACAAATGGATATGCGATGCTTTGTTCCAAATTAGGCGATCTAGTCTATACTTGTGTGTTGTGCGCATCACATAGTAATTCTAGCTAATTAACCGGAATAAGAACGCATGTGTTTTCAAAAACAAGATATCATGTTTAGTAGAGGCCGATCTTTGATCGGGCGAGTGGGGGTGCTCATAGCTGACCTTCCCCAATCGTACCCAAGTTCCCGAGCCGAGGCAACTTTGGTGATGACGGACACGTGGCCTTAGGCACGAGTTAGGGTTTCCTAAATTTCTCCAAAATAAAATGTTTAGGCGGCGACTCCGTATCTGGCAAAGCAGTCCATGTTTGACACTTCTTTCTTAAAAATCAGTTTTCCAAAACGATTTGCCGGATTTGGACTCTTTGGTGATTTATTGGTCTTGCATTGCACTTTGCAAGACTAGATTCAGAACCGTGACAATATGAGTCCGAACTGTAGCACGAGGGGCCCACGGGGGCGCGTCTACAGGTTCCCTTTGACTGTAAGGATCAATTTGTTTGGACCTCTTCACCTAATGGTATTTTCTCTGTTCAGTCTGATTGGGATTTGCTTAGAGTTCATTGACCTAGAGTGACCTGGCATAAGCTCATTTGATTTAAGTTTCATATTCCTAGAGTGAGTACTATGGTTTGGTTGGCTATTCTGCATAGGTTGAATACCCTTGATAGGTTGGCTGTTTATGGGATTAGAAGTTCTACTCAATGTGTTTTGTGTAATCATCAGGATGAGGATCATGATCACCTCTTTTTCAGTTGTAACTATTCATTGAGTATGTTGGGCCCTCTGTTAGCTAAGTGTAACACGTCTTGGCCTATCTTGAACTAGAGTAATCTGGTGGACTGGTTGTCTAAGCAATTTTCTGGTCATTCTTTGGCTACCACTGTTAAGAGATTGGTGTTTACCTACACTGTTTACTGTATTTGGTAAGAGAGAAATGCTAGGATTTTCTCATCTGGTTGCTTTCCTGCTGCTGTTATTGTGAAAAAAGTTGAATCTCTTGTGAGATTTAGGTTGTTGTCTGTGAACAAGTTTAAGGAGCATGGTGCCAATGGTTGGTTTTTGGATTCATGGAAACTCCCTCCTTCTGTGTTAAGGCTTCATGCTCCTTGATTTGTTTGTCATTCCTCTCAGATTTCTAATACTTCCTACTGTTTTTAGCTTCCCTCTTGCAAGTCTCTTGAATTATCTTTGCAGCAGCACCGTATTTCCTCTCTGTTTTACTTTGTAGGTTGAGCTGGTACTAACTTACGGATGTTGTGTGTTGAGTATTGTGAGCTAAAACAATTAGGGTAGTGTGAGAGTGTCTTTGAGAGTGGAGTGTGGTGAGCATTGAGGGTTAAGTGCATGGTGAGCTTATATATGAGGGTTAAGTGATGTGAGCTCATAAATCTTTTACATATCTATTTGCTAATTTTTTTGCAAGTTGTCAAGCTAGTTTAATAGTTGGAAGGAAGGTTGAGCTTGGTGAGGATCTATACATAGGTTCTCTTCTTCTGAGGGATAAATGTTGTAAGCCAGATTTTTCTAACTGTTTTTTATGTAGATTGTCAAGCTGGCACTTATGTGAAGGAAATTTTTGTTGAGGGTTGTGTGAATTTAGTACATATACTACTTGTAGTGTTGAGAGTTGTTTGAAAGTTGAGATTTTTTTTTTGAATTGTTTGTCTGTTGTTCTCTGTCTGTCTATCTCATATTTGTTGTTGCTTTGTTCCTGTTGTTGTCTCTGTTTGACTGAGAAGTTTGTTTATGTTGCACCTGTTTTGTTCAACCCCCCCCCCCCCCATAGTCTTGGTATGTGGTGTTTGAGCAGACCTTTCCTGTGCAATGTGTTCATATTTCTGGGTGAGAAGTGACTGGTTCATTTAGCATATTTGTTGTGCTGTTTGTTGTCCTGTTTGCTGTGTTGTTTACTGTCCCTCCCCCTATATTTCTATCCTGTTTGATGTGCTGCCTTTGTTCTGCTATGCTGGTCTTGCCTGCTACTACATTAGTGTTGCTATGCTAGCCTACTGCAAAGCTGTTGGGTGCTAAGTGTCACTGTGTTTAGCATGCTGTGCTGTTGAAATCTCTTGTCATATTGGTAGCTCAAAATCCTGTTGGTTCATGGTTTTGGTTTTTTTTTTTTTTTTGTTGATGTTTTCTTGTTTTTGTTGTTCTGCAGTTTAGGGTGTTGGCCGAGATGGTCATTTTGTTCTAGTTTTGTTAAGGTATGGCTGCTTTTGTTGTTTTTAGTTTGTTGTGTCTTCCTGAGGAATGCCTCTTGTATATCTATACATTCTTTTGTCTTTAATTTATAACTTACTTACCAAAAAAAAAAAAAAAAAAAAGTTTTCTGTTATGTCAATTTGAGTAGTTTGATGGAATATTGAGCTTTTTACTAGAGTTTATCTTTTGTGAACTAATCATCATTTCTTTTTTTGGTAATGAGGCTTTCCTGGGTATCTCCCTGTCCTAACACTCTTAACACCTTACACCAAACCTCAGCAGCACGTGATCTACAAACTAACCAGTGCAGTTTATAGAAGCAACAATTATCAACAATTCAAGGTGACACTATCTTCCTCCTTACTAATAGATCACAGGTAGTGATTATATTTTTTTTGCATTGTGAACCAACAGAAAACTTGGAACTCATAACCAAATGATATAATCTACTCACGGAGGCTACAGAAAATAAATCATCATTTGCATAACTCCATGACATTCTATCATGAGTTTGATTGTTGCCCTTAAAGCCATCCAATGATCTCATAATTTCTCCTCTTCTTTTTTCTAGGGATAATGTTCTCTATTATTACTTAACTTCTATCCAATGCTCTCTCTCCTTTAATGGCCACAATATTAGATATAACCTCTCTTTCTTTTTTTTTCTTTTATCTTTTTTCTTTTTTTCCTTTTTTGTAATGACTAGGCTAAGCTGCTCTTAATGACAAATTGCCTACCCATTTTAGAATTTGTCCCAATACCAACAATTAATTCAAACCTCTGTTTTATCATATTACTAAATCTTGTCTCACCCCCTACCAATGATATAATATCATACCAATCCTTGATACCTTCTTTGAATTAAATGTCTTAGGTAGCCATGAATTTCGCTCCACATTGCATTTTTCACACAGAACTTTTCTTTATAGCTCAAGCATAATTTATAATTTTTAAGCGATCCAATACCCATCTCACCAAAATCTCTTGATCTAGTCACATTGTCCCATTTAATCAGCCTAAGCTTTCTTTAATCCTCCTTGTCTCTCATATGTAAGAAGCTACACTGAAATTTCTCCAATTCATTAGCCACACATAAGGAATCTTAAATACAGACATAAAGTAAACTGGTAAATGACCAAGTGTGGACAGGATTAATATCATCCTAGTTAAACTCATAATGTAAGTTTAAATTTTCTTTTGCCTTCTTAAATGTAGGTTGTTGAAGATAGATATTATGATCTTGCTCGAGTGCTGAGTAGATAGGAGTAGAAGGCTTATTCACTTGCATATTCAATTGCATTAATCTTAGAATTGTATATTGTCATTGGTTATGCAACAATCGCAGCAGCATCTCCATCTCTAGGATATTGTTCAAATTGGGATTGACTTAATTTTGTTTATTTATTTTTACTTAGTTTCACTTTTAAGTATTGTTTTTTATAAACTTAAATTTTGAATTGTAAGAACATGTGTAGGTATGAATCGAAATATATATATTTGGATGTTAAAAAATTGATGTATGTGAACTGTTAATGTGTGTGAATATTATTTATTGCTTAAGCAATAAATAATTTATTATTGAAAGTTAATTTGTTATTTGTGGTGGTAGTTTTGGCCATCCCAAATACCAAATTATTATTATTTTTTAAACAATTAGATGTTTTACCAACACAACTATTTGTCACTAAAAGTCTACTTTTGTTGACGGATATTGCATCGCCAAAAGTCTCATTTTTTGCGGATGCAATTTGGGTTGGCAAAAGTGCCACATAATCATCTTATTTGAGCCATTTTTGCGGACGCAAGCTAAAATGGCAACGATTGATGAAGGCTTTTGCCGACTAAGATATTTGTCGCTAAAGACATCACTTTTATCGACGTAATCATAGTTCGTTGCCAAAAGTTTTTCCCCACACACCTTTGCCGGCGAGTTGCCGACGCAAATTTATGGGTCAGCAAAACTCTGTGCCGACGATATGTGCCTTTTGCCAAAACATTTTGCTGTGTGGACAAAACTGTTTTTTGTTGTAGTGTGTTCTGGGGTTGACACTTTCCTTTCTAGGGGTGGACACCACTTTGTTGCCTTACTCTTAGTGCCTTTGCTGGTTTTTGGAGTCAACACCTGAGTTCCTAGGGTCGACCTTTCCCTTATTGTTTTGTTCTGGATTGCATTCTAAAATAAAGAGTAGACACCACTGGTTCTAAGGGTCGACCTTTGTCCTCTGCACACATTAGCGTCTCAGCTTTTCTTTCTAAGGGTCGACACCTTTGTCGGAAGGGTCAACCCCTGTGAGTAAATTTCTAGATTTTTGGGTTAGATTTTGGGGCTCTACTTTTAGGGGTTTGACTTATTCTTTTCTTTGACTTTAGGGCTATTATTCTGCCACTATAAATAGACCCCAAACACATTTTTCTCATTCACCTTCTCTCTCTCTCTCTCTCTCTCTCTCTCTCTCTTAGAAACTCAACTTTTTCCACTTAGATCTCTAGAACTACTCACACAGAGGCATCTTTTCACCTTGGCCCTTTAAGAAAGATTGTAGATTTCGTCAAGGGCTTTCTTGAATCACAATACATATTTTGAATCACATGTATTGTGCTACTAGAAAAAGGTAAATAAAATGGTAAAGCTGGGAAGGGGTGTTAAAGCAGAATTAAGCTGGCCTGTGTGTCCATGGTGAAAGACCTAAACCCGCACGGTAGGTGTCGAGCCTTCCGGTTAGCACTAGTAAAAATGACCTTGTGACTTGTATAGTTACTCTTACGAACACTAGCCCTGAGATTTATCCATTTTATTTATTATCATTTTGGCTTGAAAGAATGTTTTGGAAAAAGATTTTAGCGATGTATTCGCATTTGATTTAGCAATGTATTTACTGGTTGGTATTGAGATATTTGGATTGGTTTTTGGAAATGAATTTTATATCAAACAAATATTTTGAACTCAGATAACGTTTTGATTAAACGTAAGGTTTTGGTAATTGGAAAGAAAGGATTTTGTTGAGTAATCAAATGGATTTGAAAATGCATTTGGACATATTGTATATATGTATTGCATCATGATCATTTATATTGGTGGAACATGTTTAGTTTTTGAAATATTCTCTACGTGGCTGAAATGTTTTTTAGGTGTACATGTATGGATGTGGATTGTGACATGAAGCTATATTTAGAACCATGTAAGGTGGTTCTATTAATTGTAGGCTAGGGGCCATATGTGTTATTTATTGTCCATGTGCCATTTCTTGTAAGGGTTGCACCCTTGTGTATGATGTAAACCTCAGGGCATCTACTTTGATTTTATAACATCTGTGCATGTTTTAATTACAAAGCATCCATTCAACTTAGATGTTGCATCTAGGAATGTATAAAATAGAATAAAACACATGCATTGTGTGATTATATAATATTCATTTGCATGGGAGTTGTTAACTATCGTTCATCGTCGGGTAGTTTATTCACATGAGCCGGACCTTGTTAATTCGGGGCGTGACATATGGTGACTCATTCATATCCTCCTGGTGGACACGAATATCGGATGAGGAAGGCAGCACTAGGGTTGTATCTTAGAGCCGTTGCACTTCGGTTGTACCTTCACGTAGGGAGGAACGACTTTAGGACAGTAATTACACACCTTTCAATCTCCAAATCTTTCTTACTCTATATAAATTTACTTACTTTCATATTTTATTTATTGTAAATCTCTTAATTATTTTATCAATTAAATTATATTAATGCATAACATTTTTCTAACATTCTAAAGCCGTTGTTTTTTTATTAATGTGTCATGAGTATTATTTGGTTTTGTGGGACTGAATGTATTGTCCACAATTCTCTATAGTAGATAAAATAGTTTTTTGATTTGCCTTAAGGGAAAAGTTCTAGTTGTCCAGTGACTTATTTTTGTTCTTTGAAAAATTAAAATTCATCTTTATAAAAATAGTTTCAGTTCTAAAAATAGTTTATGCTTCTATATAAAATATGACTAGAGAATTAATTTGACAAATACCAGTTTGTTATATTTGCATATATATCGTCTCTGCATTAGTTCTATTTATTTAAAAATAATTATTTCATTTGGTTGTATAGCATTACTTATTTGAAATCATTGTTTTTGGGTTACACTTTCAATTTGTTGTAAAATGGTATTTACAGTAATGCTTTTTTGGACTGTTACATTATGCAATCAATGATATAATTGTTGGCTATTTGGATTTGGAAACTGTTATATTAAAATGCTTATTTTAAAGTAATAAAGATTTATTCTCTCTAAATTGGCACTGTAATATATTACTATATGATCTAGTGGCTTCCTTTCCATACTGTTATTGCGTGTGGTCATATGGTAGAATTATATGATGTAGGAAATACTGATTATGATGGTTTGGTTATCTACGTTTAAAAATTATTGACTTGAGCAATTAAGTATGTATTATTTTAGAGCATTGTGATTATTATGGAATTTTAAGTATCATTGTGGGTGCCATGCAAATCTGCAGTATGCAGGTTCTTTGAGGAATTTTCATAGACATGGGAAGTTATTCAAAGGCATTGCTAGCTCCTTCATCACTCTTATCCCTAATGCTGTGTTTAGTTGGGGGGATTTGAGGGAGGGATTTGGAAAGGAAAATGGAAAAGGTAGGTGAAATGTGAATAAAACATGTCTAAATTTCACCTAGTTTCACACACCTTTTTCCTTTCCCTTTCCAAATCCCTCCCCAAATCCCCCAACCAAACACAGCATAAAAAGGATTGCCCAGTTACTTTGGCGGATTATCGACCAATCAATTTGCTCGGTCTATGTACAAGATACTCTCTAAAGTGCTTGCAAATAGAGTGAAGAAAGTTTTACATAGGGTGGCTAGTAATGTTCGGTTTGCTTTTTTTGAAAGGTAGGAATATCTTGGATGGGGTTTTGATTTCCAACGAAGTTGTTGGCTGGTGGAAAACATGTCATCAGAAAGGAGCGATATTAAAACTTGATTTTCAAAAAGCGTATGACTCAGTAAATTGGGGTTTTTTTGCTGCATATGATGGAAGGGTTTGGGTTTGGAGCTCGGGGTCATAAAATGGATTAAGGAGTGTATATCTTCAGCAAGGGTTTCAGTTTTGGTTAATGGGTCGCCTCAAAAAGGGCTTAGACAAGGTGACCCCATTGTCCCCTTTTCTGTTCAATATTGTTGCTGAAGCATTGAATGTTTTGATGGTCAGAGACAGGAACCTGGGTCTAATTAGAGGTGTGAAGGTTGGGGGTGGTGATATAGGTTTAACGGCACTTACAATTTGCCGATGATACAATCATATTTTGTGAAGTGGATAGGGGGGAGATTCTAACTATTAAAAGAATTCTCCGTTGTTTTGAGTTAATGTTTGGCCTTAAAATAAATTTGCATAAGAGTAGCGTGTGTGGTTGTGGGTGTGGAGGATATGGTTGTGGCTGATTTTTCTGAGATTCTTAAGTGCAAGAGTCAAAACACTTCCGTTCATCTATTTAGGCCTTCCTTTAGGGGCAAGCTCTAGAAGGTTGTCTATTTGGGAAACCAGTGTTGGATAAGTTCAAGCTTAAGTTAGCTTCATGGAAAAGGAAATTTCTATCATATGGGGGTAGAGTTACATTGATCAAATCAGTCCTAAATAGTTTACCGGTGTACTATCTTTTCTTGTTTAAACTACCTGAAGGGGTAGCTAAGGCTATCGACAGAGTGCAAGCGGCTTTTTTTATGGGGTGGTGCAGAGTTGAAGAGGAAGTTGCACATGGTAAAGTGGGGGGATATTACAAAAGGTAGGAATCAAGGAGGCTTGGGCATTAAGGACATTCGAGAGTTCAATGCTTGCTTACAAGTGAAGTGGTGGTGGAGATTTGGAAAGGAGGACAACGCCTTGTGAAAGAATGTTTTATGCTCTAAGTATGCAGTTAATGGAGCGAGCTGGATGCCTTTTATGGATGACTAAAGCAAGGTTTCAAGAATTTGGGGTGACATTCTCATTCCAGATCTGGGAACTTTTTATTTATCAAGTTGTATGATTGTTGCAGGGCATGGGTATAGAATCCACTTCTAGATTGATTGTTGCGCTGGCAACCAAAGCTTGAAAGCTGAATTCCGAAGACTTTACTCACTGTCAGTTGAGAATGATGTCTCATTGAGTGTTGTTGTAGAAAGAAAAGGACCTTCGGAGGAGTAAGCGTTTACTTTCAGAAGAGCTCTTAGAGCTTGGAAAGCAGTTGGTAGGTTGTGCAATTTGTTGAATTCAATCAGTTTGACATTGTCTGAAGCGGACGATAGATTAAGTTGGGGAGCATCTTCCTCAGGTGAGTTCACTGTTTCTTCCCTCTATAATAGAAATATGGTTGGTCTCTCATCTGTGGTGTCCTCTCTGATTTGGAAAAATCTCTCCCCTCCTAAAACACAATTTTTTGGGTGGTTGACGTGGAAGGGCAGGGTCAAGACAGTGGACTATCTTCAAAGAGTCGGTGTCCTTAGTAGAAGTATTTTGGCTATGAGCAAGTTCTGTAATTCTAAAATTAAGTCTATTAACCATGTTCTCTTGTTGTGTTCGGAGGTTTGGAAGGTGTGGTCAAGTTTGGTGGATTGGTGGGGCCTCCAATGGGTTGTTCCTGGACAGTCGGGGGGGTACTGGACTGGTGGGCTGGGTTTAAGTTTAAAAAGACGGAAGGGTCCCTATAGAAATCTATCCCATTGGCTTTGATGTGGTTTATTTGAAAATGCAGGAATGATTACGTCTTTCAGGAACACAACCACAGTTGGATGTGCTTTCGAACCTTGTGAAGGTCAGGCTAGCAATTTGGGTCAGATATCATTACCCTATATGCGATTTTTCAGTGCATGACTTGGTGTTTAACTTGCATCAGGCCATTTTCAGTAGGGCATAGGGTGGGTTTACTCTGATTTTATTGTTGCAGGGTCACTGTTGTTTTTTTGCTGGGGCTGGAGTGATTGGTGGGCTGGCGTAGACCTTGGTGGGTTGCTATCATAACTAAGGGTGAATTGCTCCCTGGGGGTGGGTTTGGTTTGTTTATTTTGCTTTGTTTTCATTGCTTTTTGTTGTTTTTGTTGTTTTTGTGCTTTGTCACCTATTGGCTTCTCACCAACCATGTGGGTAGTGCTCGCTTGTGGCGTTCCTCTTGGTGCTTCTTTAGTTTGGGACCTTGAGGTTATGCTATCATGCTTTTTTGCACTTCTCCCTTTTTACCCAACCCTTTTGATACTCTCCCAAACCTTTTTTTTTTTTTTTTTTTGTTAAAATCGGATTGAGACAAATACAATCGTATTGGATAATTTTTCCATTTGCCGATTCCAACACCGTTTGGGAGAGATTTCTACCATCCAATTATCGCTATCTCCTCATCTCTTCTCCACCAAGAAACAGCTCTACTTCATTATCCGCAACTCTCCAATCCTCATCGATTGTGCCACACTAGTAACCTAATCAAAGTCCTTTCAAGTCTATTTTTGTGTTAATCAAATCATCTTCAAAACTGATTTATATATGATTTTGTGCGTTTATATAGACTCTTGTATATGTGTAAGGTTACCGATTATAATATAGAAATATCAAACTATCGAATATTGAGAATCAGGTGACTCGATCATTAGATTTGTTAAAATTATCAGCCACGTAAAAGAGTTTTATAGTAACAGAATAGTTATATTGATTGTATAAATCAAATTGTGAATCATTTATTAAGGAATATGTATATGATTTTTTTATTTCCATCTATATCAAGAAGGGTTATGCATACAATAATTTGAGGAAATTTCATTTTACAATTAGATCCTTATGCTATTAATTAGATGAATTTTATGATTAAACTTTTCGAATTGGGACCTGAAATTTTAAAAAATATAGGACATGAAAGTTTTAGATCAATTTTATAAATGAACTTTAATCACAGACAACTGTTTTTTTGTTATCTAGTACTGTGTACCTCTTTTGCTAATACAGATTTTCATTCCATTCCCGAGCTTTGCACTTGACAAGGAGACTGGCAAGAAATGTTTCGTGCTACTGGCCCGGGAGCTCAATATTGCTTGGAAAGTTAGTCCACAGCGCTGGCAATGAATATCTTTACCTGAATCAAGGTCTTCCCCCCTATCTTAAAACGTGCAGTAAAGATGACATAACTTCTGGTCGATTGCCAGTTGCCAATGTCATTACTGTGATGCTACAGTTATTCGAGAGGTAATATAAAGATTTTGTTTATAGACAGCACGATCCAAATCAGATTAGTCATAAAAATTTACTCTTTAGTTTATGCCAATGTGCCTTGCATAGACTAGTGAAACTATTACAGATTAATGGAAGCAAGCTAGTAAGGTTGTGATGAAGTTCTTTCTTAGTAAGTTACCAGTACACTGAAAAAACAAGAAAAAGAAGGAAAGAAAAATCAACAAACATCAGAGGAAATTAAGATCTCTATTCAAAGTACGACCACTGCTGACCATTGATAACCTTCAAGATACAAGCTGCTCGACATACTCAGTCGCTGGCATTGCATTCCCCTAACTTTCGAGTGTACCTAACAGGGTAATTCAAATTAGAATACAAATGCATCTTATGTACATATTATGAGAAAACTAGGTTGTAATTAAGTGCCAAACCTGCCACAAGGTATAACATTACTACAAATATAGGAAGCCTTTTAGCAAGTCATTGGAGAGAGAGAAAAAAAATTGAACTTCATGCTATATTTTAGCAATAGCAACCTTTACACGTCACTGTAACACGTCCCGCGTGGGAACTCACGGGTTACAGTTCAGACTCCCCTTTTTTGTTTGTTGCGGTTCGTAATCTGAACCAAAGAGTCCAACTCTGGCAAATCGTTTGAGAAAACAGATTTTTGAAAAGAAGTGTCAAACATGGACTGCTTTGCCAGATACAGAGTCGCCACCTAAATATTTTTTTTAAAATGGGAAATTTAGGAAACCCTGACTCGGTGCCGAAGGCCACGTGTCCGTCATCACCAAAGTTGTCTTGGCTCGGCAGCTTGGGTACGATCGGGGAAGGTCAGCTATGAGCACCCCCTTTCGCCCGGTCCGAAGACCGGCCTCTACTAACCGTGATATCCGATTTTGAAAACGTTATGTGTTCTTGTTCCGGTTATTAGCCTAGAATTACTATGTTATGCGCACAACAAACAAGTATAGACTAGATTGCCTAATTTGGAAACAAGCATTGCATATCCGTTTGTTTTAAAAAGCGCTTTGGAATTTGCTACTCACAAGTAGGCTAAAACACGGATTTCAACGAGTTTTTCCAACTCAAGCAATCCAACCTCCACTCACAGGCATTCAAACAGTTTATCTCATATAAGCATTTAGCCACATGGTAAGCCTACTGTCATGTTAACATTCGCATGCATGCAATATGCTAAAGCATAAATACTTACATTGTACTCCGTGCCAAAACAATAAACTAGTTAGCAAAAATGCATGCCCTAGTCCATGTTAAGTGGCTAATGCATCACATACAGAGATGCAGTTTAGGATAGGCTCGGCTAACCCTAAAATGGCATGTGAAATGCAATCATTCGGTGCACGTATTCAAGTTAGATTTGAAGATACAATGCGGTTTGTATGATGTACCGAGCCCGGTGCATGTAAGACAAATGTATGGATGCACGCATGCATTGCATAAGGTATGCTAAAATAAACGTGCCCTAATCTACCATCATAAGCAGGTAAATAAAAGGGAAGAAAGAAGTGGGGGTTGGAAGACATGCACACCACTCACACACGCTTATTACAGATTTGCCCTCGCTCGGAGGGACCAAAAGAATATACAAATTAATTAACTACGCAAGCTAATTAAATATTACAGATCAATTAAATTAACAAATTAATTAATCTAATTAAAACAGTAAAGCCCTCGGGAAGCGGGTCAGATGCAGCGCATGCTCGGGATTTGCTCGGAATCGCACTGCCATGCATAGTCTGCCTCTGTTTTCCCTGCTTTTCTCCTCTGAAGACTGCCAAAGTCTCAGGAATGCCTCTCAGGATACTGGGGGATCCCACCGGCTAAGTAGAATGACCACCGGCACTGAATTGTGGTAACCGGCACAAAATAGATCCACCGGCCATCGATTGACTGCCGGCCGGCACAAAATGTTGCCGGTCGGCAATAAATGCCTGCAGAACCTGCAACTCACAGCAGCAGAGGGCAAAACTTGCATGGTAATACAATTCAAACAATGTATGCACCAATCATGCCCCCTGTCATGTTTGTGACTCGAAGGAGCATGTGTCTCGATTCTCGGACCACCAATCACGCATTTCCATGCATGATGGCCCAAAGAACCGAGTGTGCAACTTTCATGTCAAATAAAATGCAATACAAATGACCCAATAAAGGGGACTTAACCTCTATCACACTCACTTCAAGAGGCTAAGCATGCATGTTCATGCGAGGCAATCCTAAGCATGTGAACATATCAAACATGCAAAGAGCAACATGTTGAGAACAATGTATAGCATGCAACATCATGCAAATGGGACCAAGTATGTGACAACGCACAAAGTAAGCATGCTACAACACATGGAGGAATGGACTTAAACTAGGTTAGGCAGCTCTAAATAGGCCTAAAATAGTAGCCAAAATGCCCAAAAATGAAGGCTAAACACACATGCACACATGCAAGTAAGTTGGACCAACACTTAGGCATTAAACAAGCAACTCCAAAGCACACTTTAAAGAGGCTAAGTATGGACAATTAGCATGCATCATAAACTCTGAAAATCATGTAAAACATGGTGCCAAACCAAGCAACAAAGCGAGCTAAACGTGTAACAAGGGCCCCAAGTATTCAAGGCTCGCCAAAGAGGTAATGGACTACACTTAGTACAATCACACATGGCAAGACTTAGGCGACCAAAAACAGAGTTTTAACACATAAAACTAAACCCAAAAGGCCAACTAGATGGCATCTAACTGGTTTGAATCCAAAGGCATGCACAATGGTCAAAACATAGGGCATACAACACATGCTTTTAAGGCAACAAAGAGGCATCCGAGGCAAGCATATGAGCATGTCAAAGGGACTGAAATAACATGTTAGGTGGTTCCAAACCACCAAAATGATGCAAGCAACACATGCTACACATTCTCATACTTGAAGCATACAAGCTCAAATACAAAGGAGCTATACTAAGCATGCCAAGATCAACCCAAACACCTATGGACAGACCTAAAACACGGCAAAATAAGCACACAAGCTTCACAAATCTAAGCTTAAAACATGTTAAAACAAAGGCACACAACCTAAGACATGTTAAGGGATCAAGGAGGCATTGCATGGCAATTATGCTAAGCATGCATGGAGTACCAAAACCAACTTAAAACCATGTTATATTATGGCAATATAAGCATGAAAAACAGTCATGGCATGATCAACACACACTCAAACAAAGGCTTCCTCTAGAGGCCAAAAAGTGTCCCTTTCAAGGACAACAAGGAGAGGGGGTGGCCCTCTCCTTGTGAAGACTTCAAGGCACCATCCCCACCACTGAAATCCCTCAAGATTTCAGTGGTGAAGAGGCCCAAACACCAAAGTCTCGAAACTCACCAAAATAGCACAAAAATGGGGCCTTTCAAGGCCTAAAGGTGGTCAAACACATCCAAACCACAAAACACTCTTAACAAACAATCAAGAGGGCCTAAAAACAGAACTTTTTTATGTTATACACTAAACACAAAAACAGCTCTAAGATAGGTAGAAATAGGATGCAAAAACGGGGAATAAAGGACTAGTTTCTTACCCTTGTTGACCTTCTTCACAAAGGGAGGACCAGCTGCATCCTTGAGCTTAAACCAGCCCCAGAACTCTGCAAATAATCCCTTAGAACCTCAATAGCCAAGGAAAGGTGTAATGGTAGGTGTTTGTATGCAATACTATGAACAAATGCACCTAGAACACTCAAGAGAGAAATAGATAGAGATAGAATGTATATGAGTTCTAACCCTAGAACAAGAGCTTCTAGCAATGTTTTCCTCTCTAAAATGTCTAACCCTAATGCCAAGAGAGGAGGGCTCCTCTTATAGGCAACCAATCTTGTAAAGCTTGTCAAGAAAGCTAACAAGAAGAGCATCCCTCCATACACGTGTATGGAGGGGAACAAAATGCCAAACAGCTGTCCTAAAATATCTGAAAAAGCAGATGAACAGTAGTCGGCTGGCCAAAAATGTCATTTTGACAAAAATGACTGCCGGTCGGCCAAAAAGAGTGCCGGCCGGCAATATACATTGCCGGTGGACACAAACAACAACCGGTGGCCTCTAGCCACTGCCGGTGGTGTGTGGGGATGCCTCACAAGGCATTCCCTGCCCCTCCAAGGCAAAACACAGGTGTTTGGTGCAAAACCAGACACAAAACGGTCAAGTTCGGAGATCCTGAGGCAAGGCACGTAGCCGAGACCTCCGGGAACTCCAAACGAACACAAACAAGGATGATCACCGAGTGTTCCAACGGTGACGTCCAAGTCTTGAGGACGGTCAAAAATGGGGTGTCAACAGTCACCATTGGAGGTACTATATAGTGTACAAGTCTACCCCTATGCTGTGTTTGGTTGGGAGGAATTTGGAAATAGAAAGGGAAAAACTGTGTGAAACTAACTGAAATGTAAGTACATTTTATTCTCATTTCACCTACTTTTTCTCTTTCTCTTCCAAATCCCTTCCCAAATTCTCCAACCAAACACAGCGTTATTATTCCACAATTTAGAGCATGTGGTATACCGCATTCACTTCCCGTCTCGTTCCACGTAACAAAACGATCCACATTCCATGTAACATGGGATGTGGCCAAGCAGGAGTAGAAAACTAGGGCCATGGGGTACAGAAAGAGATTCACTCCAGCAGTGCATTTTCCATTTGGATGGAGGGGTGTGTTGAGAAAAGAAAAAAAAAATGGTGAGAATAAGAAACCCCTTCACTTGTTTGGATGGTTAAATTGGTGAGAAATGATGAGATTTGGTGAGAAAAGAATTGGATTTAATGAAAATTTTCTAAAATACCAAAATTACCCTTATGAAAAAACCTAACTTATTAATATGGAAGGTTATTTTGATAAAATAAAATAAAACACTTTCCTTTCTTTTTTCTTATTTATTCTATCCAAACAAGAATAGGTGAGAAATCACATCTTCTTCTCTTTTATTCATCCAAATATAATGGTGTAGTGAGAGACTATAATCATTTCTTTTCTTTTCTCACCCAAGGGAGAAACCACAATCATTTTCTTTTCTCATCTCACCTCACAATCCAAACAGAGCGTAAGAGCTATGGAAAGGAAAATCATGAGAAACTACTATTGCAAATGAACTATGGCATCTCATTTTCCTTAACTTCCTCTAAACCTCGAATTCTATATTAACAGTCGTATTTTGGTGTACTCACTAATAAAACATATGGAACCCTCAAACTTTTGTACTGGACCAAATTGGCCACAGGTCCTTCCTAAGCAGGTATTTAAGTGAACAAAGGTCAAAAACCTGGAACACAATCATTGGTGAGTCTAATCCAATGTGATTTGGCCAACACAATGAATAAAACACCAAAAAGCTAGCATCCACAATTGTCATGGCTTGAGAAAGCATCCAAGAATCTCATACAAGCAAACTTTGGAAAGAACGATATCAAGAAATATACAATCAAAAAACATAACAAGGATATTCACATAGTTTGATCACAAAGTATATGCACAAAAGAGTTCAATCCTCGAACCACTGAGGAGTATCAGAAGAGTCAAATGTATCATGTATATATAGATTTCATTATTTATAAAGAGTACATTAGAATTACACTAGAGTTATAAAGCAATTTGAAAGCACCCACAAAAACAAAAACAAAAACAAAAACAAACAGAAAATTGTACTTTTCCTTCAAAGCAGAGAAACCCATGGAATTTTACTTATGTTTCGAAGTTTTTATAAGCTTGATCCAGGAATCAGCTTCAATACGCTTACAACATGGTACTACAAGAATTATTAATACATACAAAGAACAGCAATATAAAAACAATACGCGGATGCGAATAGACATCAACAAGAAAAAAAAAAAGCAAAAAAACTAGACTTACCTTCCCTTCATGTTTCTTCTTTCCAGATATGCTTGGTG
The DNA here is from genome assembly GCA_036172215.1 of Camellia granthamiana. Lineage (NCBI taxonomy): Eukaryota > Viridiplantae > Streptophyta > Magnoliopsida > Ericales > Theaceae > Camellia > Camellia granthamiana. Next base: position 26,521,527 of record CM069910.1, on the reverse strand, counting down.
TTGCCTCTGAACATCACCATCAGCATCACCATTTAGAAAAACTAGACTCTCCACATATGTAACCACCCTGAAACCACTAAAATCACCATAGCTTCTAACATTCCTAAATGTACTATCTTTAGGATCATAAACTAATATTTTCTGATTGTCTACCTCAATAAGAACTTCACCATTATTTGTAAAAAGCAAAGGCTTCAAGCACTGCAAATCTATCAAATATGGAATGACAATCAATTTGGTCCATGATTCTTTCTTCCCATACTCTTTCATCTCCCATATTTCAACCTTCTCTCGATCCACACAACAATACACACAAAGACATTCCCTCAAAACCACCAAATCAATCATTTTATCTCCATCTCCAAAACCTACCAAATCGATCTTTTTATCATCTTCATCTCCAAAACTTAGCCGCGGAACTTCCTTCAATTTGTCTTCCACCAAATCAAAGTAAACAATGACCCAAGAACACAATTCTTTCGAAGCCATAACCCAATGAAGAACACCATCCACAAGAACCCCACTTTGGCGAACCAAAATCGAATAACAAGGTTCACTAATCGTATTCCAAGAATTGCTTTTCGAATCATAAATCAAAACAAGGGTTTGAAAGTATTGCCAGAGAATAATCACCCTGTAATCATCAATATTGGGATCGTAACAAATTCCGCGAATTCCGAAGTCATTGAACTCAAAAGGGGGCCAAATTTCCTTGTATGCTCTGATCGGTGGGTTCCACAGAACGAAGGACTTGCCGGGATTTCTGGCGAAGGGAAAGGGTTTGTGAGAAACAGACAAAAGAATCAACCCATCACAGGAACACAAGGGTTTGGTCTTCTTCAATGGAGATTGAAGTGTTTTGGGTGCGTGATCGGGGAATTGACAGGTGATGGAACGAAAGGAGTCGTGAGATGATAGTAATAGTCTCTGGGAATTGGAGGATTTGGAATTGGAGGATCAATGGAGGTGGGTTTTGATGAATTGGGGGTTGGAGATCATGGTTCGCCATGATTTGCAGACGCAAATGTACTGGATTAAGGACTGAACGGGGAGTCTGGAGAGGATTTCGAAGAGGACATCGTCTGGGAGCTTCGGCGGCGATTGAGCAATCGATTGATCATCTTGCTCGTTCTCTGCTGCTGCTGCTGATGATTTTGCTTCGGCTTCCATTGGTTTCACTCTGCTTGATGCTCTCTCTCTCTCTCTCTCTCTCTCTCTCTCTCTCTCTCCTTCCTGTTTTTATTTACGCTGCGTTTGATTAAGGGATTTTGGGAAGGAATTTAGAAAATTAAAATAAAAATATATATATATATAATTATGTGAAATATGATTATATTTTATTTATATTTTAAATTTTTCAATCAAATATAATGTTAGACCATCTTTAACGTTTCATCAGATTGTTCACCAAATTTAAATTTAATGAAAAATGATAGTTTTTGGACCTCCAATAGTTTTACCAAATTGATATTAAATTGAAAACGGAACAAAAATTTCACCAAACTGAAAAACTGCGTATATTTTTACCATTTCACTGTACATTTACATTGAAAGTGAATCACACCAGACAACCTGCCGGCCGTCACCGGTCGTCCTTGCATACAAATAATGTTTCACTTTCTCTCCTTCCACACACACGTATCTGTATCTATACAGATTATATACACACATATACTAATATTCACACATATATACTAATATTTTCTAGGAATAGAGAGATTTCGAGCTGCATTGAAAGCAAAGACAACTTTCAGGTTTCTTCTCCATGTTTTTTCTCTGCACAGTGAAGCATTAGTGTAAGTTCACTCAGTTTTTGGTAGTTTTTTTTTTTTGTCGTCATCTTCGATGCCAGAGAAAGCTGCGAACTCTATGCCACCATATTCATGCATTTTCCGATTGAATCCGATGATTCATTGGTCGTTCAAGGTCCTAACTTTGTCAGTTTTTCTCAGAATTTTGATCGTTTGGGGGATTAATAAGTGGAGTGTTAGTAGTTTCCATAATGATTTTCTTGTTTTCAAACTTAGTAACCAAACTCGAATTAATGAGAATTTGATTTATTGCCTCTGTTCATCCCAATTTAACCTTCCATGAAAACACTCACCAAATTCTAACACAAACCCAGAAAAATTTGACCTCATACGTAACCATTATCCCTCCCAATCTCACACACATCAATTTTACCCATTTTAGCTCCCAAAATTTTGTAGATCTAGCGAACCCTCCATCTCCATCTCCATCTCCATCTCCATCTCCAACTTCTTTGCATTGGATTTCAACTTAACTGAACCCAAATTTCAGTTGGCTTGACCGGCCAACCAGCCAATCATCCCACTGGACGTCCCTTTTGTTTTGACGCACGTTACAGTGAAACGGTTGGAACTGCTCGTATCAGATTGAGAAAATTACCTTTCTTTTACTTAGATTTGGTGAAAATTTTACTGAACCGTTGGAGATGCTCTTAGGAATTGTTTGAATGATCTAAATATATTTCTAATTTTTTATAAAAAGCTGTATAATGTGATAAAAAGGTAATGTAATATAAATAAATAAATAAAAAATATGCTAAAGTAGATCATCTCAAACAACTTCTTAATTTTGAGAGAAATTTTAAGTAGATATTTGGGTTAACCTACAAAAGTCAAAAAGTTAAAAAGTCAAAACATTATTAAAAAAACTAAAAAAATCCATATTACTTGGGAGAAACTTGTGGGGGAAGTTTAGAAGGCAAAATTATTATTTTGCCCTTTGAATTTAAATACCAAAAGCAAAAAGTCAGCAAAGGTAAAATGGTCATTTTTTATAAAAAGTCAAAAAGTTATCTCAAACATATATATTTTTTTCTCTATTTTTTTAGTCAAAAAGTCAAAAAAATGTACTTACATAAATCATCCCAAACAAATCGATTAAAATTTTATAAACATAGATCTTGTTTGAAAAGTTAACTATTTTAGTTAGATTTTAGTTTTTTTATTTTTTTTATTTTAGTCTGGTTTAAAAAATTATATTTAAAAAATTAATTGTTTTTTTTTTAGTATTATTTTGATGGTTGTAATGAAAAAAAAAGAAAAGAAGAAATGATTATAAATTAATATAATATAATATAATATAATATTTTATTTTATTACTTATTTTAATTGATTTTATTTTTATTAGATATTTTAAACCAAATAATCTCTCCCAAACAATGCCTACGATCTCTTTTTTGAAAATATTACGCTACACCCAAGTTATATCATTTGTGATTTTAATCCTAATTTTAAAATATGGAGTTATATTTAAAAAAAAATTACATATACTAAATTCAAAAATATATTAATTTTTTATAATTTTTATTTTATTTTTTAAATACATTTAGATTGAATATATTTTTAAAAATTATTAAAAATATAAAAATATGAAAAACTAAAACTTATATACAAAAACTCAAAACCAAACAGATTTTGTAGTCGGTCTTATAAATCCTACTAATCAAATTAACTTGGTACGCAACCATGCCTAATATCTATCATGAAGAAAGTAATGCTGTGAATTCTTCGGATGCATTTCTTTAACGGATTAGGTTAAATAAAATTGTTAGTAAAAAAAATGATTAGTGAAAAGATTGTTAATGTAAAAATTATTGATGAGGGGATTAAATAAAAATGTTTGTTTTGGGGGGTTTTTTTTTAAGGCCCTGGTATTATGATTTTATAGCATAAAGGACACTCAATATTTTTATAATGTCTAAGGTCCTTCAACATCAATCCAGAGAAAATTCGATCTAGAGAAAATTCAACTAGAGAAAATTCAATCCAAAGAAAATTCAACCAGAGAAATTCAATCCAGTGAAATTCTTTGGTCCAAACCTAGAGAAAATTCAATTTAATCCAGAGAAATTCTCTGGTCCAAACCAGAGAAACTTCAATTCAATGAAATTCTTTGGTCCAAAACTAGAGAAAATTCAATTTAATCCAGAGAAATACTCTGGTCCAAACCAGAGAAAATTCAATTCAGAGAAATTCACTCTGGTCGAATTCACTCTGGGTTGGTCCAGAGAAATTCTCTGGTTTGGTCCATAGGAGAACAGAGTTGATCAAAAAAAGAAACAAAGACAGCACAAGAATAACCTTCAATTCCATGATCTCGGACTAATTCGCGGTCTTCTTCTCCGGTTTTCTACAGAGGATCATGTGCATTGGAGTGAAAATCCCAATCTCAATCTCACCCCCTCTAACTAGATAATCAGCAGTCTTGAACAACATTTCATGAACATCCACAACACCTTTCGAAGCAATCCCGAGAAAAGCAAGAATCAAAATGTGGTTCCTCCAATATGCAAATCTCCCCATTTTCAGCCTCATCCACCACGGTTTCACCGGAGGCTTCCCCAAATCTTTCTCCTTCACAACCTCAAACCCTACCTTCTTCGCAATCTCCTCAATCTGATCGTAAATGGCCATCTCATGGTGGTGGAAAAGGCCAGACACTATGATCAACCCTCGCTCGTCGAGATCTTCTCCTTCGATTCCAAGACCTCATCTCTCTCTTCCAACCCCTCAGTCTTTGCCCTAACCCCCCTCTCTCTCTATATATATATAATATAATATAATTCTGTCATTACTAATGACACTGAGACTCTTGCTTCTTCTTCAATAGGCTTTACACGTGATTGAAGAAGGGGACCCTATCAGTATCGCCGCCGTCGCGGCAGTGGGGCAAGGAGATTGAGGTGAGGCTCAAAGGAATCTCGAGCTGCCATTGAATGGAGTAAAGTGAGGATTAGATTGAGAGAGAGAGAGAGAGAGAAATGAGGTTTGATTTGAGAGAGTCAATCTCTCTGTGATATATGGGTGTAGGGTTTAGGGACCTTAGACATCAAAAAATAATTTTGTGGATCTCTTCCATTACGAAAAGTGAGAGAGGGACCCTAGACTAATTTTCCCTTTGTTTTGATGATAGTGTAAAAGATGATTAATAATGAGATTGTCAAATTATTTTTATATAAAATAAGTAAATAAATTATTTCTATATTAAAAGAAGAAACTAAAACAAATAGGTGCACTTGGTATAAAAAAAAAAAAAAGTAAAATTTTTATATAAAATAAATTCAATTTGTTCACTATTTTTCTAATCTCATTCAAAATTTAACCAAACTAATCCTCCTAAGGGAGATTATTAAGCTCTCCACATTAGCAATCTCCCCTCCCAAATCAACACCAAACAAGTTTTGGAGAGGACCCACAGCCATATCAATTCAGTCCGACCACCCATTGTAGACACCCCATTTTTTACCGACCTCAAGACTTTGACGTCATCGGTTGTGCACTCGATGATTGCGCATGTTTGTGCTTATTTTGAGCACCCGAGGGTCTCGGCTGAGTACTTTGTCTTTGAGCCTCTTAACTCTCTGTGTTTTGCCCTTATTTTTTGGTCAAACCTTGTTCCCTCTTGCTTAGGGGAGGGAAAGGCCTTGCCGGCTACTTGTGGCACTTGCCGACCACTTACCGACCACTTTTCTCTCTTGTAGGCCACTTCAAGTGGTCAGCCGGCTAGGGGAAGTGGCCGGCAGGCCACCTTAACTGGCCGGTAGCCAATTTTTCTCATTTTTAGATATTTTCAGATCTTTTGAGCCAGCTGTGACTCACTGAAACTCATCATCCATACACGTGTATGGAGGGATTTAGCAAGCCTTTTTGCTTGCTTGCTCTATATAAGGGGAGCTCCCTCCCCCTTTAAAGGGGTTGACAAAATTTTAGAGTTGAAATCTCCTTCTCTCTCTAGAATTCTCTCTCTATATATATATATATATATTGTGCTATATTGAGCTTAAAAGTGAGTTTTCTTCATACATTTGCACTAAAACACCTAGTCAAACACCTTCACCTTAGTGTTGAAGATCTTGGAGGCCTTGTTTGAGCTCCTTGGAGTTGTTTTGGCTTGGTTTTGGCTCAGAAGCTTGCTGTCTTCTTGTTGTGCTTCAAGGGTAAGAATTTCACCCTTTTAAGCTTTGTTCTAAGTTCATTGCTTTGCCATCTTTGTATGCAACTTTGAAGCTGGTTTTAGTCTCAAAAATTTCTGTTTTTTAAGGTCTCTAAGTGTTGGTTGGAGCCTTGTTTGGTTACGGGGTGTTTCCCCTCTTTTGCTCTTTGGCTTGTAAAGCCTCTTGAGCCACCTTTCTTGGCCTTTTGTAATCACCTTTGTTTGGCCTTTCTACCACTGAAACTCAGAGGAATTTCAATGGTAGAAAGTTGGTTTTGAGGCTCAAAATAAGGGCGGTGGTCCCCTCTCCTTGTATCTTGTTTGTATGCATAGATGGCCTATCAAGTGAGCATGTGTTTCTCCCTATTTGAAGCTTAGTTCAAGCATGTTTTTGTGACTTTTTGGACCTACTCTAACTCTGTTTTTGGCTGGTTTGGCCACCTATTGTTTGCTTCTTACACTTGTAGTGTGATCTTGTTTAATAGCCTTGAATGCCTAATGAGTTAGTCCATCGTTCTAGCATATGTTAGCTTGATTCCAGCACATTTTTGGCCTTATTTTAGCATGCTTTAGCTCTGTTTTGAATGGCCTTGGTCCTTTGAGGCTTGTCTTGTATGGCTATGGTATAGTTGGCTTTGGGAGCTTTATGTTTTGGGCTATCTAGCATGCTTTGTTTGAGTTATTTCCATGATATGGCATCATTTAGCTTGTAATTTCAGAGCTCATACCATTGTCACACTCTTGCATGTGTTACTCCCTCATTGCTTCTAAGAGTTAAGCCTTATGCCTTGCTTGTTGGCCAATTGATATGCATGATTTTATTGCCTTGTAAACTTCAATCTTAGCATGATTTGGCCACTGTTTTGGCATGTTTGAGGTCTATTTTGATTTAGTTTAGCCCTTTGAGGCTTGTGTTGTAAGGTGGTGGCACAACCCCTTTCATTAGCTTAATGAGTTAAGCCTTTGAGCATGCATTACATGAGTTGTTTGCATTGTTTCTAAGTCACCTAGTATGTTATTTCAGTGCTAATGAATGTGTGTCATTGCACTCCATTGTTTCAAATTTTCATTCACTTTGAAAGTGGCCTTAAGCCCCTTGTTGGCTTGAGCATGAACTTGAGACATTCATACCTATTGGTTTTAATCCTCCCTGGAGGATTTCTACTAACCAATAGCATAATACTTTCTTCATACTCAAGGCACTCGAAGCTTAGGTCATCTTTCAAATTAGAGGACTTTTCACAATTGGACTTAACCAATTAAGGAATGGTTTGGTAATGTAAGGTGAGTAAACAAGAATTGAGCCAAGTAAAATATGCCAAGATAACATATGTGTGTTGCATTGCATGTGTTTGGATCGGATGTTAATCCAAAAACAAGAAATTCGAGACGTTTCATACTCAAAGTGATGAAACGTGTTGCATTTCTTGGCCGCCAACACCCTTGATCATGCATGATAGGGTGGAGGCACTTTGAGTCTTACGCATGCATTGAGATACTTGATTGGTGGCTTGAGAGCCAAGTATCACACTCCTTTGAGCTTGAGATATGATGAGGAGGGTGGTAGTACATACATTTCTTGCCAAATACATTGCCTTGGCTCTGTTGCTCTATGTGCAGCAAAGGTAGGATTCTGGAAAGAGAAGTGGCCGGCTGGCCACTTATACTAGCCTGCCGACCACTTGTACTGGCCGGCCGGCTAGTTGAGGTAGCCTACCGACCAGTTGAGGTGGCCGGCCGGCCACCTAAAGGAGAAATTGTCCAAAGTGTTCCTATTTTGGGGCAGAAGCCATCTGGAAGTTTGTGCAGTGTTCTGAGATCACAGTGAGTGCAAACAGAGGCAACTCATGGCAAGGCAATGCATTTTCGGGCGAAGCAGAGCATGCATATCTCTCTCCCCCGAGGCCATTTTACTGCTTTACTTAGCTAGTTAATTTACTGGTTTTGTAATTAATTAGTAAATGTGTTTAGCTAATTCAATTCATCTTTGTAATATTCCAATTAGCTTTGATTAGCTAGTTATTCAATTCAATTTGGTTTGTAATAATTAATTAGCTAAGTTAGTTAATTAGTTAGTCTGATTAGCTTAGCTTAGTGTAGCTTAGCTTAATTATTCGGACCCTCCTTCGAGAGGGCATAATGTTGTAATAAGCGTGTGTGTGTGTGTGTGCATGTCTTCCAACCCCACTTCTTTCTCCCTTTTACTTAACCGCTTTCGATGGTTAGTTTAGGGGCATATTTCAATTAGTATACCTTATGCTTTGCATGCGTGCATCATTCATTTGTCTTGCATGCACCGGGCTCGGCGCATCATTCAAACTGCATTGTATTTCAATACTTATTTGAATACGTGTATCAATTGTGGCTTCATATGCCATCTTAGATAGCCGAGCCTATTTAGTTGCATTTTGCATGTGTTGCATTAGGCATTTTAATATAATTAGGATCATGCATGATTTCTAACTAGTTTTCTGTTTTGGCTTGGAGTACACTGTAAGTGTTTACGCTTTAGCATACTTGTACGAGTATGAGTGTTGCCATGATAGCATGCTTGCCATGAGACTATTTGCTTATATACTTAACTGCTTGAATTCCTGTGGGTGGAGGATTTATTGCCAGAATTGGAACAACTCGATGATTGTGAGTTTTAAGCCCACTTTGCGAGGTGGCAAAATCATGTTTTAAGCCCACTTGAGGGTGGCAAATCCGCGCTTTAGCCTACTTGCGGTAGCACTTTCAAACCATTTTCAAAAACAAACATGAGTTGTTTTGTTCCAATTCTTATGATTGAGTCTATACTTGTATGCTATGCGCATCACATAGTAAATTAGACTAATAAACGAAATAAGAACACATGAGGTTTATAAAACAACATATCATGCTTAGTAGAGGCCGATCCTTTGATCAGGCGAGCGGGGGTGCTCATTTCAGGACCTTCTCCTCTCGTACCCAAGTTCCCGAGCTGAGGCAACTTTGGTGATGACGGACACGTGGCCTTTGGCATGGGTCAGTGTTTCCTAAATTTCCCAAAAATAAATCATTTAGGTGGCGACTCTGTAATCTGGCAAAGCAGTCCATGTTTGGCACTTTTTCATTCAAAATTGATTTTCGAAAACCAATTGCCAGATTTGGACTCTTTGGTGTTTATCAGTCTCACATTGCACTTTGTGAGATTAGATTTAGAACTGTGACAGGAGTCTGAACTGTAGTAAGACCAAATTCGCGCCCTCTCCGAAAGGGGGGCATGCGGAGAAAGTCGGGTCTACAGTTTCTGGCAACTCTGCTGGGGATTTAGAGAACTTGACTCGAAACTCATGATATGTTGTTTTATCTACTTTTATGTGTTTCTTTGCATTACATTTGCATTGGTGCGCCTAAGTCACAGTGTTTGTCGTCTGTTATTCCTGAACGGTTTACCGGAGGCGCGCTTGAAAAAGCGTTCCATAAGGCTAACTGGTTAGAGCTCTGCCATGATGGAAACACAAACCTTGGCTTTGCCAAGGCACCCTTCTTGACCAATCGACCTAGTTGCATATCGGAAGCCATAGAGACCATTCCAAACTAGGACAGGTTGCTTACCCGAATGTAGGTTGTTTGAAACCGCATGCGTGCATAGTGAAACCCTAGCTCCTGACAAGATAGGACAGGGAAACCCTACCCCACCATAGGGGTGTTTTGCTCTCACTTGCTTGATATATGCTTTTAGAGTGTGTCTCTACAGGGATACATGCATTAGTTTGCAAGTCTAGGTATTGGTCTGAGGACATCAGTGTTTGAGGTTATCAGTATTGTGGCAGAAAATTTGGGGGCAGAAATCAATGTTTGAGTACAGTTAGTCCAGCTTATGATTTTCAACTGTGTGTTGTCTCTATCTAAGTCGAGATGCTGTCCGTTTTTCTAATTTTTGTCTTTTGCTTTATTTTTTGTTTTGCAAGGTAGTATTTCATCATTACTTCCGACGAGGCAGTTATTCCCCAAGCACTTTGGACTAGAGAAAGGAGACTTTCCCGATCTGAGGATCTAATTGGTGGACAACCAGTGTTCACTTTGCTCCCCCCAGTTACTAGACGGAGGTCAGTTAGGCACAGGTCATCAGTACAGCAGTTACCAGATCAGCGGTCACTATCTACCTCACCTATGCACAGTTAGGCTGAGATATCTACTTCCACCTCAGAGAGGGAATACATACCAGTTCAATCAGATCAGCACTTTATAGTCAGTATGGAGGACATGATGCGTCAACTCCAAGAGACCATGCAGGCCATGCAACGGGATGCTGCCCGCCAGGCAGAGGTTACCGCACGTCAGGCAGAGGTTGTAGCCCAACAGGAAGAACTGATTGCTAGGCTCCAACAGCAGCAGCAACCACAACAAGCCGGAGCATCTGCTTCGCATCCACCCCCACCTAGGGTTCCAACACCTGGGGAAATAGCAAACGTCCAGGAAAACACGAACGTTCCTATAGGGTCAGTCCCACCGCCAATCCCACCTCAGATGTCTAAAGCACCGGCCAATCCAGTGGACACGCCGTTCGAATTTAAGGTTGATCCAACCGCTCTGAAGGTAAGCTCAAAAAGCTGTTCAAACGGGCTCAGGGAGTTAACTCGATCCCGGACATTGAGGACGGCTATACGGATTCGGCGGTGACATTGCCGGACAGATTCAAGATGCCCCACATAGACCGTTTTGACAACTCAGGCGATCCTATGGTTCATCCGAGGCTGTTCTCAGATATTTTGCGCTTGATGGGCTTGACGAAACTCCAGAAACTATCACTCTTCGGTTGGACCCTGTTGGGTATTACGGCCATTTGGTATGCCAAGCTGGAGGACTCAGCGAAAAGGAGTTTGGAGGAGATGGCTGAGGCCTTTGTCGCCCAATATTCATCCAATACCCAGATCGAGGTCATGACTCGTGATCTCGAGGCAACCAGGCAAGAGCGGAAATAGGGCTTTTCTAACTTTGTCACTAGATGGCGGGCCAAGGCCTCCATGATGACAACTCGACCACTCGAAAAGGATCAGATAAGGATGGTTGTGCGCAACCTGCAACCCAAGCTGATGCAGAAAATGATCGTCTTACCCCTCCCCACTTTTGCTGATTTGCACAAAATTGGGGTACAGATTGAAGATGCTATGAAGCAAGGTCTGATCGACCAGGAAAAGGACCAGCCCAAGAGGGCGTTTACATGCGGTTTGAATGCAGCTACAAGTAGTAGTGCAACCGCAAGAACTTCTGACGTCGACATGGTTACCACCACTCCAAAAACAGCCGCCCCATTTGCTGGTACATCCAACCCAAACCCCCAAACTTTGAACTATCCACTCCGAGGCAAGAGGGTTTTTACCCCACTTTATATGCCTTTGTCTATAGCTCTAGGGGTCCTACTCAGGAAAGGACATCTCAAACCGTTAGAACAACGGCCTTTACCCGATCCTCTCCTTCCAAAGCATGACCCGACTAAATACTGTGCCTTCCATCAGCAGCGAGGTCACGACACTGACTTCTACTTCAGACTACGTCAAGAGATTCAAGATCTCATTGACAACAAGGTGTTCGCGCCTCCCGATAAGCCAAATGTCACTACCAACCCACTTCCACCACATAACAACCCCCCTCCTCCACCCAGGCAGATAAACTTGATTCAAACCATGGCCATCCCGTATGACCCTAGCATATACATCACTCCCTCTCACCTGCCCAAGCCTGAGGTGTTCATCCCAGATAGCATGGACTTGTGCATGATTGTGATATCCCTGTTCCGTAATATGTTAATCGGTCCTTAATGTGAGTATGATTATGTGTTTAGTATGATTTTGTGTGCCATTATATGAAAACATGTAGTTTCGAATTTCTATCTGTTCACCGTAGGAACATCTGTTTGATTGTTTGCTTTGGAAATTAAATTGAAGGCCCTATCGGCCACCGAAACCAAAATTAATTTCGCCATTGTGATTGACATAATTTTTAGAGCTTGCGGTGAAGTTTAATTGAAAAATTGATTTGAGTCAGATTAAATTGATTAAATGGATGATTTGTGCTCAACTATTTTATATTATTAATTAGAGTTAGTGGGAATTGTTGTAAAAGGGCACATTGCACTCAAACTTCCCTCTTTAGTTTATTTTGGCTGAATCTACCTCAAGAGATAGAGAAAGGGGTCGGCTAGAGAGAGGGAAAAGAAGAGAGTTGAGGGTTTGGCTCAAAATTTGTAAAGAGTTGGAGGATTAAACTCAAGAAATTTCTATAGTTTGGAAGATTGAGCCTCTAGGTAAGCATTTGGTCTTGAATTCATGAGTTTAATGTGTAATCTTGTGTGTTCAAGGTTTGTTTGTAATCAAGAGCATGATTTGAGTTGGTTTTGTTAAAATTGAGGCTTGATATGTGCATGCATGTAAAGAACACCTATGGAATCACAAAATCTAGCATGTGAATTGTAAATTTTGAAAGATTAGAAGTGTAATCCCACATGCAAGCATGTTTTTGTTGAGCTTCATGGAAAGGAACACTAATTGCATCATTAGAAGTGGAAATGGAAGTCAAATTGGGCATGCATGTTGTTTATTTAAAATGGGAACCTTGAATACATGAGTTGGAGTTAATTTTGGGGCATGCATATGATTAATTTGTGAAATTGGGTTTCCTATTGTTGTAATCTTGCATTGGTATCATGTTAGCATGTGTATATGCAAGATTTGTATCATAGCATGCAAGAAAAATTGTTGAATATCGAAAATGAACTCTAGGGAACCATTCCGGGAAACCCAGAATTTATGGTGTCCGCTCGAGCGGGGGGAACCGCCGCTCGAGCGGGTAATTCATGCTCCCAGCATATTTTGCAGACATGGTGCCCGCTCGAGCGGGGAAGTTGACGCTCGAGCGGGGAGCTATGTAGGCAGGCCTTCTGCTCGAACGGCCGAGTTCACGCTCAAGCGTGGATTTGATGTAACCAGTACTTGTGCAAGCCTTAAGGTCCGCTCGAGCGGGGAAGTCCCACGCTCGAGCGGGGACCCCTATTTTTCTGAAATTCTGATAATGCATTATGTGTTCTGTTTTCCGTTCCCTTTCACTTCTAAACACTCTTAGGCATACATTGAGCATTGTAATTGAATTAAAGAGATAAGAATGAAGCCTAAAGAGGAATATGTGAATTGAAGAACGGATTGAATTATTTGTGACCCATATGTGTTATGTGATATATAGGGTCAAGCTCCAGGGCAATTCAACCAACCGATCACTGTGAGGAGTATCGATATTTTGAAGCTTGTCAATTGTCCAATTGCTTATTCCCTTATAAGTTTGCTAGTTTGAATTATGGACAAATGATTGATAAATGATTTGGCCGAAGGCCGATTGACATGAATGATTGGGTCGAAGGCCGATTGATAAATGATTGGGCCGAAGGCCAATTGATAAATGATTGGGTCAAAGGCCGATTGAAGTAAATGATTGGGCCGAAGGCCGATTGACATGAATGATTGGGCCGAAGGCTGATTGATAAATGATTGGGCCGAAGGCCGATTGATATAAATGATTGGGCCGAAGGCCGATTGATATACATGATTGGGCCTAAGGCCGATTGATATAAATGGTTGGGCCGAAGGCCGATTGACATGAATGAAATGGGCCAGAGGCCAGTTTGATATAGAGGATAGTCTGACACGAATGGAAGATAAATGGGCCAAGGGCTAGTATGTTTGGAACCATTGTTACTTGACTTAAATTGTGTACGCATATGATAAATGGAAATATGAAGTGGGCCCAAGGCCATTTGAAGCATATTGTTCTACATATTGTTTGTGTATATTCTTTATTTGATATTATTCACTGGGCTATTGCTCACGCTCATTCATGTGTTTGTAGGTGAGCCCAGAGAAGTCTAAACCCAGCTCCAGTGAAGTCTATGTGGAACAACAAAGGTTTTGGAAAGTCAGCCCTTGTGTCTCACGCACGAGACCCGCCTTTGCCTTTTTGTCATTGTGTTCTATGTTGTCATGTGGGTGAAGTTTTTGTATATGTATGTTTATAGTTTTTATGGGTTAACTTAGTTTTGGATGACCCTGTCTGTATAGAACTTTATGGTACTAGTATTTCTACTGTGAGTTATTAAACATGTATTTGTGTGGAATGTTATGATGTGCATATAAGCACAGCTCTATGGACAAATTTTTAAATTTGCTTCCGTTTGGCCCCCATTAACTCTGTAAAAATACGTTTGGTTTAGTTTGAGGCCGTAGGTAATCTCATGATTACTGGCCGGTTACGTCCTTAACTCACGGGGGGCGGGTTCGGGTCGTGACAGAGTGGTATCAGAGCACGAGTTAATAACTCACACACTTGTCCAAAAGAGCAATAAGCGTCTAGAAAAGATCTAGGATGCATTCATGTGATAAATATGAACTTAGAAGCATCAAGAATATGCTTAAGTGTTTCGATATGAACAGTTGTGTGCTATAAATTCGTGAATTGCTTGGATTGTAAACCATTGGAATACGTATGCCTTCTAGTATATGCATACTTGTGAATCTCTTGTATAAAGTATAATGCAAGTTCAATCGGATGGTGAATACGAACTCTATAAAGTTACGTTTAGCCTTAATTATGTTATGATGATATGAAATGACAAATTCTCTAAGATGCTATGTTTTGTACGAATGATTGATTGTCCAAATTTTCCTTGAACGAAATTGTGGTATCCTTAGCAGAGGCCCTCGCCCAGGGGACATAATACTGTGGCTTGTGGTCATGAGGCCCTCGCCCGGGGGAAACAATACCGTGGCCTATGAATGAGTTATGTTACCCGGTACCGAAGGTTCCATTATGGAACTTGTCATGCTTGACCAACATGATATGTTACGCTAAAGGAAGTACCACACATGATTTGAATATGAGATATGAATTGTTACACTAATGTGTACAACAAATTTGTTTTGTTATAATGCACATACATGATTATATGAATCATGAAAGGTTGCTTATGTGCATTCGATTCTGCCAATGGGTGTCTATGTGAAATATGAACATGATTTGAGTATATAATTACTTAGTAAATGTTCAGCATGCGATATCTGATAAGTATGCAATCATTTGTTATGTATGTGATTAATTGTGTCTTGACGATACACAAAACGAGAATATAACGATGTGCCTATGTGTATCTGTGTTTATTTCCGTATTGGGCATTTTTGTATTTGGCATGGTTTAAGGAGAGTTTGTGTAAAGTATGGATGAAGTAAGGGCATACGGGTTGGAAGGCTCTTCCACTGCCCGACCTGATAGACTGGAAAGAGTAGTACAAGAAATGGCAGAGATCTTAAGACAACAACATCAGTTGCCGCTACGGCAAGAACCTTTGCCACCACCAGTGTAAGAAACACCGAGGAGTTTGTTATCAGATTTTTGGGGCTTGTTATATGTATGGTAAAATGAACCATATGGTAAGGAACTGTCCCCGAACTGAACAAAGTGTGAATAAATCTTCTGCCTCAGCTAGATTCGTACCAATGGTGGAAATTGCTAATCAAGATAGAGTAGTTGTACTCGTCCCAGAAAGTACTCAGAATACTGCGACCGTTATCCCAGGTATCTCTACTGTTTATAAACGAACGCCTATGTGTCGATTGATTCCGAATTAGTGCATGTGTACATCGTTGTTTGGAATATTATTTGATTCAGATTGGCACATCCTTTCATATCTGCTATATGTGTACCTAGATTGGTCAGACCCGCGGGATTAATACCTTATTGACTGTATGTATCTGTCCTATTTGGGAAATTTGTGAAATGCGTATAGGGATATTGATTGACTCTGTACAACATGCACCCATACGTCTAAACCTATGCTCAGGGTGATTCGTTATATTACTGTTTTCAATGACTAAACCACTAGAAGTATGACTCTGTGATTGTGCGACCGGGATAAGCACCCTAGATGATGAACTCTATCATTGTGAGACCATGTATTTTGATTGGTGGAAAATTGACTGAACTATGTGACTAATTTAGAACTTTTGCATAACAGACCCTATCTTATGTACAACCGAGGAACTGCGTTTAATGTGTTACTGTGCACCATGTGCTTGAATATAAGACTTGTTTGGAAACTGCTATATTGATTTTGATACGTACCTCCTGATATGAACAAC
The DNA here is from genome assembly GCA_036172215.1 of Camellia granthamiana. Taxonomy (NCBI): domain Eukaryota; kingdom Viridiplantae; phylum Streptophyta; class Magnoliopsida; order Ericales; family Theaceae; genus Camellia; species Camellia granthamiana. Next base: position 26,505,421 of record CM069910.1, on the reverse strand, counting down.
TGCATGCATATGCAACTACGCCTGAACTTATGTGGACAATGCCGTATTATATGACTTGAAATACTTTGATATGGACAGTTGTGAAATTATTGACTATGTACCTAAGCAAACGGAGTATGCCTTATAGAACCAAATATACCCTGTTTGAGAAAACTTTCATCCGATTCGATCTGATAGAGCTTTTGTTTGATTTGGCCTGATAGAACCCTCGTTCAATATTATTTGATGGGATCCTTGTTTGATTTAATTTGACAAGACTTTTGCTTGGATTGATTTGACAAGAACCTCCATCCGATTCGATTTTGTTAAAAGGGATTAAGAATTGATTATAGATAAATAGCCAGACTATTCGTGGCAGAAAGACTGATAGGCCCAAAACTTGAATCCGTTTGGAATACTTGACTCATTTGAAAGACCTTTTGTGGACTATCAACAGATTGATCTACCTATGAACACCATGGAGAACCGACCTTCAACTATTTGGGACATATGTGTTATAAACAAACGAAATTGTACAGATCCTGTGCTTGGGTGTCTTAAGGAACAATGCTTCTGTATTATCGTATTCTTGCTTATTTGACGCTATGGAAACCGATGACAATAGATTGATTTGATTGTGAACAGTACTGAATATTATCTTCGACTAATCAGAATATGTTTCATGTGCTTGCTTCAGTGTTCTCGGATTTTGGGAAATCAGGTTATAGTGAGTAGTATTGTGTTTGTTTTGATGACATCCTTGAGACGTCCTTTTGTGCTAGGGACATTAAGCCTATGTAGCACCTTTGTTGAGATACCTCTTTTGCCACCGACAGTCTAGTACGGGTGGGTTTGTCTAACCGATCTCGGGCCGACCACCGACGGTCATGAACGGGTGTGCTTTGGTTCCAAGATGATTATTCGTTTGTTTTGTCCTGAATGTCATCATTTGGTGTTATGTAGATATTATAGACATCCAAGAAGCTTTGAAAAAAAATCCTGATTATCCATAAGTGTGCGAAATCAGTACGCCTTGTGAATACCTGCCCAGTGCCATTATATTCTGTAATTGGGGCTCTGAGGATGTGTAAATTGTGCTTAACATGTGATTGGCTCCTTTGATATTGCCTTTGATATTATGGAGGTTTATATATGAATTGCCTTATGCTTTTGATAACTATCAGATGATGTGGAAAGACTCGATAGAACAGGGAATTGAATATTGAATTGAATTGTAAACTGTAAACTGTTGAATGAATTGAGAACACGTGTATTGCGTCAGAAATTGCCTGCTTCGATGTTCTTGTACTTTACAATCAATATTATGGGGATGTCTGGACTATGTGCATTGTGTGGGTAATTACTTCGATGTTACCTTTGTTGATTCGAGAATCAGAATCTGGATCCACCTTATATTCCTGAAGACTTTTGATTGACCTTGGATAACTGTGATAAATCACTGAATTAAATACCAAATTGGATTGTGAATTGTGGGATTGTTGGAGAATGAATTGAACTTCTATGATAAAGTTAGTTGGCCTTTGATATATATATATATATATATGTTGGCGACCTATTGTGAAGAAGGAAATTGTTGAACTTGTGTCTGAATGTTTTCGGTGCCAACAAGTCAAAGTTAAATAACAGATATTGACGGAACTACTTCGACCTCTCTCCATTTCAGAATGGAAATAGAGATATGTGACTGCGAGATTCGTTGTGGGGGCTGCCTTGGACACCCAAGGTATAAGTCCCGTTTGGGTTATTGTACATAAGATTACTAAGTTTGCGCATTTCCTCTCTGTGAAGTTTTCATATGATGCTTATAGACTAGCCACCGGTTACACCGATAAGATTGCTCGTTGCATGGAATCCTAGTATCTATTGTTTTAGACAGGAATCCCAAGATGTGCTTAAATTTTGGCGAGCTTTCAACGGGCAATGAGAATCGAATTGTGATTTGGCGCTGCTTTCTGTCCGCAAATTGATGTATGATCAGAAAAAAATTCTGAGATTTTGGGGGAAATGCTCCGAGTACATGCTTTAGATCTACGGGGAAGTCAGAAAAATCTGTCCATTGTTGGCAGACTCTGCTTACAACAACAGCTTACGCTTTAGTTTCAGTATGGCACTATACAAAGCCATGTATGGCGGAAAAGGTAAGTCTCTGACTGGTTGAGAACGGGGTGTTGCTTGATTTAGAGACTGAGCAAATGACTATCAGAAGAATTGAGACCATTGAATGAAAGGTATTCCGAATTGCTTTTGACTAAAGGTAAAATAAGTTTGGAGGACCAAACTTCCTAAAGAGGGGAAGACTGTGATACCCCTATTCCGTAATATGTTAATCGGTCCTTAATGTGAGTATGATTATGTGTTTAGTATGATTTTGTGTGCCATTATGTGAAAACATGTAGTTTCGAATCTCTATCTGTTCATCGTAAGAACATCTGTTTGATTGTCTGCTTTGGAAATTAAATTGAAGGCCCTATCGGCCACCGAAACCAAAATTGATTTCGCCATTGTGATTGGCATAATTTTTAGAGCCTGCGGTGAAGTTTAATTGAAAAATTGATTTGAGTCAGATTAAATTGATTAAATGGATGATTTGTGCCCAACTATTTTATATTATTAATTAGAGTTAGTGGGAATTGTTGTAAAAGGGCACATTGCACTCAAACTTCCCTCTTTAGTTTATTTTGGCTGAATCTACCTCAAGCGATAGAGAAAGGGGTCGGCTAGAGAGAGGGAAAAGAAGAGAGTTGAGGGTTTGGCTCAAAATTTGTGAAGAGTTGGAGGATTAAACTCAAGAAATTTCTATAGTTTGGAAGATTGAGCCTCTAGGTAAGCATTTGGTCTTGAATTCATGAGTTTAATGTGTAATCTTGTGTGTTCAAGGTTTGTTTGTAATCAAGAGCATGATTTGAGTTGGTTTTGTTAAAATTGACGCTTGATATGTGCATGCATGTAAAGAACACCTATGGAATCACAAAATCTAGCATGTGAATTGTAAATTTTGAAAGATTAGAAGTGTAATTCCACATGCAAGCATGTTTTTGTCATGTTTCATGGGAAGGAACACTAACTGCATCATTAGAAGTGGAAATGGAAGTCAAATTGGGCATGCATGTTGTTTATTTAAAATGGGAACCTTGAATGCATGAGTTGGAGTTAATTTTGGGGCATGCATATGGTTAATTTGTGAAATTGGGTTTCCTATTGTTGTAATCTTGCATTGGTATCATGTTAGCAAGTGTATATGCGAGATTTGTGTCATAGCATGCAAGAAAAATTGGTTGAATGTCAAAAATGAACTCAGGGAACCATTCTGGGAAACCCAGAATTTATGGTGTCCGCTCGAGTGGGGGGGAACCGCCGCTCGAGCGGGGAATTCATGCTCCCAGCATATTTTGCAGACATGGTGCCCGCTCAAGCGGGGAAGTTGACGCTCGAGCGGGGAGCTATGTAGGCAGGCCTTTTGCTCGAACGGCCGAGTTCACACTCGAGCGTGGATTTGATGTAACCAGTACTTGTGCAGGCCTAAAGGGTCCACTCGAGCGGGGAAGTCCACGCTCGAGCGGGGACCCTATTTTTCTGAAATTCTGATAATGCATTCTGTGTTTTGTTTTCCGTTCCCTTTCACTTCTAAACACTCTTAGGCATACATTGAGCATTGTAATTGAATTAAAGAGATAAGAATGAAGCCTAAAGAGGAATATGTGAATTGAATAACGGATTGAATTATTTGTGACCCATATGTGTAATGTGATATGTAGGGTCAAGCTCCAGGGCAATTCAACCAACTGATCACTGTGAGCAGTATCGATATTTTGAAGCTTGTCAATTGTCCAATTGTTTATTCCCTTATAAGTTTGCTAGTTTGAATTATGGACAAACGATTGATAAATGATTGGACCGAAGGCCGATTGACATGAATGATTGGGCCGAAGGTCGATTGATAAATGATTGGGCCGAAGGCCGATTGATAAATTATTGGGCCGAAGGCCAATTGATAAATGATTGGGCCAAAGGCCGATTGATATAAATGATTGGGCCGAAGGCCGATTGATATAAATGATTGGGCCGAAGGCCGATTGATATAAATGATTGGGCCGAAGGCCGATTGATATAAATGGTTGGGCCGAAGGCCGATTGACATGAATGAATGGGCCAGAGGCCAGTTTGATATAGAGAATAGTCTGACACGAATGGAAGATAAATGGGCCAAGGGCCAGTATGTTTGGAACCATAGTCACTTGACTTAAATTGTGTATGTATATGATAAATGGAAATATGAAGTGGGCCCAAGGCCATTTGAAGCATATTGTTCTACATATTGTTTGTGTATATTCTTTATTTGATATTATTCACTGGGCTATTGCTCACGCTCATTCATGTGTTTGTAGGTGAGCCCAGAGAAGTCCAAACCCAGCCCCAGTGAAGTCTATGTAGAACAACAAAGGTTTTGGAAAGTCAGCCCTTGTGTCTCACGCACGAGACCCGCCTTTGCCTTTTTGTCATTGTGTTCTATGTTGTCATGTGGGCGAAGTTTTTGTATATGTATGTTTATAGTTTTTATGGGTTGACTTAGTTTTGGATGACCCTGTCTGTACAGAACTTTATGGTACTGTATTTTTGCTGTGAGTTATTAACATGTATTTGTATGGAATGTTATGATGTGCATATAAGCACAGCTCTATGGACAAACTTTTAAATTTGCTTCCGTTTGGCCCCCATTAACTCTGTAAAAATACGTTTGGTTTGGTTTGAGGCCATAGGTAATCTCATGATTACTGGCCGGTTACGTCCTTAACTCACGGGGGCGGGTTCGGGTTGTGACAATGATGAGCACTTCCCTAACCCTACCCAAGCTAGTGGTGGTGACTTTGGAAGAAAAAGTTGGGGTGACCTTGGAGGAGAATGGGAATGTTGTTTCAGAACCTGAGGGATCTACGAGCTTAATTGAGGAAGCATACAACCCATGTGGTTATATTGTGTCAACATATCAGGCTAAGCCAAGGGTGGAGTTGCCAACTGGGGTAGAGGTTAATGTGGTTCGGGAAGACAGGCCAAGTCATGGGTTAGATGATTTAGTGGAGCTTGAAAAGGACATTGCTAATCTGCAGCTCTTTGACGAGCAGGACCTAGGGGATGTGAGCGTCAACTGGTTTGACCTGAATAGAGCGACAGATGCTACAAGGTGGCTCAGTGACGAGCCAGAAGTTATTGAGGAGTCTCAGCCGAAACAGAGGCAGTCAGAAATTGGAACATCTATAATGGCCGAAAAGGTCGAGAATAAGGAAGAATTGCCAGAGAGCACCGGTGCGAAGAATTTTGCTTGGGACTTAGGCAGTTTGTGCGCAGCAAACACAGAACAGGTGGACACGCTGCGGCGGTTCGAACAAAAGAAAATCGAGAATGATGACAGGGCTAGAAAAGCTAAGGCCCCTGCAGGAACAGATTGTGCTGTGAGCATAGAAACAACTACAAGGGAACCGGACAGTTGTCTGTCAGTCGCTGAGGGCATGTGGTGGGAAGACGGCGATTTGCATCTGGCCCATATAGATGAAGACTGGGGGCAGAACCTCCCGGATGACACCTGGTATATCAAGGAGGTCGACCATGTGACCCGGAGTGGGCGGTATTTCAAGCCCCCACACCTAAGCCAGGCAGAGGCGTCCGGGAAGGACAAAGAAGCAGAAAAGCAAAAAGACAGACTGTTAGAGGAGGAAGCTGTGCTAAAGCAGCTAAAGAAGATTCAAGCAAACATCTCCATCTGGGGACTGCTTATGGCCTCCAGGGTACATAGACAAGCCGTCCTTTCAGCCATGGACAAGGCTAAGCTTTTGATTAATACAGCACCCGAACAGTTGGTAGGGTTGGTTTTCCCGGGTGGAGCTTCACCGACCTTAACCTTCACGGACAAGGAACTATCGCCTGAGGGCTCTGATCATAACAAGCCTCTCTATATCTCTGTGGAGTGCAAGGAGAAGTGGATACCGGTGGTCCTGGTTGATACGGGATCTGCAATCAATGTATGTCCATCGCGAACAGCGTATGCTATCGGGTTGAAGCCCACAGATTTCGTTCCTACAGCCCAGGTAATACGGGCCTATGATAACACTAGTCGGAAGGTGATGGGAATGGTACGGATTAAAACTCAGGTTGGCCTAGGGGAGCAGGACATCGAGTTTCATGTCTTAGATGTTCCGACCACCTTCAATCTACTCTTTGGGTAGCCGTGGCTGCACCAGGTGAGGGCTATCTCTTCCACCTTACACCAAATGCTGAAGTACCCCCACAGGAAGGGGGTAGCAATAGTTTTTGGAAACTCTTCAATACATCCACCGCCAGAAATTTCTACACCAGTTTTGGAAATTGAGTACGGCGTGGAGGATGTCTTTCTATCGGGATTCACCTTGGCTGAGGCTCGGGTGGTACAGGACTTGCTGGCTGTTGATGAGGGGCTGTACGTCAGTGCACAATCTCTTTACCTCATGAACAAGCTTCAACATGTACCCGGGATGGGATTAGGAAGAAGTGGTCGGAAGGGCGTCGCTACATTAGCCGAAGTGCAACACAACCCGTATACCTTTGGTTTAGGTTACTCACCTACCAATGAGGATTGGGTAAGGAAAGGAAAAGAGATGGCTGGAAATGCCAGAGCTAAACAAGCCGGGAAGCACTATGAGTTAGTGCATAGACCTATCCGAGGGACCCTAAACGGACGCTTCGTCCGGGAGGGGGAAGATTTCCCATTCTGCGTCTTTCCAGAGCCATGGTTGAATTCAGAGAGGTGGCGCTTGCCGGGTTTTGAGATCTTCTTTGACTTGCAATTGCCGGGGGATGAAGTTGCCGAAGAGCAGACCGACCCAACAGCTGTGGCTGAGCAATGCAATGTGAATGAGTCCAGTAGCACAGATTTTGAGCTGGTGTAGACACCCCATTTTTTACCGACCCTAAGACTCAGACGTCATCATTTGTGCACGCGATGATTGGGCATGTTTGTGCTTGTTTCGAGCGCCCGAAGGTCTCGGCTGAGCGCCTTGTCTTTAAGCCTCTAAACCCTCTGTGCTTTGGCCTTGTTTTTAGGCCAAACCTTGGTGCCTCTTGGCTGAAGGAGAGTGGGGCCTTGCCATCCACTTTTGGCAGTTGGCAGCCACTTTTTCTCCTTGCAAGCTAGTTGGAGTGGTTGGCCAGCTAGTTGAAGTGGCCGGCTGGCCACTTAACTGGCTGGCAACCATTTTTTCTCCTTTTTAGATATTTTCAGATCTTTTGAGCCAGTTGTGGCTCACTGAACTCATCCTCCATACATGTGTATGGAGGAATTGAGCAAGCCTTTTGGCTTGCATTGCCTATATAAGGGGAGCTTCCTCCCCCTTGTTGGAGGTTCAGATTTATCAGAGCAAAAATCTCTCTCTCTCTCTAGAATTCTCCCTCTCTCTCTATATTGTGCTATATGGAGCCTTAAAGTGTTGTTTCTTCATACTTTTGCACACAAACACCTACTCAAACACCTTCACTTTGGAGCTGAGGTCCCTTGGAGCTTATTTTGAGGTCTTAGACTTGGTTTTGGCTCAGAATTGTTGTTGAAGTTGCTGTCTTGTTGTTGTTCTTCAAGGGTAAGACACTTGTCCCTTTTAAGCTTTGTTTTGATTAAGAGCTTTGTCACTTTTGCATGCTACTTTAAGGTTGGTTTTAGCCTCTTAATAACTCTATTTTTAAGGCTTTAAAATATTGGTTTGAGCCTTGTGTGGTTAGGGAGGTGGTTCCCTTCTTTTGCTCTTTGGCTTGTTAAGCCTCTTGAGCCACCCCTCTAAGCTTTTGAATCACCCCTTGCTTGGCCTTTTAACCACTGAAATTCAGAGGAATTTCAGTGGTAAAAAGTTGGTTTTGAAGGTCAAAATAGGAAAGGGTGATCCCTCTCTCCTTGTATTCTTGTTTGCTAGTATTGGTGGCCTAATACATGAGCATGCGTTTCTCCCTTTTTGAAGCTTAGTCCAAGCATGTTTTTGTGACTTTTTGGACCTTCCATAACTCTATTTTTGGTTGGTTTGGTCATTGGTTTCTTACATCTTACACTTGTAGTGCAATCCTACTTCTTGGCCTAACCTGCTTCATGTTTCATGCCTCTCATTCTAGCATGTGTATGCTCCACTCTAGCATGTTTTTGGCTTTGATCTAGCATGCTTTAGGACTATTTTGAATGGTTTTGGCCATGGGGTTTATGCTTTGTATAGCTATAGTATAGTTGGCCTTGCTAGTCTTGTGTTTTGAAGCCCCTAACATGCCTTATTTGTGTTGTTTGCATGATATGGCATCATTTGGCATGTAAATTCAGAGCATATATCATTGCCTCACTCTCACATATATCACTCTTTCATTGTGTTTGAGAGTTGAGTCTTCATGCCTTGTTTGCGGGCCATCAAATGAGCATGCTTTCCTTGTGTTCTATGCCTTAATTTCAGCATATTTAGGCCATTATGTTGGCATGATATAGCTCTGTTTTGGGCTGGTTTGGTCGTTTGTGCATTGTATTGCATGCCTCTTGTGTAAAGCCCTTGATTAGCTTTGAGTTCTAAGGACCCTAACATGCTATACTTGTGTTGTTTGCATGATATGTCATCATTTGACATATGATTTCAGTGCTTGTATCTCTGTCATGCTCTCATAGATATCACTCTTTCAATGTGTTTGAAAGTTAAGCTTTGTGCCTTGCTTGCGAGCAAAGGAATGAGCATGCACTCTTGCTTTTTGTGCCTAAGTTTTAGTGTGTTTTGGCCACTGTTTTGGAGTATCTTAGGTCTGTCCATAGCTGGTTTGACCATTTGAGATCAATAGTGCATGCTTCATGTGTAATGTTCTTCACCTGCTTTAGTGCTCTTGACTCCTTAACATGTCTTGCATGCATTACATGATAGAGTCATGTGCATGCCACTTTAGCATTGAAAGATGAGCATGTTGTTTGCATTATATTGTGTTTGGATCGGACGTTAATCCAAACACAAGGAATGTGGCACATTTCATACTCAAAGTGATGAAACGTGTAGTGTTTCTTGGTCGCTAACACTATTGATCAAGCATGATAGGGTGGAGGCTCTCTTGTGTGTTGTATGTGCATTCATCAACATGGTGTAAGCTTGGTCCTCGGCCGTCATGCATTGAAAATGCTTGGTTGGTGGCTTGAGAGTCGAGTGCCACGCTCCTTTGAGCTTGAGACATGATAAGGAGTGTGGCAGTACACACATTGTCTTAGAAATACATTGTTGTGCCTCTATTGTTCTCTATTGCAGCAAAACCAGCAGCCTGCAGAAAAAAAACTAGCCGACCAGCCAGTGGTACTAGTTGTAGACCGCCCGGAACTCACCGCTCCGCGCGCGAGGGCGCGAAATCGTTTTGTTCATTAGCTACTACAGTTCGGACTCATGTCACGGTTCTGAATCTAATCTCGCAAAGTGCATTGCAAGACCGATAAATCACCAAAGAGTCCAAATCCGGCAAGTCGTTTCGGAAAACTGATTTTAATAAAGAAGTGTCAAACATGGACTGCTTTGCCAGATACAGAGTCGCCACGTAAATATTTTATTTTGGGGGGAATTTAGGAAACCCTGACTCGTGCCTAAGGCCACGTGTCCGTCATCACCAAAGTTGGCTCGGCTCAGGAACTTGGGTACGAGAGGGGAAGGTCATGCAATGAGCACCCCCGTTCTCTCAATCAAAGAATCGGCCTTTACTAACATGACATGTTATTTTTGAAAACACATGTGTTCTTATTCCGATTATTAACCTAGAATTACTACGTGATGTGCACAGCATATAAGTATAGACTAAATCGCCTAAGTTGGAACAAAACATCTCATGTTTGTTTGTTTGAAAATAGTTTAAAGGTGCTACTCGCAAGTAGGCTAAGACGTGGATTTGCCACCCTCGAGTGGGCTTAGAAAACATGATTTTGCCACTCTCAAGTGGGCTTAAAACACACATTTCGATGAATTGTTCCAATTCAAGCAATCCAACCTTCATCCACAGGCATTCATGCAATTAAACACTTAAGCAGTTAGCCTCGTGGCAACCATGCTATCATGGCAACACTCACACTCATGCAAGATGCTAAAGCATAAACACTTACAGTGTACTCCGAGCTAAAACAGAGAACTAGTTAGAAATCATGCATGATCCTAGTTCATATTAAGATGGCTAATGCAACACATGCGAATGCAACTAGAAACAGGCTCGGCTATTCTAAGGTGGCATATGAGATGCAACTTGATAACATGTATTCAAATTGGAATTGAAATACAATGCAGTTTGTATGATGCGCCGAGCCCGGTGCATGCAAGACAAATGAATGGATGCACGCAGGCAAACATAAGGATGCTAATCGAAACATGCCCTAAAACTAACCATCGAAAGCTGATAAGTAAAAGGGAGAAAGAAATGGGGGTTGGAAGACATGCATCACACACACACACACTTATTACAAAATTTGCCCTCTCGACGGAGGGTCCGAATGAATAATACAAATCGACTAATTAACTAACTACCCTAGCTAATTAATTATTACACAACCGAATTAAAAATAAATAGCTATACTAAGCTAAATGAATATTACAAAACCAATCAAATGATTAAACTACACGAACTAATCATGAATACTGAAATGGCCTCGCAGGCGATGAAGAGATGCATGCTCAGTCAGCTTCGCTCGGAAATCCACTACCGTGCCCCCATGTTGCCTCTGTTTGCACTGCTTTAGACCTCTGAAAATTGTGCCAACTTCCATGATGCTTCTGACCTACCTTAGGAACCATCCGAGAGGTAGTCGGCCAAAAGGTGTGGCCATCGGCCAAAGAATAATGGTCATTGACCAATTTTGAGGCTATCGGCCAATTATTGATAGCCGATCGGCACACTTGATAGTCGATCGGCCACTATTTCCTACAAACTCTCCTTTTTGCTGCAACAGAGCACAAACAGAGGCATGGCAATGTATTTGCAAGAAAATGTGTGTGCAACTACACCCCTTATCATGTCTAAGGCTCAAATGTGTGTAGTGCTCGGCTCTCGAGCCATCGATCACGCATTCCAATGCATGATGGCCAAAGAGGCCAAGTTGCACAAATCAATGTCACATGAATGCACAAAAAAAAAAAAAAACACATAAATGCCTTAACCTCTATCATGCATGATCAAGAGGGTCGGCGACCGAGAATTGAGGCACATTTCATCACTTCAAGTATGAAATGTCCCTCGTTCCTCATGTTTGGATTGACACCCTTTCCAAACACAATGCAAAGAACACAACATGGAAATGCGATGCAAAGCAACATGAGCATGCCAAATGCATTGCAACTCAAGCATGTACACATGATGCAATGTAACAACATTCGAACAACATGCTCAATGGACTTAAACTAAAAAATGGACAGACCTTAATCATGCCCAAATCAGTGGCCAATAGTGCTGAAATGATGGTATGAAAAGCATGAAAAGGCAAGACAAGCATGCATGCCAATTGGCTCAAGAATTAAGGCATAAAGATGCAACTCTTGAGAGCACTTAAAGAGTGAAAAGCATGGACGTGTGACAACACTACAAGCTCTGAAATCATGTATGGAATGGTGTCAAACCACTCAAACAACACAAGCATGGCATGCGAGAGGGCTCAAAGCTTGACGCTAGCCAAAGGACTTATACCACAACTATGCAAAACATAAAGCATATGGCCAATACACCCTAAAACAGTCCTAGATCATGCCAAAATGAGTCTAAAACATACATGGAGCATCACCAAAACAAGCTAACATGAAGGGCATGAAGCATGAACTTGCAAGGCTAATAAGGAGTATTACACTACACCTATCAAAACCAAGCATGAGGTGACTTCAACCACAGAAATCAGAGTTTTATCATGGCAAAAAGAGACCAAATACACACTGATATGGCAGCTTACAAGCTTTGGCAAAATGGCATACGCAATGGCTCATTCTTAAGGCTTAAAGCATAAACCCTCCAATGCAAGGAAAGAGTGACAAATGTGAGTGCATGGCCATGGAATATGCACTGAAATCATGGTAGAAATGATGCTAAATCATGCCAAAAGCCCAAACAACGCATGCTAGTGGACTCGATACACAAAGTAGTAAGCTAGATTGAACCATGGCCATACAAAACAATGCATGCACGATCCAAAACACTTCAAACAGAGTTTAAGCATGCTGAAATATGAGTAAAAGCTTCTTTGAGTTAGGCCAAAATCATGCTAGAATGATTATCAAAAGTATTGAGCATGTTAGGCTAACAAGTAGCATTACACTACAAGTGCATGAGGCATTCAAGAGACAACCAAACCAACCCAAAATAGCGCTATATCATGGAAAAACAAGGCCTAATACATACTGAAATGAAGCCACAAAGAGATATAAAAACATGCCAACTTGGTGAGCCAACAACACAAGCATGCAAGAGAAGGGGAGGGGGGACAACCCCCTCCTATTTGAGGCCTCAAAACCACATTCCCACCACTGAAATTCCTCTGGAATTCAGTGGTGAAGAGGCCAAACAAAGGCGATCCAAAGGCCTAAAGGAGATGGCCCAAAACAAGGCCAAATAAGGCACAAAGGGGGTAGACCACCCCCCAACACTAAATAGGCCTTAAAAAAACATATTAAGCACTTAGAATCAAAGCTATTTTCAGTTGAAAGCTAAGCCAAAAGAAGCATGCAAATATGGCTAAGTACTCAAGCAAAACAAAGCTTAAAAGAGGATATGGGACTCACCCTTGAAGAACAACAAAACCAGCAGCTCTTCTGTGCCAAAACCAACCTTAGGATGCTAAAACAAGTCCTATGGAACCTCAGCTCCAAGGTCAAGAGGTTTGGCTAAGGGGTTCTAGGCAAAATGTATGAAGAACACTCACTTTAAGGCACAAACAAGGGCCAATATAGAGAGAGAGAGAGAGAGAGGGAGGAATATAGAGAGAGATATATATATCTTGTATACCAATTTTCCAAAACCTCTAGAAAGGGAGGAGGGCCTCCCTTCTTATAGGAATTCAAGTCCAAAGCTTCTTGGAGAAGCTAAAGCTTGGTTCAAATCCCTCCATACACATGTATGGAGGAGACAGTCTGTGCTCACCAGTTGGCACAGCTGGCAAGCACAATGCCTGCAAAAGCAAAGAAAAAGGCCTCGGCCAAAAAAAATGGCTGATCGACCAAAAAGAGTGTCGACCGGCCAAAAAAGGTGCCGACCGGCCAACACTCATGGCCGATTGCAAGAAAGAGAGGCCGACAAGAACAAAGCTTAGCCGATGGGTTGGAGGGATGGCCAACAAGCCACCCCCTTCCCTCAAGAACAAAACCACAAGATCTTAGTGCACAACCAAGCACAAAACAGACAAGTTGAGAGGCTCTAAGGCAAGGCGCGCAGCCGAGACCTTCGGGAACTCAAAATGAACACGAGCATGGATGATCATCGAGTGTTCAAACGATGACGTCCAAGTCTTGAGGACGGTCAAAAATGGGGTGTCTACACTAGCCGACCAGCCAGTTTTAGTGGCTGGCAGCCACTTTTTCTGGTTGGCAGCTCACCAGAAGATCCCTGTGTTGAAGTAAGGGCAGTCTGGAGGTTGGCACAATTTTTAGAGACCAAGGCAAGTGCAAATAGAGGCAATTGACAGCATGGTAATGGATTTCCGAGCAAGCACCGACCGAGCATGCATCTTCAACCTCTTGGAACTGAGCTAAGGCAGTTTGATTTGCAGTTAGCTTTACTTGTTAGTTAGCTTAAATTGGTAATTTAATTAATTAGTTTGTTAATTAATTAAGTGTTGTAATAATTAGTGAGTAGTTTACTAGTTATTCATTTTGTTGTGTAATAATTAGTCTAATTAGTTTAATTAGATTAGTTGGTTAGCTTAGCTTAGATTAGCTTAGCTAATTTGTTCGGACCCTCCGTCGAGAGGGCAAATGTTGTAATAAGTGTGCGTGTGCATGTGTGTGTGAATGTCTTCCAACCCCACATCTTTCTCCCTTTTATTTATCCGTTTTCAGTGGTTAGATTAGGGACATGTTTCGATTAGCATACCTTATGATTGCATGCATGCATCATTCATTTGTCTTGCATGCACCGGGCTTGGCGCATCATTCCAGCTGCATCGTATTTCAATACCTATTTGAATACATGTATCAAATGTGGCATTCATATGCCACCTTAGATAGCCGAGCCTATTTAGTTGCATTATTGCATGTGTTGCATTAGGCATCTTAACAGCGCTAGGATCATGCATTGATTTCTAACTAGTTTTTTGTTTTGGCTCGGAGTACACTGTAAGTGTTTTCACTTTAGCATCCTTGCATGAGTGTGGGTATTGCCATGATAGCATGCTTGCCATGAGGCTATTTGCTTAATTGCTATAACTGCATGAATGCCTGTGGATAAGGCTTTATTACTTGAATTAGAACAATTCATCACATATACGTTTTAAGCCCACTTGAAATGGAAAAACATCATATTTTAAAGCCCACTTGAGGGCGGCAAATCCACGCTTTAGCCTACTTGCGAGTAGCACTTTCAAACCATTTTCAAAAACAAACATGAGTTGTTTTGTTCCAATTCTCGTGATTGAGTCTATACTTGTATGCTGTGCGCATCACATAGTAATTAGACTAATAAACAGAATAAGAACACATGAGGTTTATAAAACAACATATCATGCTTAGTAGAGGCCGATCCTTTGATCGGCGCGAGCGGGGGTGCTCATTTCAGGACCTTCCCCTCTCGTATCCAAGTTTCCGAGCCGAGGTAACTTTGGTGATGACAGACACGTGGCCTTTGGCACGAGTCCGGATTTCCTAAATTTTCCAAAAATAAAACATTTAGGTGGCGACTCTGTAATGTGGCAAAGTTGTCCATGTTTGGCGTTTTTTCATTCAAAATTGATTTTCGAAAACCAATTGCCAGATTTGGACTCTTTGGTGTTTATCAGTCTCACATTGCACTTTGTGAGATTAGATTCGGAACCGTGACAGGAGTCCGAACTGTAGTAGCTAGAACCCAAATCCGCGCCCTCTCGAAAAGAGGGGCGCGCGGAGGAAGTTCGTGTGGTCTACAGCTGGGAGCAGCGCTGGCCTGTCTCCTATCAGATCCGTAGATCTTACCAGAGTGCTCGGGGGATGATTTCTCAGTTTCCATGATTGGAGATGACGCGGCTGTGTGCCCTTCTTCCGGCATTCTGGATGCATCCATCGCACCTTTCCTCGTCTAGTAATACGAGGAAGGCTTTTTATCTACCAGTTCTGGGTCAGGTAGTGAACCGAAATCTGATTCCATAGAGTCTATGGAGTCAGAATCAGATTCCAGTTATTCTGAGTCAGAGTCTGGTATTCCTGGGGGTGATAACCTGGATGCCACTGTCCTATCCAGGTCGTCATTTTCATTTTCTTTTGAGTCGGTTGTAACCGAAGAATCAGACGATCTGGAAGTTAATGAGAATGGTATTACTGTGGCTTTTGAGTACTTTTCTGTGCCTTTAGTTTATTGCATAAATCAGGACTTTCAAAATTTCGATGAAAATGACGAGGAATAAATTCCTCCAGTTTAAAACATTTGATTGACCGAGAGCATGAGAGGTTTGCAAAACCTTTGGTGAAATCACCTCAATTAATGATGGTACTGAGAAGGACCCGCGGCTGGTCTAAATCGGGTCCACGTTGTCGTCGGAGGAACGCAAGCGCTTAGTCGCTTTATTAAAAGATTTCAAAGATGTTTTTGCGTGGTCCTACGAAGACATGCCTGGAATCAATCCTGAGATTGTACAGCACCGGATCCCTCTTAACCCAGAGGCCCAACCTGTTAAGCCGAAGCTCCGAAGGATCCGCCTGGATTTGGCTCTAAAGATCAAAGAAGAGGTCACCAAGCAGATTGATGCAGGGTTCCTGTTAGTATCTGAGTATCCAACTTGGTTGGCCAACATAGTTCCGGTGCCGAAGAAGGACAGCCGAATTCGGGTATGTGTGGACTTCAGAGATTTGAACAAAGCCAGTCCGAAAGACGACTTTCCTCTGCTGCATATCGATGAATTGGTGGACTTCACAACTGGGCATGTGCTACTCTTGTTTATGGATGGGTTTTCAAGCTACAACCAGATTTTGATGGCCCCCGAAGATAGGGAGAAGACTGCTTTCACCACCCCGTGGGGAACCTACTGTTATAAGGTGATGCCGTTCGGTTTAAAGAATGTTGGGGCTACGTATTAACGGGCTGCGACCACGATCTTGCACGATATGATCCATAAAGAGGTTGAGGTGTACGTGGACGACATGATTGTCAAGTCCAAAGAAAGAGAGGGCCACTACACCGCCTTGAAGAATTTTTTCCAACGGATCAGAGAGTATCAGTTGCGGCTGAATCCTCAGAAATGTACGTTTGGCGTTACGGCAGAGAAAATACTGGAGTTCTTGAGCACACAAAGGGGCATCAAAGTCGACCCTTCCAAGATTAAGGCCATCTTAGAAATGCCACTACCAAGGACTGAAAAGGATGTGCAAGGCTTTCTGGGTAAGGTACAATTCATAAGACGGTTTATTGCAAAATTAACCTTGACTTGTGAACCACTGTTTGGTCTCCTGAAGAAAGGAAAGAAATTCCAGTGGGATGACTAATGCCAAGTTGCTTTTAAGCAGGTCAAGCAGTATCTACAGAACCCACCCGTGTTGTCACCGCCAGAGCCGGGGAAACCGTTGATATTGTATCTGTCAGTAACCGAAACGACAATGGGCTGCATGCTTACACAGGAGTCTGAGGACAAAGTGGAAAAGGCTATCTACTACCTGAGCAAGAGGATGCTGGAATATGAGACCTGTTACACTCTGCTTGAGAAGGCTTGTCTGGCCTTGGTATGGGCTACCAGGAAGCTGAGGCACTACCTATTAGCTCACTCTGTAATACTGGTTTCGAGATTAGATCCCATCAAATATCTCTTCGAGAAACCAGCACTTACGGGTAGGCTAGCCCGTTGGTTGCTTCTTCTCTCCGAATTTGATTTGAAGTATATGACGCGCAAGTCTGTGAAAGGGAGAGTGGTAGCAGAGTTCCTAGCTGATCAGCCAGTGGAAGGAGATGAAGTAGTAGAATATTTGTTCCCAGATGAGGCCATTCTGCATGTTGAAAAAGAGGTCTGGACTATGTACGGGTATGGGATAAGGGTGTTACTAATAGCACCCGACAATTCTCACATACCCTTAGCTTTCAAACTCCAGTTCAAGGTATCGAACAACAAAGCAGAGTACGAGACATGTATTGCTGGCTTGGAAGCCGCCCTGGAATTAGGGGCAAAACGGTCAAACGTCATTAGGGACTCGAACCTTGTTGTATCTCAAGCGAAAGGAGACTGGAAGGTTAAGGAAGAAAGGATGAAAATCTACCACCAAACCCTGGATGTCCTAATTCCCAGGTTTGAGAAGTTAACCTTCACCCATCTGTTAAAAGAGAGCAACAGGTTTACAGACGCTTTATCAACTCTATCTTCCATGATAGACATCCCTTTGGGAGTCCGGATGCATCCAATCATCATTGAACAGCGGTATGTGCCGGCCTACGAGCTGATTGCTGCCATAGATGAAGTACAAGATCAGAATCCCTGGTATCATGACATCTAGAACTTCTTGGAAAATGAGGCTATCCACCAGGGGTAAATGCCAAAGATAAGAGGGCAATTCGAAGAATGGCTGCTCAGTTCATCATTTGCGAGGGTAAACTGTACAAACGGGATCATCTTGGGATGCATAAACTGTGTGTTAATGCTGAAGAGTTGAAGCGCCTAATGGAGGCCATCCATGGAGGAGAGTGCAGAGCGCACATGAGTGGAGTGATGCTAGCCCGGAAGATTCTCAGACAGGGTTACTACTGGTCAACCATGGAGAAGGATTGTATTGGCATTGTTTAGCGATGCCACAAATGCCAGATCCATGCAAATCGCATAAATATTCCGCCGTCGAAGCTATACAACATGGCTTCACCATGGCCATTTTCAGTCTGGGGGATTGATGTGATTGGGGCAGTTACTCCGAAGGGGTCAAATCCATTTAATAAGATTATCAAATTTTTAATGAGTTTGATGAAAAGGAACTTTTTTGGTTTAGGGTTTAGGGACATTAAATATCAATATTAAAGTTTGATGAAAATGGAGCTTTTTTGATTTAGGGTTTATTAACATTAAATATAAAGGCATAAGAGTCTAAGAAAATAGTGTAAATCAAGAAAAATGACTTTATGGAATAAAAGTATACATACATGGAACTAAGTGGGTTAAAAAATTCCTTCATGAACTTCTTAGGTTAGAACACTTCTAAATGAGATTTAAGAATAAACCCCCCCCCCCAAAAAAAATGATTGCTTGTAAGATATAATATTTTATTTTATTAATTATTTTAAATTATTATTATTATTATTATTTACCTTTATTAACTATTTTAATCAAATCCCAACTAGTCAAACTGCACCTAAATCTAGTAGAAACGCGTCCGTGTTAGCATTTATCATGGACGAAATCCATGTTAAATTATTAAACAGTTAGGTCAGTCAACGCCGATGACTTGTGCAGCAACACCGAAGTCTTGGATGAAAAGTTATATACTATGTTTGGAAAATGAGAACAAATTAACTTTGCGCCTGGGTTTATAAATTTGGATCTGTCTAAACGATCTCATTGTGCTAAAAACTATGGCTTCAATGAAGATTTTGATACTTTTTTTTGAGTCACTGTTGATTGTTATGCTTCTGCTAGCATTTCAAGTGGCATCAAGAGAATTTGTTGGAATTTTTCGTCCTCGTAAGTTTTCTTCCTTATCAAGTCATGATTCTTTTAGAACTTCCTATTGATATTAGTCTCTTGTGTTTTCATGAATAAATTTACAATGATAAATAAGAAAAAACTCTGAACCCACCTCGAGTCAAAAAAATTGTTTAGGGAAGGAAGATTAATATTATTGGTAACAAATAATATTTTATAATTTCAATAAAGGCAATTACAAAAGTGAGAGGAAAATGAGCAATTTTGAGAGATTCCAAGTCTTTAATATTTTTAAGATTATATCATTTGTGTTAAAAGTTTTAAAAAGTTTACACTAATTTGCTAATTTTTTCTCCATAGATATGCTGTGGCAATTACTTTTTGGGTCGCCTGTCAATAAATTACTCTTGATATGGGAAAATAATTGCAATTAGTTTTTAAGTAGCAAAGATATGAAAAACCAATTTTAATTATGGTATTGTGGGAGCTGAATAAATGGCAAAGTCAGAAGGTGCGTACCTTGGAAGACTGATATTAGTCGACTGTACCCTGCGAGAATGGGAAGCCGAATATAATATATGTGCCGAATAAGTGTAGATCCTTGGAGCCGAATAATAGAAAGGACAATGATTAAAAAGAAGGCCCTGGCCCCGAGGCCCAAAAGAAACAGGTATAAATACAGGAACAATGGATTTAGAAAGGTATGTAAGAATGACTTCACTTAACTTAGTAAACAAGCTATCTTAAGCGTCTGAACTGACTTGTCCGTCGGAGTACTAATTCTGGCACCCCCAACCGGAGTGTTTGTATCTTTTCAGGTGACTAGCTGAGGATCACTAGCGTCTCCCAAGATCTGAAGAGTATTTCCAAACCACTTCTCCACAATTGGCACTGTCTGTGGGAATACTCAAATACATTCATGGCAGGCGTGACTGAAGATCCTTCGATAGCCACTGACGAGACCACACAGAGAGATGACCTCACTCCAGCAAATATGCTCGGAAAGGAAACCATCGCTGCAAGACGTGCCTTGAACTTCGATTCACCAACGACTTCAGCGTAAAAGACAATGCAAGCGATCATGGAACAAGCAAAGCAGAATGAACAAAGGCTGGAGAACATGATCACTGAAAATGAACATCTCCGTCAAGATTTGGCCCTAGAAATAGCAAAATCCAGAGAAGCCGTGCGCCAAGATCCCGAACGACCTCCGAGGACAGGTGGACAACGACCTCGAGCCCAACCAAGGGATACCAATAGCGACTCCAACTCATTATCCACGAAGCTCAACAAGAAGAGACGATCCAAAACTTCCAGCTCCTCCTAAAAGAGTCTACATACAAGGAACAAGCGCAGAAGAAGCAGTTCAGACGAAGAGGACCAGCACGATCCCTTTGTCTGACGGATTGCAAGGGCGGCCCTGCCCAAAAAGTTCAAAGCTCTGTCATTTACTCTTTACGACGGAAAATCAGACCCCACTGATCATATCCGTCACTACAAGCAGGCCATGACACTGCATGCAGACAACGAGGCCCTCATGTGCCGAATATTCCCCAGTAGCCTGGGGCCATTAGCTGTCAGGTGGTATTACAAGCTGGAGCCGGCTTTGATCAAAAGCTTCCATCAATTACAAAAATCCTTCAGGGCCAGGTTCATCACCAACGAGGTACAGCCGAAACAGGCCAACTCTCTCTGGGCTATGCAGATCCAGTCAGGAGAAACGCTCAGAGCATATTCGGCGCGCTATTGGGAGTGCTTCAATCTCATTGACGACGCTTGCAACGACTCCATGGCCATCACCGCCTTCAAAATGGGACTACATCCTGACAGTGCTCTTCGCAGTTCCCTGACCTGAAGACCCCCCAAAACAGTCTGGGCGTTGATGAAGAAAGTTGAATAGTATTGCAAGGTGGAAGATGATGCCTTGAGAATTAAAGCCGGACAAATGTCCAACAAAACAGCCCCCCCTGAAATTGCTCAACCAATAAGTTCCGTGCCACCTCCGAGCCCTGAGCCACGGCAACGCGCTAAACGAGACAAAAGGTGGGACTCTCACCGATCAAGCGATCAATGCTCCCACCAGACGAATGAACAACTGCAAGTCGACAGCAGGCGCTCGAGGCTTGCCGACAAGAAGCACACAAAATTGTCAAAACCGATCACTGCGATAATGACCCAAGTTCAACACCTTCCATTCTTTAAATGGCCGTCAAAGATGGTGGGGCCCCCTGACATGCGAAGAAGGGATAAGCGGTGCGAGTACCACAAAGATCACGGCTACGAAACTGAGAGTTGTTACGCATTAAAGGATTACCTAGAAGAACTGGTGCAAGACAGCCGACTGCAACAGTACGTGAGAAAGGGCAAGCCAATCAAGGCACTAGCCTTGAGGCAGGACTCACCTCCACTTGGCGTGATCCATATAATCTACAGCCTGCCAGCATCCCCAACCGTGCACACAATTCAATCGCATCCAATCCCCCAAGGGCAACATATTCTGACCGAATGGCCCAGAGAAGCTACGACGATTACTTTCAATGACTCCGATCTTAGCGGCACAATAGCCTCCCACATCGATCCGTTGGTCATCAAATTATGCGTAAATCGGTTCACCATTGAACGCATTCTCATAAACCCAGGGAGTACTTCAGAGGTTATGTATTACAAGACTTTCATCAAACTCGGCTTCAACGAGTCAGATCTGTCTCCAGCGCCTCACCCACTGTTCAGTTTTAATACAAATCCTGAGTACCCATTAGGGAAGATCACACTACATGTTCGAGCGGGCTCCAGAACGGTCGAAGTAGAATTCCTGGTCGTAAAGCTCCCTTCGCTGTATAATGTCATCATGGGGTGAACCTAGTTGCATGTTATGAAGGTCGTTCCAAGCACTTATCATCAGCTTGTGTGCTTCCCGACAGCCCATGGCATTGAAGAAATCCGAGGCTCCCCGCAATCGGCACAAGCAGAGATTTTATGAAAACCCTATCACTGACCCGACCTGTGGGCTTTGATACCTGTACATATTTCACTTCTGCAATGCAAACCATTTTTCTTCGTCGCTCAATTTATTTCCCAACCCCCATTGCAGCGATCGTCACGTCGCCGATTTAAAACCCCTTTGGTGCATGACACCTTAGGGCCGATTAAGCCTTCGGATTCGGAGCGCCCTTCGTGGATATCACGATTGGCCAAATCAAGTCTCCGGATTCGGAGCCCCCTTTGGTGCATGACACTTTAGGGCCGATTAAGCCTCCGGATTCGGAGCCCCTTTTGGTGCATGACACCTTAGGGCCGATTAAGCCTCCAGATTCAGAGTGCCCTTCGTGAATATCACGATTGGCCAAATCAAGTCTCCGAATTCGGAGCCCCTTTTGGTGCATGACACCTTAGGGCCGATTAAGCCTCCAGATTCGGAGCGCCCTTCGTGGATATCACGATTGGCCAAATCAAGTCTCCGGATTCGAAGCCCCCTTTGGTGCATGACACCTTAGGGCTGATTAAGCCTCCAGATTCGGAGCGCCCTTCGTGGATATCACGATTGGCCAAATCAAGTCTCCGGATTCGGAGCCCCCTTTGGTGTATGACATCTTAGGGCCGATTAAGCCTCCGGATTCGGAGCCCCCTTTCGTGCATGACACCTTAGGGCCGATTAAGCCTCCGGATTCAGAGCCCCCTTTGGTGCATAACACCTTAGGGTCGATTAAGCCTACGGATTCGGAGCGCCCTTCGTGGATATCACGACCGGCCAAATCAAGTCTCCGGATTTGGAGCCCCCTTTGGTGCATGACACCTTAGGGCCGATTAAGCCTCCGGATTCGAAGCGCCCTTCGTGGATATCACGATTGGCCAAATCAAGTCTCTGCATTCGGAGCCCCCATTGGCATATGACACCTCAGGGCCAATTAAGTCTCGGAATTCGGAGCCCCCATTGGTGCATGACACCTTAGGGCCGATTAAGCCTCCGGATTCGAAGCGCCCAAACAGATTTATTACGTTGATTAATCTGATTAGCCATGGTTTCAAGCCAGGCCGCTACATATTTATCACGTTGATCAGCCAAGTGCTTGAACTAAGCCGATCGAACTATGTTTGAGGGCAATACCATTCATCAATTTACACCCCTTCTACATACGAAGGTTACTAAACAAGTGACAAGTCCGCATCGAAACGCCGGTTACGGAGCCCCATCGGCAAAATATGTCTTTGGGCCGATTAAGACTCCGAATTCACAGCGCCCCTGGCGCGTAACACCCTAGGGCAGATCATACCTCCGAATTTGGAGCACCCTTCGGCACGAACAAAATGAAACAAAACATGCCAACATTCGAAATAAGGTGCTTAGCTAAGCATATAAAAAATTCAAAGTAAGACGCAAATGTTTGAAATAAAACTTTTTATTTGATCAAACAGTTGTTACATAAACACAGTCCGCGTTCGAACATTACAATATCTATCTTTAACTTCTAAGGCGAAAAAGGGAATTAATCACGTTGATACAACGGAGGCCCCGAATCAATGCCCGTCGTTTGGAAAGCCTCCGCGGCTCGAAATGCCTTGAGCCAACTGTGCCCGAAGTTGCATATCTCTAGACCCCCCTCTGACACCATCGACAATGTCAAGGCCAAGATCTAAGACAAGGAAGGTTAAGGGCAACGGTCGCTGTGCCTCCTTTCGGGGTGATCTGCTTCGACGACTTGGAGGCTGACGCACCTCCCGTTTCTTTTTTAACGACCTACCTCCCACACCGGAGAATTCTCCGCTGCAATCCATTGCGGCATCAAGCTCGGCCAAAGTTCAAGTTTGGCTGATTAAAGAAACTCTATTTTACATCCACAATATTATTTAACCCCACGCAACAAATGGCGTTATATTAATGAGGTCACTGGCACGAAGAGTCCATTCCATTTATTTTTTAATGCTGGCAGTGACCCCGTGGCAATTTCATTAACGACAAAACCCCAAGAGACGAACGTCGATTGACATTTACCACGGCCTAGCTACCCAAATGGCTTTCTGGAACACAAGCTTTGGCTGGGGCTGGGGCTGGGGCAGCATTATCAACCCAACCAGCCAAGCATTTAGACCCCGCGCCGAATGGAATTTGCCACAGCCTCTCCACGTACTGGCTTTTGGCCTCTTGAAGTTACAGTGGCCTCATTCAAGAATAAACGGCCATCACGATTGGGTTGACCCCGCCTATAAGCC
Organism: Camellia granthamiana; assembly: GCA_036172215.1. NCBI lineage: Eukaryota > Viridiplantae > Streptophyta > Magnoliopsida > Ericales > Theaceae > Camellia > Camellia granthamiana. The sequence continues at coordinate 26,481,444 of CM069910.1, read as the reverse complement.
AACGTATCACTGGACGATCAATGTTTGTACATTCATTCAAACATTTATGTAATAAAATGAAACACGTATATGCCGAATACGAACTACAATGAAATATTTATAATAGAACATTTTGTATTCAATCAAACAATAAATTACATAGTTTTGAATGAGTATCCTTATATGGCGTCACCCTCATCCTCACTCTTCTCAACTTCAAAAGCGGAAAACCGAAAATGTTTACTATGGTAGAGTGGTGATGCTGAATCAATGCCCGACGCTCGAAGAGCTTCCGCGGCTTGAGACGCCTTGATCCAACCGTGCCTAAATCCACGATTTTCACACCGGCAAACCTCTTCGGCAAGCTTCTCCTTGGTCTTTTCGATTCCCACTTTTCGACCTTCGTGAAAACTTTTTCATAGGCCCTCCCCTTCGCAGACTCCATCGCGAACATACTCGCCGTCTCACGATCGGCGAGCGCGGTACTGATGAGCCGCTGGATAACCCTTTCTTCCACGATCGGGTTTCCCTGCCCGGCGGGTTGTGCCTGAGCCGCCTTGGTCATCCTTAAGTCACGCTCAGCCGCCTCCGCGCGAGCCTCCAAACTTCGAATACGTTCCTCCTTTTTCTCCATTTCTCGGCAGGCAGCGCGCAGCCGCATGCCAATTTCATAGGCAGTGTAAAGCCCCTTCACCTCCCCGTGAATGCCTTCACGAAATACTTCGTAGTCCTATCGACCTACCATTGACTGCTGAACCTCAAGAGGGAAAATTTGTCGAGCAAACTCGACCGCTACATTTGGGTCCCAAACGATCGAGTCTGCCTCTGTCATGGGTCTATTCCCCACAAATACGGCAAAGCTTAATGGGCACGGATTCGCGTCAGATCCCCTCCCAACTCGGGGTTGTGGAGATCTGCCCTGCGACTGCTTGTCCCGCCTGGGCGACCTGCTTCGACATCGAGGAGACTGACACCTCTCTCTTTCCCTAGAACTCCTACTTCCTGTGCACGAAGGTTCACCACCTCGATTCATGTCTCCACCCAGCTCAGCTAGCATCCTCGCTTTCCCTCTGCTGTTAAAGAAGAGTCTGTTCGACATTCGCACGATAAATCTTCCTCCAAGAGCTAGAGTTAGTTGTTTACTAAGCTCATAAAAGTTGTACCTTTGTTCATTTATCCTTCACAGAGGCAGCACCCTCGAGGCAATCTCATTAATCGTGAAAACATCAATCGCCCGGCGCCGACTGAGTCGACCATCGTGGGGCAAGGGCAGAATTCATGCGCCCATTCGCCGTATAATGTCCATGAACCGCCCGGGGCAAGGGCAGATTCATCAATCTATTCGGCTTAAGTACCCCAGCCGACCCATGAATTGATTCTTCAAAACTCTTAAGCTCGTCTCATCCGGCGCCCGAATGATCATGAACTGCCTGCGGCAAGGGCAGATTCATCAATCTATTCGGCTTAAGTGCCCCAGCCGGCCCATGAATCGATTCTTCACAACTCTTAAGTTCGTCTCATCCAGGGCCCGAATGATCATGAACCGCCTGGGGCAACGGCAAATTCATCAATCTATTCGGCTTCAGTGCCCCAGCCGGCCCATCAATCGATTCTTCAAAACTCTTAAGTTCGTCTCATCCGGTGCCCGAATGATCATGAACCGCCTGGGGCAAAGGCAGATTCATCAATCTATTCGGCTTCAGTGCCTGTAGACGCGCCCTTGGGCTTCACTCTACAGTTCGGACTCCCTTTTGTTGTCGGTTCTTAATCTGAACCAAAGAGTCCAAATCCGGCAAATCGTTTTGAGAAAACAGATTTTTGAAAGAAGTGCCAAACATGGACTGCTTTGCCAGATACAGAGTCGCCACCTAAATATTTTTTAATGGGGGAATTTAGGAAACCCTAACTCGGTGCCAAAGGCCACATGTCCGTCATCACCGAAGTTGCCTCGGCTCGGGAACTTGGGTACGATCGGGGAAGGTCAGCTATGAGCACCCCCTCTCGCCCGGTCCAAAGACCGGCCTCTACTAACCGTGATATCCATTTTTGAAAACGTTATGTGTTCTTATTCTGGTTATTAGCCTAGAATTACTATGTTATGCGCACAGCAAACAAGTATAGACTAGATTGACTAATTTGGAAATAAGCATTGCATATCCGTTTGTTTTAAAAAGTACTTTGGAATTTGCTGCTCACAAGTAGGCTAAAATACGGATTTCAACGAGTTTTTCCAACTCAAACAATCCAACCTTCACCTACAGGCAATCAAACAATTTATCTCATATAAGCACTTAGCCGCATGGTAAGCATACTGTCATGTTAACATCCACACACATGCGGTATGCTAAAGCATAAAATACTTACATCGTACTCCGTGCCAAAACAGTAAACTAGTTAGCAAACATGCGTGACCCTAGTCCGTGTTAAGTGGCTAATGCATCGCATACAGAATGCAATTAGAGTAGGCTCGGCTAATCCTAATGTGGCATGTAAAATGCAATTATTTGATGCACGTATTCAAGTCAGATTTGAAATACTAATGCTGTCAGCATGATGTGCCGAGCCCGGTGCATGCAAGACAAATGTATGGATGCACGCATGCATTGCATAAGGTATGCTAATTTAAACATGCCCTAATCTACCATCATAAGCGGGTAAATAAAAGGGAAGAAAGAAGTGGGGATTGGAAGACATACACACACACACCCACACTTATTACAGATTCGCCCTTGCTCGGAGGGACCAAAAGAATAATACAAATTAATTAACTACGCAAGCTAATTAAATATTACAAATCACCTAATTAATTAACAAATTAACTAAGCTAGGAAAAACAGTAAACCACCTCGGGAAGAGGGCCCAATGCATGCGCGCTCGTGTCCTGCTCGGAAGTACACTACCATGCATAGACTGCCTCTGTTTTCCCTGCTCTGCCCCTTTGAAGACTGCCAAAGTCTCAGAATTGCTTCCCTGGACATTGGGAGATACCACCGGCTGAGTAGATTTGCCACCGGCAGTGGGATGTGGTCATCGGCTGAGAATGAATCCATCGGCCACCAATTTATTGCCGGTGGGCACTGAACACTGCCGGTCGGCAAGTAATGTCTGCAGAACCTGCAATTGACAGCAGCAGAGGGCAGAGCCTTGCATGGCAATGCAATTCAAGCGATGTATGCACCAACCAAGCTCCTTATCATGTGTATGACTCAAAGGGGTATGGTCCTTGGTTCTCGGATCATCAATCGCGAATTTCAATGCGTGATGGCCCAAGAGACCAAGTGTACACATTTCATTTCAAATGTAATGCCATGCACATAATCACCTAAGAGGGCCAACCTCTATCACACTCACTTCAAGAGGCCAAGCATGTACATTGATGCAACGCAATCCTAAACATGTTAGCTAGCATGCAACATCGCAATGCAAATAAGCATACAAGCTAACAAGAATACAAGACATGAAACATCAATGTCAACCAACAAGCATGCAAGATGCAATGTGGATGTCCAAACATGCAAACAAGCATGTGACTTCATGCAATCATGCAAGTTCTAACATGCAACAACTTACCAACATGCTACAACACACAAGGGGCATATACAACCAACAAAGGGATGGGCTTAAACATGATTTAGGCAGCTCTAAATAGGCCTAAAACAGTGGCCAAAGTGCTCAAAAATGAAGGCTAAACACACATACACACATGCACATGTTAAGACCTAACACTTAGGCATAAACAAGCAACCTTTAAGCACACTTAAAAGGGACAAACATGGATATATAATCAACATGTTAGATACTAAAAATATGCTAGAAGAGGTGCCCACACAAACAAATCATGCAAGTGAGGCATGCTAGAAGAGCCAAAGCTTAAGGCATACAAGAGGGATCACATGGTGGCTATACAAAGCAAGACATGAATAACTCCAACGACTTAAAACAGTCCCTTAGCACACCAAATCATGCAAATAAGCTTCACAAAGCTTGGCCAAAACACAAAAGCATGATAGTCTAAATGCTATGCATGTATTGAGGCAAATCATGGCATTACAAGGTAGGTATGCTAAGCTAACATGGTGTACCAAAACCAACTTAATACAAAGTTATATTATGGCCATATAAGCATAAAATACAGCCATGGCATAATCAACAAACACTCACACATGATGCTCCCTCAAGAGGCCAAAATGGGTCCTTTTCAAGGACAACAAGGAGAGGGGGTGGCCCCCTCCTTCTAAGGACCTCAAGGCACCATCCTCACCTCTAAAATCCCTCAAGATTTCAGTGGTGAGGAGGCCCAAACACTAGGGTCCCGGAGCTCACACAAAATGGCTCAAAACAAGGGCCAAACAAGCCTTTAGAGGGGTCAAACCTCCTCAAAGCTTGAAGCACTCTTAACAAACTATTTAGAGGCCTTAAAAATAGAACTTTTATGTATTAAACACTAAGCTTGAAAACAGTTCTAAGATGGTCAAAAATAGGATGCAAAAAAGGGGGAAAAGTGACTAATTTCTTACCCTTGAAGACCACATTCACAAATAGTGGGCCAGCAGCCCCCTTGAGCTCCAAACCAACTTCAAAGTTCCAAAACAAGCCTCAAGAATCTCAGTTTCAAGAGGATAGTGTGATGGTGGGTGTTTGTGCCCAAAACTAAGCCTAAAACACACACAATGGCAAGAGAGGGAGAGATATAGATATAGGTTAGATACACTAACTTAAACCCTAAAACCAGGGTCCTCTTACTCTCTTCTCTAACTTCTCTAACCCTAAAGCAAGGGAGAGAAGGCCTCCTCTTATAGAGGAGCCAATCTTGTAAAGCTTACAAGGTAAGCTAACAAGAGGGCCATCCCTTCATACACGTGTATGGAGGGGAAACAAATGCAAGACAGCTGTGCTAAAATATCTGCAAAAGCAGATGCACAGTAGTCGGCCGGCCAAAGATGTCATTTTGACAAAATTTACTGCCGGCCGGCAACATACATTGCCGATGGCATAAAACCCTGGCCAGTGGCCTCTAGCCACGGCCGGTGATGTGTGGGGATGCCTCACAAGGCTTTCCCTGCCCTTCCAAGGCAAAACACAAGTGTTTGGTGCAAAACCAGACAAAAAATAGTCGAGTTTGGAGATCTTGAGGCAAGGCGCGTAGCCGAGACCTCCGGGAACTCCAAACAAACACAAACAAGGATGATCACCGGGTGTTCAAACGGTGACGTCCAAGTCTTGAGGCCGGTCAAAAAATGGGGTGTCTACAGTGCACCAGCCGGCCCATCAATTGATTCTTCAAAACTCTTAAGTTCGTCTCATCCGGCACCCGAATGATCATGAACCGCCTGCGGCAAGGGCAGATTCATCAATCTATTCGGCTTAAGTGCCCCAGCCGGCCCATGAATCGATTCTTCACAACTCTTAAGTTCGTCTCATCCGGTGCCCGAATGATCATGAACCGCCTAGGGCAAGGGCAGATTCATCAATCTATTCAGCTTCAGTGCCCCAGCCGGCCCATCAATCGATTCTTCAAAACTCTTAAGTTCGTCTCATCCGGCGCTCGAATGATCATGAACCGCCTGGGGCAAAGGCAGATTCATCAATCTATTCAGCTTTAGTGCCCCAGCCGGCCCATCAATCGATTCTTCAAAACTCTTAAGTTCGTCTCATCCGGCTCCCGAATGATCATGAACCGCCTGCTGCAAGGGCAGATTCATCAATCTATTCGGCTTAAGTGCCCCAGCCGACCCATGAATCGATTCTTCACAACTCTTAAGTTCGTCTCATCCAGCGCCCGAATGATCATGAACCGCCTGGCGCAAGGGCAGATTCATCAATCTATTCGGCTTCAGTGCCCCAGCCGACCCATCAATTGATTCTTCAAAACTCTTAAGTTCGTCTCATCCGGCGCCCGAATGATCATGCACCGCCTGGGGCAAGGGCAGATTCATCAATCTATTCGGCTTCAGTGCCCCAGCCGGCCCATCAATCAATTCTTCAAAACTCTTAAGTTCATCTCATCCGGCGCCCGAATGATCATGAACCGTCTGGGGCAAAGGCAGATTCATCAATCTATTCGGCTTCAGTGCCCCAGTCGGCCCATCAATCGATTCTTCAAAACTCTTAAGTTCGTCTCATCTGGCGCCCGAATGATCATGCACCGCCGGGGGCAATGGTAGATTCATCAATCTATTCGGCTTAAGTGCCCCAGCCGACCCATCAATCGATTCACCAGCATAATACCCATGAACTATTCGGCATATGAATGATAAGTCAGTATTGCCAAGATATTCAATCTTAGAAAGCTCAAACACAACAATGATTTTATCCAAAGTAGTGAAAGGCAAAAAATTCTTCATTAACATAACTTCACAAACTATAGTAGCGAAATGACAAGGAAATTTTCATTAATAAATTGAGCACAGATAATAACCAATTTATACATGAAAACTACCCTGAACCAACAAAAGTCTACCAAACAAAAACTTACATCGGAATTAAAAATACTTAATAAAATTGAAATGTCTCCCAGATCAATCTTCAGGGTCAGATTCAAGTGGCTCAACGTCCACTTGCTCGTAGGGAATTGGCAAGGCCAATGTAACTCCAGCGGCAGCAAGGGCTTTGAGCCACCCATGTTTAAATCCCCGATTCTCGAATTTGGGGACTTCGTCTACATATTCCGTGAAGGCGGCACTTTTTCCTGCCTCAAATGCCGCAGAAGCCTCAGAGTCGGCTTTTTCCTTGGTCGCCTTGAGCTCCTCTAACTAAACCTCCACCTCAGCAAGCGCCCTCTTAGTTAACTTGAGCGATTCTTCACTCGCATTCGCCCTATCCTCAGCGTCAGAGCGGAACTGTTCAGCAATACGAGCCCTCTCCTTCTCTGCTTCAGCTCACGGACTCTCCATTGCGGCCCTCATCACTTCAAACTCGGCCCTACTCTTCTGACCGTTCACTTCTGTTTGCAAACGGTCAATCCTTCCAAGGACATCATGCAGGCGGCGTCCTAAGTCAGTAATCCTACCGACCGTCTGCGAAACAAGTTGGGATCGTCAGATACCTTAATGAAAACAAATTCTGGAGAATTTGAGATGATCACCTACTAGGAGGGCCGACTGCGCAAATAGGGCTACGGCCATAATATCCGGCACGGCGTAAAAGGCTGGGTTGTCTGCCGGCAAGGAAATTGAAGCCGCCAGGCTCAACGCTACGGTTAGATCCTCAATGGCTGAAGCATCAGAGGGAATCAGCGTATCTTTGATCTTTGGCTGAACAATAAAAGGAGCGACCACATCTGACTCTTCTAAACGAGGCCATTTGTCAGCAGGGCTAATTCCTGAACCAGCCTCTCCCTCGGCACTACGATTTTTGCTCCGCACCTCCGGAATCAGCCATTCCTCAATGACCTGTTGTTCAACCTCTTTCTCCATTCCGGCCGCAGCAATCTGAACTGTCTCTTCAATAACAGGAACGAAAGTTTTAATTAAGGTGGGTTCAGAACAGGCGGCCTCGGCCTTCTTTCGAGCTGCCATTCGCTCGGCATTTTTCTTTCGCGCTATCTGCGTAAGGTTTTCCCCAGCCATACCTTCGAAAAAATCGCCGGGTAGGTCTCCCAAATTTATAAAAATATCCCCAGAAGAAAACTCTGCCCTGACCTGAAGTGGACGGGGAGGAAGGCTAGTTAAGTCCGGCAGCCTCAAACGCCGAGCGTAGGGCCTCATCAACCTCTTCGGCCTCCTCGGCGACCTCTCTGGCTAGTTCGGCAACTACCTCCACCGGCTCCGTGTCTTGCCTCGGATCGGAAGCTTCGAGACCAATTTGCCTAAGGTTCTTGAAGCTGGGAAAGGCAAGAGTCGAAAGGTGTTGATCGCCGGATGGAATTGGAATGCCGTTCGCGGCCGAGAATGTAGTATAAGTAGGCTCGTATCGAAGGAGTATGTGAGCGGTTCTCTCTTGCTTTTGTACGTTAGGGCGGTCGAAGTATCTGAGTGCAATCTTAATTTCCTCAAGGACTGCGTCGCCGGTTGAAGTAAGAATCTTCTTCAATCTATTACCTGCAAAAGACAAGGGGTGATCAAGGGAAAAATAGCCGAATAAAAGACAGAAACAAACACAAGGCGTTACATGGCAACCTGGATCATCCTTCTGTCTGGGAATAGAATCTAGGCGATTTTCACCTTCACCAAACTCCCAATTACCTCGGACATTGACCATTACGTCGTCAACTCTCTTACCAGAACTGGCAAGCATGGTTATCAAGTGATGGTCAGTATCCTTGGCTTTGAGAAAGTATCGCCCCAGCCAACCGGAAGATTTGGCTAAAGCGTAGCAGTGCCGAATGGCCGGAATGCCAAGGTTGATCTTAAGGCGTCGATTCAACTCTATAACCCCCATGACGATTCGAAAGAAATTTACATTGGGTTGAGAAGGAATCAGACTCCAATAGCGAAGGACGGCCCTAAGCAATGGATGTAGAGAAAAACGGACTCCACCCTCCACAATGGATAAGAGAGGGAAGACGATCGTATTTTGATCTTCTCTCTCCATATCAAGAGTACTGTCCGTTACAAAGGATAGGTGGACATCACCGGGGATGGAAAAGTGTCGCCGGAATCCGGAAATACGACCCTCAGAAAGGAGGTCTTTCAAGTGTTTAGCCATTCTCGCGGGGAATCAAGGGTTCGCCGAAATTAAAATAACAAACAGAAAGTAGGATTGCAAAGAAAATGGAAGAAGACTTACGAGGAGCAAGGGGGACAAAGATAGACGGAGAAGAGTTGCAGAAAATGCGAGTGAGGTGGTCCAAGAGTCTCGAATACTCGACGAAATGGGCACTCGAAAGGACTGAAGTTTCAAATCGCAATAAATGCGAGAGACGCACGAATGAGGCAGGAAAGTGTAATGATGACCGAAAAGGTGTGCGCATTCTGACATCTATATTGGGGTATGCGAAGCCGCCTGACCTATTTTAACTTTTCAAATTCAAAACCAAACACGCCGATTAACTATCGTCAATGGGGAGTTTGGGGGGCAATTGTGGGAGCCGAATAAATGGCAAAGTCAGAAGGTGCGTACCTTGGAAGACTGATATTAGTCGGCTGTATCCTGCGAGAATGGAAAGCCGAATATAATATATGTGCCGAATAAGTGTAGATCCTTGGAGCCGAATAATAGAAAGGACAATGATTAAAAAGTAGGCCCTGGCCCCGAGGCCCAAAAGAAACAGGTATAAATACAGGAACAATGGATTTAGAAAGGTATGTAAGAATGACTTCACTTAACTTAGTAAACAAGCTATCTTGAGCGTCTGAACTGACTTGTCCGTCGGAGTGCTAATTCTGGCACCCCCGACCGGAGTGTTTGTATCTTTTCAGGTGACTAGCTGAGGATCACTAGTGTCTCCCAAGATCTGAAGAGTATTTCCAAACCACTTCTCCACAGGTATTTAAATATAAAAAATAAAAATAAAAACAAGAAGTTGGATTTATTGGATTAACATGAGTTAATTTGGTTGAAACAGGCGAAACAGCAGCAGATGCTCCATGGGGTCACAATTACAAGAACAGCTATTATCGTGCTCCCAAGAAACCATGATGATAATTATTATCATTCAAACAAATTTCACATCTACTACTTCAATTCTGGCTGAAAATTAGTTGTATTATTACTAGATTCATGCATACATAATAATTGATGTAAACTTTGCAATCTTCCATAAAAGAACTTTGATTGGGATGTATTTATGTGAAACATCAGTAGATAATAAATTAAATTCAATATATTTGTTTCCCTTTTTATTTGTTAACAATTTCAAAAAAAAAAATGATTGGACCGTCCAACCTGCTTGGTATATTTTGATGATCAATTTTGTTTATATTTTAAGTTCAGGTGTATAAATTATTCATTAAAAAAATTAAATTGATCTAGTAATTTTAACCATATAATTCATCTTATTTTTTTTGAAATATATCCTCACGAGTTCTTCTCTATAAGCATATGGAATTGTTAAAATTTAGCAAGAATTATTTAGAATTGATTGACTTAAAATTCTGCATGCGTGATTATTGGGTATAAAAATCTTAGCATTGTTAAAATTTACTATTTTTCTTGGGCCATAAATAATATTTTTATTTCATAGTATGTGAGAAAAATGGTATTTCCGGATTTGCTATAATCAAAATGATATGAATCACTTGAGTTGCCCTTAGAAGTTTTGAAGTGTTTTTTTTTTTTTTTTTTTTTTTTTTTTTTTTTTTTTTTTTTTTTTTTTTTGTGTGGAAAGAGAGGATGTGAGAACTAGAACATCCAATTTGAGCTTGTAAGGCTCATCCATGATGCCTTCAGGCTGATCTTGTAAGTTGTGTGTATTGATCATTCATGAAAAAAAATTAAAGGGCAAATTACATTTTAACCCTCTATGGTTTGCCCAAAAAATATGGAACCTCCTTATAGTTTCATTTGTAACACTTAAACCTCTAGACTTAATACCAAATTGTAATTTTAGACGAACGTAACAGAAGTAATAAAAAGTCATAAATGCCCCCGTATATGTTATACTCAGTCATTTCATTTGTATATTTCGTATCTCTCTCTCTCTTTCTCTCTCTCTCTCTCTCTCTCTCTCTCTCTCTCTCTCTCTCTCTCTCTCTCTCTTTCATTCTCTCCCCCCTCTCTCTCTCTCTATATTTATGTGTGTGTGTGTATATCTTCTCTATCACCGCGGCCACCATCATCACCACCACCTTTCAACACCAACCCACCTCCTTCACCCATTTTCACAATCAAATTCCATCACTACTATCATCAAGCTCCACAATCACTGTCACCTCAAGCTCCATGTCACCCCACTGGACTGTCACAACCACCATCGCCTAGCTCCGTCAAAATCAAGAACCACCCTTTACAAAAGTGCTATGAAGCAGCAAAAGATGGTGGATGATGAAAAAAAGAAATAGATTTAGAGATATTTCTTTGGAATGTGTGAAGTTAGTTTTCGGACAATTTTCGACATGTCAAAACCACTATTTTAGAACTGAGAAAACGAGATGGCGTAGGATGAAGCGTAAAGCAAGCTGAAGAGATTGGAGAAAGAACGGGATAAATTTGTTAAGAATCAAGAAAATTATGGAGTTCGAAAGATGGGTCAAAGAAATGTCGGAAACAGGAAAAAAAAATCTTATTTTTGGTCATCTTTCAAAGCTCTGACAGAATGCAAAAAAAACGGAACGAGGCATGTGAAGAGTGATACGAAAACTAGGCCACGAGGTGAATCCAATGAAGCAAAAATGAGGCAAAACAGAGTTACGAGGAAAGAAATACAAGGGCTTGAAGTGGTGCGTTTGAATATGAAAATCTGATCTTTTCAGGCTTGTTCGTGCATGTGATTTGGAGAAGATAAAAATCGATTTGGTTGGTATGAATCCCATCAATGTTATTTGAAAAATCTAAATGTTTTCACATATTACTTGTTTGATTCCATGGGTTGGGTTTGTTACTAATTTGAATCATAAGGAGAAAAGTGGGTTTGGATAATTTTTAGAGAGAGAAAAGTAGGTTTGATTCCTTGATGGTGGTGATGTTGGATGGTTGTGATTTTGCATAGAAGGTAATGGTAGTGAGATGAGAGAAGAAATAAAAGTTGATGGTGGTAGTTTTGCATGGAATATGATGGTGGTGATGTTGGTTGATTATGATTTGGCATGGAAGGCAATAGTAGTGAGATAAGAGAAGAAATAAAAGGTGATGGTGGTGGTTTTTCATGGAAGGTGATGATGTTGCATATTTATATAATGAAGGAGAAAGAAGAGGTGTTTTGGTCCAAGAGTGTAACCCACGCTTTGTTGTATTATACTTTTATGCTAGTGAAGTCCATGTTCTGTTTAAACAAATGAATCCGTCAGAAATTACATTTTGGTATTAAGTCTAGGGGTTTAAGTGTTACAAATTAAACTATAGGGGAGTTTCGTATTTTTTGGACAAACCACAAGGGGTTAAAATGTAATTTACCAAAAATTAAATTGATTCAATCGCTATAATTTCATCATAATCATCTTCAAAAGGATGAGCAATTGATTTTCAAAATTATCGTCATTTTTTTTGAAAACAAATTTCTTAAAATAATGTACGATTATCGAATCAATATGATTTTTATGCATGAGATACACACATGGTAAATCAAATCACAATATAAGATACGTAATGGCTAGCATGTAAAGGTTGGCATTAGATTGGACTAGGCTAGCTTAGCCCGCAAAATTGGTGTCCAAGTCTGTCTCTAGGTTCCAAGAAAAAAAAAAAAAAAAAAAAAAAAAAAAAAAAAAAAAAAAAAAAAAGAGTCTGTCTCTAGGGTAAGCTCGGTAGGCTATTTTTGTTGAAAATTTGGCTTTGCTTCTCAAGTTTGGATTCAACTTCTCATCTTCTCCTCTAGATTGTTCTTGAGGCTCCTAGATGATCCAGAAGCTACTGAAGAAAATGGTTTTGAATTAAAGTTCTTAATTGGTCAACAATGGAAGGCACCATGAAGATTCCCGAACACGGTGATTTTGGCGTCACCATTTCTGTCTCTCATCCACCTCAGAAACCTATAAATAGGAAACTAATGTGTTGTATTAGTTATAAAAATATTTGAATTTGAGAGTGATTCTGAGTTAGGACAGATTATCTCTCCTTCATATTTGTTTGCGAATTTTTTGTATTTATTTTGAATTCGCTTACGTGAATTAGAATTTGTTTTATTATTTTTGTGCATCTTTGTTTTGTGTATTCATATCTGAGGCTTTCTGGCACAACAATTGGTATCAGAGTATCGTTATGCAAAACAGAGCTTCTGCATCTCTGTTTCAGAATTCTATCAAATTTCGAAGTTGCCGAAACCAACTTTTGAATACACCATTACGTAGCTCTCATCGAGTAGAGTAATTTGAAGAGAAAAAAAATTCATCTCAAATGGACATCGGAAGCTTTCCCAATCGCTAGTCAAAGTTAGCCTGAAAAGGTCAACCATCTGAGCTGAGAAGATGGACCGAGCCGAACCAACTGAGCCAAGCTCAGCCGAGCCAAAGAATATTCTGCTCCACGTTAGCACCCTGCCAGACAACACATCAGCATGGACCATTTGTCACATCAGCATTGACCGACTATCACGTTAGCAAGGTGCTACGTCATTAGTAATTTTTTGAAATTTGCATTTTGGCCCTGAATTTTGGTAAAATTACAATTTAGCCTCAGTTATTTCTGAATTTATGTTTTGGCCTTTGAAAATTTCGAATTTTCAGTTTAGCCCCCCGAAAATTTGAAATTTTTCAATTTGACCCTTGAAAAGGGTGTTGGTATACCAAACTGTCCTAGTCATCTCCGAAGTGGGCTCTTTTGGTAGTTTCAGTTTTTTTTTTTTTTTAAAGAAAAAATGACTGAAGAAAAAAAAATGTTGTTTCCAAAGTCAATGTAGCACAGAATGATACTGATTATTCTGAATTTGAATTTTAAGTCGTTGGTGTGGTCTACGACCACTTGTTGGTCTTGGAAAAAAATTTGCATTTGTCGATTTGAAGATATTGTGGCAATCTACTTCAGGTCTTAGTAAAACTTTGGTTTTTTGGAATTTTGGAATTTTTGGAATTTGACATCATGATAGAGTTTAGAATTTGGATTTGTTGCAGAAAATTAGAAGAATTAGTTCATTTTGTTCTTCAGTTCGGATTGGCTTGATATGTCTCGAGCTTTTGAGTTTTTTGTTTCATTTTGATTTGTTTATAGAGCATTCGTTTGTTTTATTTGGTGCAACAAAATTTGTTTTGGGCATCAAAGTGTGTTCACTTTGGAGCACTTGTATGGTTGGTTGTTTATTTGTTTATGGTATTTTGCTAAGGTGGAGTTTTGTTCATATTTATGTACTAGAGAATCTTCGCCAAGGTAGAGAATTGTTGAAAATTTGGCTTTGCTTCTCAAGTTTGGATTCAACTTCTCTTATTCTCCTCCAGATTGTTCTTGAGGCTTCTAGATGATCCAAAAGCTACTAAAGAAGATGGTTTTGAATTAAAGTTCTTAGTTGGTCAACAATGGAAGCAACAATGAAGCTTCCTGAACGCGTTCGAAACACAGTAATTTTGGCGTTACCGCTTCCGTCTCTCATCCTCCTCAGACACCTATAAATAGGAAGTTAATGTGTTGTATTAGATATAGAAAATATTTGAATTTAAGAGTGATTGTGAGTTAGGAGGGATTACCTCCCCTTTATATTTGTTTGTGAATTTTTTATATTTATTTTGAATTCATTTGAGTGAATTAAAATTTATTTTTGTTATTCTTATGCATCTTTATTTTATGTATTCATATCTAAGAAATTCTGACACAATAGTATTTTCTTCTAATGAGTTGGATACCAGTTCCAAAATATGTTAGGCCTAATCCCTATGCAACAAATTTAGCGGGTCGGCAATGGGTTGAAATTCAAACTTACTTTTGGTCTTTTTGGTTTTTTAATTTTTTTTCTCTCCTTAGTTTCTCCTCTTTTTTTTTGTCAAGCTCGGTGACTAAGCCAATGGACCATAACTCACAAGCCAATAGTTCAAGTTATGATCGAGCTTCAACACTGTACGGGGGCGAAATATCCTCTGCTTTCTGTACTCCTTGAACGTCAAGCTTCTTGTGACGGCGTCAGGCCCTGCAACACAGAAATGGTGAGCTTCCCGGCGGTGGTGTGCCGGATAGACCCTTCGACGATCAAGTCAGACCACTTGAGGAAGAAGAAGGCTATCAGAGAGAGAGAGTTTCAGATGAAGTGAATTAGCATACCTCCAACGTTCGTCTTCCTCCATATTTCTAGGCTGGCCATACAGCCTCAAGATTGTGCGCGCACTACCTCTGCTGTCCTTCCGTGGACAGGTGGCAGTGCTCGCCTCTCACCACCTTACGCGTGTAAAGGTTTTGTCCTCCAACCAGTACATGCAGAACTTTCCAACGGTATTGAGGCGTGCGTGGAGCGGATGTCCTCTTCCTCACGCCATTGGCCCAGGTGGCACCCTTAATCGGAGCACCACGACCGGCCTATTGCTTGTGGAGAATGGCCACCACAAGCACACAACCGAACAATGTGTCGCCGGCCTGTACCTTGGCAAAAAGGGGCCAAAGGGTGATGCCCACGGCCGAGCTGACATTGACCGGTTTATCGTGGCTTACCGGTTGCGAGGCATGCCGGCCTCCGCTCTACCTTCATCCGAGGCTATCTGGAATCTGTCCATTTCAGCCAACCGGTCAAGGACATGCCGTCCTCCCCTCCGTCCATAGTTCCGCCCGAGCTACCCATAGCCCGGTCTCATCACTTGGCTGTGTGCCCCGCCAAATGTCTTCAGTCACAGCTCGGACAGGCTTAGTTCACGCGTGGTCAGCCGATTTCTTCGACCGAGCAAAACAGATCCACCGGCCGTCTCAGTAGGGGAAATAGCGCGGCGCCGTGAAGTCTATCACGACCCGCACTATCTTAGCTCGGCCGTACCAACGGTGCAAATCTCCCCTCTCAATTGCCCCTTAATCCCATCCGAGCTATTGTGATTGGGATTATCTCCGCGACCGAGCCAACGGTCAGTGAATTGCGCCATTACCAAGCCGAGCACGATTGGGGCATATCCGTCGCCGAGCTGTCCCATTTGGTCGGCCATCGCTTCAGCAGTCTCATCAAAGGTCGGATAGCCGTACTGACAGCCGCGTTCCCAGTGCCACATGGCCTCACGCCATTGGTCCGTACGCCCTAGCTGTCTCCCACGCGCCGAATTTCAAACGGCTGAGCCGTTTGGTTTTTTTCCCCCCATCTTTAAACCCTATACGAAGGGTCTAAACCCTTCACCTTTCATCTTCCTCTCCAAGCCAAGAACCCTTGCTCTCAAAACCCTCTGAGATTTTCCCTTTCTGCTGCTGCGTCTTCTCTCGTTCCAGCCACCATTTCTGTCCCCGCTGAAGCTGTCATCGAGCTTGTGGAGTCGAACCAACCTCGTCTTCTAAGTTTGGTGAGTCCTTCCACTCTTCCACTGCGTTTACGATTTTCTCTTTTGTAGGTCTTCAAACCTGTTCTTCATTTTTGTTCCATTGTTCTTCATGTTTTCCGATTGTGACCAGTAGTGTTGCTTTCCCTTGCTTAGATCTTGCACACCCTAGGGCAAACGAAAACAGTAGGAATGGATGGGGTTTTCATGCTCCTTGCTTCTCTAGGATTCGAACGAGTTCGTCCCATTCCAGGGATGAGCAGTTTGAATCTGGGTAGAACCAAGCTAAATACTCATTTAGATCCATAGGTGGAGCCTCAGCCGAGCAAAAACTAGTTTGCGGTTTTTGGAACCTTGCCGAGCTGAAAGCTCAATTAGATTTACAAATAGAACCGAACCGGACTGACCGACCTAAAGGGTCTTCAATAAAACTGAACTGAACTGTGACTAATTCGGATATCCTTCTTGGGCCTTGACCGAGCAGGGAGTGGAGAGTCAGAGCCGAACTAGGAAATCGACCAAGTAGTCTAGGGGTTGGACCGGTCAGACACAATCCTTTCACTAAGCCAGTTCCAATGAGAGCCGTGCAATTTATGCCGTGCTAACCCTTGGAATTATTTTTTAACAATGCAGAACAAACTAGGACCGACCAGGCCAATCCGGCACTATCACTGGTGGAGCTCAAAGTCCGAGCAAACACACCAACATTTTTGACCGGGATACCAATCTAATTACATAATAAAACCGAGGTAGATGGGGAAGTACCATTTCATGGTGAGCTCGCCCGGTGAGATGGCCGAATTTCGGAGGGAGTACAACATCCTGGACGACGTCGTCTTAGAGCTCGCCAAAAAGGGGGACACTCCTTAGGGAGACCTAGACCGGTGCCCCTTCACGGTCGTATCCATTGTAGAGGGGGGGCTTCGCTTCCCGATCCAGCCCTTGATCTATGAGTTTTTGAGGTAGACAAGGCTTTGCCCAACCCAAGTGTCAAACAATACATACAAAATAATAAACAGGGTCACCGAGCTGAACAGGATGCTCGGTCTGAACCTCAGTCTGGCTGAAATTTTCCATTAGTATAGTCTTAGTAGGAATAAGAGCGGGCTTTGCTGGTACCTCAAAGTCAAGAAGGGCCGAGCAAAACTCATAGAGGGCAACCCGGACAAGGAGACCAACGACGACGACTTCTTGTGGGTGTCCGGTCGCTATGAGGACACCGAGGCACCCATACCGGGGTGGTATATTAGGAAAGATTTTGGCACTGCTGGTAAGTAGCCCGGCTGACCACGCTATCTTCTTTCTGCATTTCATTATTATTACCTTTTACCGGTCTAACACTTGTCTTCTTTATGCAGATAAGCACTTAGCGGCAGATTATCACCAGGCTAATCAAGAAGCCATCAGAGCCCTGCTGCGCCATCCTGCCGAGGAGAGGGAGGCTTCGAAACTGCTCGGCTTCGAACAGACTTACCATTACCAAGCACCGCGCAAAAGCCGCATCACCGACTTCCTTCGTTCGCCTTCCCCAGAACCCGATCCAAACTTACCGCCGATCAGACTTGTTTCCCTCACCGCCGAGCAAGAAATGGCAAAAATCAGGGCCATCAAGTCCATGATAACCGGGGAGGAAGGTGAGTTCCAACCACCAGAGGCAACCGGGGGGACATCCTCCACACCCGCCGGGCAACAAGAAGGAGCTGTGCTGGCCCTTGCCAGCGAACAACCGGCTGGCCGGTCAAAGAAAAGACCGAGGAAAGAGCAGGCCGAGCAGCACCTCGTGCACGACGACTTCACAGATCACGCTTCCGCCGAGCTCGGGGACCAGACCGAGCAACCACAGACCAACAAATCCAAGGGCCCAGCCACCCCCCCCGGTCTGGGCGACCGAGTTCAAATACCAGGGCCGAGCAGTTTCTGCTGAAGACTCGGTCTATGCGGACAAGGACTACTCGCTTGGTTTCAACTTGACCAAGGGGTTGATCTTGCCCGCTGATATGAAAAAACACGACGAGCTTTCCGACCTCAAGGTCCTCCGCTTGGCGGCAAAATCCGTAGTGCTGGTAAGTTCTCCATTCTTTGCTTCAAACTGTTTGCTCGATTTTTGCTCGGTTTCTCAAATACTCACGATCTTTCACTTGTTTTCAGGCCGCGCAAAAGAACTATTTGGCCCATGACCGGATGATCAAAGTGCGGCAGAGCCTTTGAGATGCTATCGCCGAGAATAAATCCCAAGCGGCCGAGATAGCA
This sequence comes from Camellia granthamiana, assembly GCA_036172215.1. Classification (NCBI taxonomy): domain Eukaryota; kingdom Viridiplantae; phylum Streptophyta; class Magnoliopsida; order Ericales; family Theaceae; genus Camellia; species Camellia granthamiana. The sequence continues at coordinate 26,463,253 of CM069910.1, read as the reverse complement.
AAACTCAAGGTCGCGCAGGAGGCACTGGTGGCGGAGCGAGATGAACTGAGCGAAAAAGTCGACCGAGCTGACGAGGACAAGCAACGGGCCTTGAAGTCGACGAAAGCCCGTTACCTCGCTGAGCTGAGAAAACTGCGCGATGCGCACAAAGCAGAGAGGGACAAGGCTGTGGGTGACGCGGAGGACCGTGGATATGCGCAGGGTGAGAAGACCTACGAGCGGCAGGTCAAAGTGACCAAGGACATCTTTTTCCAGTGCGGCTGGAAAGCCGCCGTGGAGAAAGTTGGCCTGGGTCAGGATTCTGACATGTTCATCAACCCGCCTGCTACCTATATCCCGGTCTACATGCAGGCGTACTCCAAGGCCACACAAAACCGGCTTATCGCAGAGGCAAGGAAAGAGGCCGAGGAGGAAGCTGCCGCTGCGAAACAAACCAAGCAAACTGCTCCTGAAGCATCTCCAGATGCAAAGAAGTAGCTGACCGGAATGTTGCCGTGCTGGAAGGCACCGACGAGGAAGCCGAGGAAAACCTACCCGAGCAAAATGTTCAAATAGCCGAGCAGACGGCTGAAGTCGTCGAGCACACAGTAGACCTCGAAATGGATTGACCACTTTCCTTTGCCCTCTTTTTTTTTTTTTTTTTTTTGAAATGTAATCGGGCTATGTCCCCCCCTCTTGTACTGAATTTCCCCTTATCAATGAAACTTTTGAACTTTTTGCTCGTACATCTTCTATTTCTGTTCGGTTGGCATCTGCATGGATTCCTTGATTCAATCGTTGACAATTCACAACCGCCAGGTCGGCTATGCTGCACAATTGGCCGAGCTAAAATCACCTTAAATGTTTTCTAATCATAACTAGTAGTTCGGCTCCTTGAACTTTCGAATGAACTGATATTTCAACTTGGCCGAGCAAAATCTGCTCGGCCTTGACGGGTTTGCAGACTTTATAGAATTCCAATACTTCAATGTGACCGAACAAAATCAGCTCGCCTTTTAAGTTCGGTAAGCCGCCAACATTTCCTTTCTGCCGAGCAAAGTCAGCTCGGCTTCTTATCGGTTGGACAAAGCACCAACATTGCGAATTCTGCTGAGCAAAATCCGCTTGTTTTCCATATTGGACAAGACACCAATATGCCAACTGGGCCGAGCAAAATCAGCTCGGCCCTTGCATTGGGCAAAACACCAATGTTTCAGTTAAGTTGGTCATGACGCCAACATTTCAACTGGGCGAGCAAAACCTGCTCGGCCCAAATGCGAATTGGTTCATCCGCCAATTATATCGTTGGACAATGCACGAACTGTTTGTGCGGTCTGCTTCCATTCCGGCGAAAGGAAATCAGTCCGGTCTCATTCAGGTCGATCTCCTTGCCCCTGGCATCCATAATTGTCTTGTGTCCTTGCTATGTCATTAGACAAAGATGTAATACCAAACAACAAGAGGGCTATTTTTCATTACAAAAGCATTGCTATCTTTTACATCAAGTGCCAAAAGGCTAAAGGTCTAGAAAAGCTAAACAACACAAGCAAATTACACCTTAAAAGTAAAAGACCTTAAGGTTGGCTGCATTCCATGGTCTGGGGATAGCCTTGCCATCTAAATCTTCCAGATGGTATGCCCCTTTACCAGCAAGTCCAATCACCTTCTATGGTCCTTCCCAATTTGCACCGAGCTTTCCTTCGCCAGAGACCACCGTGTTGCCGAGCACCTTTCTTAAGACCCAGTCCCCAATCTTGAATAGCCTGGGGTGCACTGCCTTGTTGTATTTTCTAGAGAGTTCTTGCTGATAAGCCGCTATGTGGATCAGCGCTCGCTCCCTCCTTTCCTCGGCTAGGTTTAATTCCAATGCCACGGCTTCATTGTTCAGATCGGGTTGGAAACTTTCAGAACGGATGGTTGGCATGCCAATTTCCAGCGAGATGACGGCCTCCATGCCATAAGCCAAGGCAAATGGTGTCTCTCCGGTCGACCTCCTTGGCGTGGTGTGGTATGCCCAAAGCACATTAGGGAGTTCTTCTGGCCATTTCCCCTTGGCTTTCTCAAGCCGCTTCTTCATCCCGTCTAGGATGGTCTTGTTTGAGGCCTCTGCTTGACCATTTGACTGAGGATAGGCCGGCGTTGAATTGTAGAACTCAATCTTCAACTCTTCGCAAAATCCGCGAAAGAGTTTCCCATCGAATTGAGTGCCATTATCCGAGATAAGGGCCTTTGGTATACCGAAGCGAGTGATTACATTTTGCCAAACAAACTTCTTCACGTCCTTTTCCTTTATGGTCGCTAGTGGCTCGGCCTCAACCCATTTGGTGAAATAGTCGGTGACGGCGATGAAGAACTTGCGATTGCCGGGTGCAGCTGGGAGTGGCCCAACAATATCCAACCCCCAAAGCACGAACGGCCAAGGACTTGTGAGAGGGAGCAAATCTCTAGCCGGCTGGTGGATCTGGTGAGCGAACTTCTGACACTTCTCGCACCTGCGAACATATTTTTGCGCGTCTGCCTCCATGCACGGCCACCAGTAACCCTAAGAAATTGCTCGGTAAGCCAAGAATCTGCCCCCAGTATGGCTGCCACAGATGCCTTCATGGATCTCATAGAGAAAAGCTTCCACCTTGGCGGGGTGGACACACTTCAAATACGGCCCGGTAAAGGACTTCTTATACAAGGCCCCGGATGGGGAGAGCCAAAACCGCTCTGACTTTGCCCGGATCTTGTGGGCCGCCTTCTTTTCTTCCAGTAGAATTCTATCTTTCAGGTAGGCGATGAGAGGATCCATCCAAGAAGGACCTAGGTCGGTGCAAAGTACCTCGGTTTCCTTCGGTTCCTCTATACTTGGCCGCGGTAAAAATTCGATCATCAAGGGATTGGGAAAGGCTGTCTGAGTAGAAGCAAGCCCAGCCAATTCATCAGCCGTGTTGTTTCCTTCGCGGTTGATCCGTTCTACTCTTATGGCATCGAACTTCTTGATTTCTGCACGCACCAACGCCTGATACTTGGCCATTCTTTCATCCCTGGCCTCATACTCCCCTGAGACTTGATTGACCACCAGCTTGGAGTCGCTGAAGACCATAAGGGCTGTGGCTTTCATCCTCAATGCGCTTCTTAGTCCGGCAAGGAGGGCTTCATATTCCGCCTCGTTGTTAGACGCTGGGAAGCTAAGCGTAATTGCTTGCTCGATGATCAGTCCGTCCGGTGAAGTTAGTACTATACCCAGCCCGGCCCCATGCCTGTTGGATGCCCCATCGACGAAGAGTTTCCACATCTCGCCAATGAACAGCTTCCAGCAATCAGAAGGGTCTTGGGAACTTCTCAATTCCAAGTCTCTGATCGGCTTGCTCTGGTCTCTTTCCTTGTAATGGTTGACTCCACCCTCCAACAAGTCACTCACCTTTGCTGGTTCAGTCACTCTTTGCCCTTCCTCCTCTTGTGCACCAACACTTGCTTCTATAGCTTGAACCATGGGCCGTGCTAAATCCGCATCAGCCAAATCAACCGGGTAAACCGGACGCGTCCCAGGGGCGAATTCCGCCACGAAGTCTGCAAGAGCTTGAGCTTTGATTGTGGTGCGCAGGCGGAACTTGATGTCGTACTGTCCCAATTCCACGGCCCATTTCAGAATCCTCCCAGTGAAGTCGGCCTTTTCAAAGAGCACCTTAAGTGGAAACTCGGTCAGCACAACTATTGTATGGGCATGAAAATAGTATGCCAGCTTCCTTGATGCCATCATCAGGGCCAGTGCCAATTTTTTCAAAGGAAGATATCTCGTCTCGGCTGGGAGCAGAGTCTTGCTTACATAGAAAATGGGCAAGTGTTGAGTGCCTTCAGCGCGGACTAGAACAGCGCTCACCGTATGTTGAGAGACCGCTAAGTAGAGATACAACTCTTCGCCCGGCTGAGGCGTGACCAAGATAGGGGCTGAGGAGAGGTATACTTTTAAATCTGTCAATGCACGGTCACACTCGTCATCCCAGAAGAACTTGGTCTTCAAAGTCTTGAAGAAGGGCCTGCAACGATCCGAAGACCGGCTGATAAATCTGTTCAGCGCGGCTGCCATCCCGGCAAGATGTTGCACGTCCTTCGTGGAGTTCGGGCGCTCCAGCTCTTGTATTGCTTTGATTTGGGATGGGTCAGCTTCAATTCCTCGGTTGGTGACCAAAAAACCCAGAAACTTTCCAGTGCCAACTCCGAAGGCGCACTTGGAGGCGTTCAGACGAAGCTTTTGATGCTTAAGTATGGCAAACATTTCTGCTAGGTCGGCGAGGTGTTGAGACTTCTCCTCACTCTTCACCACCATATCATCGATGTAGGCCTCCATTGTTCGGCCCAGGAGTGGAGCGAACATCTTCGTCACCATCCGCTGAAAGGTCGCCGCGGCGTTCTTCAATCCGAACGGCATGACCTTGTAGCAGTATAAGCCTCTGGGGGTGGTGAACGACGTGATCTCTCTGTCCGGTTTATACATGGTTATCTGGTGGTAGCCGCGATATGCGTCCAGGAAGCTAAACCTCTAATGGCCAGCGGTTAAGTCCACCAGCTGGTCAATTCGTGGGAGGGGAAAGCTATCCTTCGGGCAAGCTCGGTTGACAGTCTTGTAGTCAACGTAGACTCGCCACTTACCGTTCTTCTTGGGAACAACCACCGTGTTGGATATCCACCAAGGGTATTGCACCTCCTCTATGGCCCCAGCTTCCAACAAATTCTTCACTTCTTCTGCCACCACCTCAGCATGGTGCAAGGCTGAGCGGCGCGTCCTTTGAATGACTGGCCGCGCATTGGGGAAGACATTCAACTGATGACCAATGAAGCTTGGGGTCGATGCCAGGCATGTCGTAAGGCGTCCAGGCAAAGGCCTGCAAATTGGAAACTAAAAAGTTGACATAATCTGCCCGCTCGGTGCTGGACAAGGATGATCTTAAGAGGAAGAATTTAGTGGGATCATTCTCATCAATGCGCACTTCCACCAAATCTTCGACCGATTTTTCCTCGGCCTTCCTTCCCACGTCTTCGAGGACTTCCTTCCCCTCAGGACCCTCAATCATTTGGACAAACCCTTTGGCTGCTCGGCTGCCATTTATCGCAACGAAGCATTGTTTTGCCATCACCTGGTCTCCCCAAACTTCCTCCCTTTGCCCACTCGGCGCCGGAAAGTGCATGACCTGGTGGAAGGTCGAAGCGACTGCTTGCATAGCGTGCAGCCAGCCCCTGCCCAAGATCAAGTTGTAAGTAGAAGGAACTTTGAGCACCCAGAACTCTACTTGCTTTACTACCGAACCTGCTTTGACCGGCAAAATAATTTTTCCGATTGGCCACTCTGGCTGTGAGTTGAAGCCGACCAAAGGAGATGTTGTAGGGGCCAAGTCCTTGTCTTCTAACTTCATTTGCTTGAACGCATCGTAATACATAATTTCGACCGAACTCCCCTGGTCGATCAAGATTCTCTTGATATCAAAGTCTTTGACGCGAAGAGTCACCACCAAGGCATCATTGTGCGGCATCTGAACCCTTTCCAAGTCTTTGGTCGAGAACGAAAGGATGTCCCTCTCTTCGGTCTTTCCCTTCTTTACGGCGGGCCGGACAGAGAGCACTTCCCTCATGTGCTCGGCCTTCTTGATCATCCCTCTAAGCTCACAGACCCTTGCTGGTTCAATGATGTCGTGGATGACATTGATTACACCTTACGGGGGCGCTTCTAGGGCGGCCAGGCAGTTTGGCTCTGCTTAGTCTGCCGGCGTGGCCTTGATGCCCCCATCTATGTATTGGTCAAGGTGCCCCGCCGCCACCAACTCCTCTAAGTGTTGTTTGAGCGGCAAGCAGTCCTCTGTCCGATGCCCCCGTTCTTCGTGGAAGGTGCAGCGATATTTTGAATTGAAGCCTCGCTGCGCACTCCCCAACTTGGCCGACCACCGGACAAAAGGCTCGCCTCGGATCTCACTCAAAATGCGGTAGATAGGGATCTTGAAGACCGTGGTGATCCCAGTCCGCGCCTTCAACTTTCTCTTGGCATCTTCCGTTGCATCGCGGGGTGCGTCAGCTCAGTCGTTTCTGCGACCCCTGTTTCGGTCATTGCGGTTTGGTCCACGGCGTTGATCTTTTGCCCGGTCATTTGGGCGGTTACCCTCCTGCCCGACCGAGTGAACTTTCCCTGCCACCTTTCTGTCCGCCGCGACCAGATTAGTCTTCTCGGTCGCAGAGGCGGCATCCTCCTCCACACGGATGTGCTCATTGATCCGCTGCATCAAGGACTCCATAGTTGTGGGCTGACGCATCGTGAATGAATCTCGCAGCCTATGTCCGACTGGGAGACCTCGCTTGTATTGAGTGATCGCCAGATTGGTAGGGCAGTCGAGGATCTCGTTGTATGTTTCCCAGTATGCCTTCAACGAACATCCCGACTCCATCTTGACACCCAGGAGATGGTTGACCTCCTTCGGCGTTCGAGTGTTGGTTTTGAATCTGGTGACGAAGGCTTCCACTAGCTGCTGCCACCCCTCGATACTCCCTTCCGGGAGCCTTTCGAACCACTTCAAGCCCAGCTCTCCCAAGCTTGCTGGGAATATAAGGCACATCAGGGCGTCGTTGCGCCGGTGGCCAGCCATTACTTGCCGGTAATGACTCACATGCATGTACGGGTCCGTCTTGCCGTCGTACAAAGTGAACTTTGGCTAGTGGAATCCGGCAGGGAGTGGCGTACTCTCGATTTTTGGAGATAACGGCGTGGCTGTAAGCCTTGCCAGCTCTTTGTCCACCAACGCAGGGGCCATCACTCTGGGCGCCGGCATCACCACTTCTTCACTGCAATGAACTGGGGCGCTCAGTCTCTAGAGCGCCGGCACCCTCTGAGCCTCTCGACGGCGCGCTCTCTCCTCCAGCACATCCCTGAGGTCCCCAGAATGGGTGGAGGCAGAGTACCGCGATGTCGACGACGGGTGTGAGGGGCGGTAGGTGCTGTCGCGAGTGAGGGATCTGCCTTCTCTTTGGTCGGAATCTCCCACCCCATAGTTCCTGGTGATGGAGATAGAGTGAGTCCTCCTCTGGCGGCGACTGCTAGAACGAGGGGAGGGGGTGCGCTCACTGAAGTTGCCCTCTCCAGCAACACCCTTCCCCTTAATCTGGCGCTTCAGCAGCTCCATCTCCGCCGCCATCTTGCGAATGAGGGCGTCTTGGTCATTGAGTTTGTGCTCCAGGCGCTGCGCACGGGACTCCCCCCGCTGCCGTCGGCCTTCTCGACTTTTCGAGCGATCTGAACTCCTCCCACGTTTGTCTCACGCACCTCGCGAAGAAGTCTCCAGGCCCGCCATGGCTGGAACATTCGGGGGGCCATCTCTCCTTCGGACATACTCCGGAGTGACACCATCGACGACGGACAGCGGAACTTGGTCGTTGTTGGCCATGGAAATGGTCGATGAAGCTCGAAGAACAAGGGTTGAGAATCAAAGTGATTCCCACAGACGACGCCAATTGTACGGGGGCAAAATATCCTCTGCTTTCTGTACTCCTTGAACGTCAAGCTTCTTGTGACGACGTCGGGCCCTGCAACACAGAAATGGTGAGCTGCCCGGCGGTGGTGTGCCGGATAGACCCTCCGACAATCAAGTCAGACCACTTGAGGAAGAAGAAGGCTATCAGAGAGAGAGAGTTTCAGATGAAGTGAATTAGCATACCTCCAACGTTCATCTTCCTCCATATTTCTAGGCTGGCCATACAGCCTCAAGATTGTGCGCGCACTACCTCTGCTGTCCTTCCGTGGACAGGTGGCAGTGCTCGCCTCTCACCACCTTACGCGTGTAAAGGTTTTGTCCTCCAACCAGTACATGCAGAACTTTCCAACGGTATTGAGGCGTGCGTGGAGCAGATGTCCTCTCCCTCACGCCATTGGCCCAGGTGGCACCCTTAACCGGAGCACCACGACCGGCCTATTGCTTGTGGAGAAAGGCCACCACAAGCACACAACCGAACAATGTGTCGCCGGCCTGTACCTTGGCAAAAAGGGGCTAAAGGGTGATGCCCACGGCCGAGCTGACATTGACCGGTTTATCGTGGCTTACCGATTGTGAGGCATGCCGGCCTCCGCTCTACCTTCATCCGAGGCTATCTGGAATCTGTCCATCTCGGCCAACCGGTCAAGGACATGCCGTCCTCCGCTCCGTCCATAGTTCCACCCGAGCTACCCATAGCCCGGTCTCATCACTTGGCTGTGTGCCCCGCCAAATGTCTTCAGTCACAGCTCGGACAGGCTTAGTTCACGCCTGGTCAGCCGATCTCTTCAACCGAGCAAAACAGATCCATCGGCCGTCTCAGTAGGGGAAATAGCACAGCGCCGTGAAGTCTGTCACGACCCGCACTATCTTAGCTTGGCCGTACCAACGGGGCAAATCTCCCCTCTCAAACACCTAGGTGTAAACTCAATCAAAATCTTATTTGTACTAGCTTAAAACTTGTTTGTAGTATGAGTTTGAGTCAAATAAAACGCCTTAACAAACCTCACAGGTTATGATTAAATTGCATATTTTTAGTTATACATAATGATGACTCTTTATAACGAGCCCACCAAATGTTACGGATTATCAAAGAGAATCCTATTTCGTTGACCCCAAAAAAAAAAAAAATTCAATTTTTTGTATACTAATCCAATGAACTGTCATGACAGATGACTTTGTTGGTGAGATTTCTACTAGAAGGTCCATTCCCTTATATATCAGTTAGACTTCATATTAGCATCCATTTAAGGCAGCTTGACTTACCAAAGTTGAAAACCAAAAATTTATTAAGGTTTTCATTGATATGCATATGATGTTGATTTCAACCAACCCCAAAAGTCTAAAAAAGATTTCAATCACATAAGGATAAGTACATAAAAAAGAAGAAAATAAAATAAAATAGAATACAATTTGGACTTCTTCATTGCTCACTTTTGTCATGAATTTCAAACCATCATTTTCGTCGTAGTCTGTACCCAATTTTGTTGTCTGTGGGTTTCCCAATTGTAAACACACTTGCCCCACTAGCCTTTTGGAAGTTTGAATTACATTTAAAAATAAAAAATAATAATAAAAATAAAGGACAGTCCATTCTTAACTCAACATGATAATGGGTAGTTACACATTAAAATATAGACATTATCTGGTTAAAATATTATTTAATCTAAGACATGTTTCCAAACAAGCTCCACTTAAAATATATTTCCAACAATGTAAATTCAAAGGAGTAAATAATAGAAATCAACTAAAATCCCATGTACATCAACATCATTGTTACAAGTTGATGAATTGTGATTGGTTAGTGTCCATTTAATCTATCAAATTTAAAATAAGAGGACTATTATTTGTCCTCAACTTTTTACTTTGGTCCCATTTTTTCGAATTCATACCCAAAAAAATAAGTTCCTTCCATTTTCTTTTTAAGCTCCTACTTTAATACCAGCTATACTCCTAACCCCAAACCTTAGCCCCTAACCCTAATCTCATCCCCACCAACTCCGGCAACCACCACCGCTATCTCCAGTGGCCAATCCCTTCTCTACTATTTCACAGCCTAGACCTAGGGATTTTAGAAATCGATGATGGCAACAGTAGCGACTTTAGGCAATGATAGCGGCGGTGGGTCACGGTCTGGGTTACGATAGGAAGAAGAAGAAGAAGAGAAGGAGGCGGTGGTAGCGACCAATAGTCCCACCCCTCCTGCAGCCTTCTAGCACCTTTCCCACCAATGGCTACTCTTCCACAACCTCCGACCACTGCGACCCCCTTCCTTTTCCTTTTTTTAGATTTGCGGTGGAGATCACGACGGCGGCTGCGATTGTCAAAGGAATCAAAGTGGTAACTGCCAATTCTCTCTCTCTCGCTCTCTCTCTCTCTCTCTCTCTCTCTAGCAACGATGAAGGGCTACGAAAATGGAGGTGGTTGAGACGATATTGCGAGGTTGGTGGCACTGGGAATGGCTGAAGAAGAAGAAAAAGAGGAGGCGATAGCGAGGTGGAGCAGATGAGATCTGGTGATGGTGAGGTGTTGCCGGCCAGAGTAAAATAGAGGTGAAGGTGGAGGTAGAGATGGGGTTGGGGTTTGGGTTTGGGTTGGAAAGATAGAGATGGGGTAAAAAATGGTAATTAGACACAATTATAATTAAAAAAATACAATATGTGGGTGTCCAAAAAAAAAAAAAAAAAAGAAAAAAAAAAAAAAGGGAGTATTTAGCAACCTTCTAAAATAGTTCTAAATTTATTCACAATATTACGTTTTAACCCATGACCTCGCCAACTTCATCACTCTAAATTCTCAAAGGCCATCTCATATTTTTGAGTTCTCAATAATAACTTGACAATCTATGAAGATAGTTTATAGATTGGATTTGGTTTGCCTCCAGTTGAAAGTTGAACTAAATCAGATAGTTGACATCTCTAACCGAAAAAAATTATTAAACAGAAGACTTTTACTAGTATCAATAAGAATATTTGAAAAATTTTAATGAGTGGTAAGAGTCTTCTTTTTAATGATTTTTTCTAGTTAGAATCTTCTGTTTAATGACTCTTCCTTGTCAGAAACCTTAACTAGTTGGTATAGTTAAAATTTCAATTAGAAACAAGTCATTCTTGTAGATTATAGTTCAACGCTTCCAGAACAATGATATTGATAGATAGATTCCTTTTCGATGTACCTAAAAAAAAATGATAGAAAAATATTGAGTAAATTATATTCCCTACCTAAAATCTATGAATTAAATTTGAATTAAAGAAAATTATACAATAGCTCCGGAATATCACGTGGCTATACTCCCTTACAAATTACCATTTATTATATCCCTCATATTTTTCAACAACCCAATATAAATAATCAATATTCTACTTTCTCCACCAATCATTTATTATAGAATATCAAGTTATTGTACTTTGCAACTATCGAATAATTATTCATTAAATATTATTATTTTTTATAATAAATTTGTTTATGACTTTTTAGCGAATAACTTTATTCCTACCCCGATGATTTAATTTCTGATTTATTGTGGCCCACAACTAGGCAGTAGTATGAGCATTGATTACATCAAAGGAAATTTTTTGAAGTCCTTTTTCTCTCCGGTTAATCTGGTAGGATCGCTTGATTAGAACTGTTAATATATTAATATATTAATGTATGTATAAACTATTAATGTATATATAATATATTAATATACATAGACATACAGCTAGCTAAAGATAGATAGGATTCCTTTTCCTTTTCCTGCTTTCGGTCGCCCGTCTCCTTTCGGTCTCTTTTTCATTATTATATTGAATTGTATCATAGTGATGTTTGTAACACAGCTCCTATATAATGGAGCCTCTATTTGGTTTCTGAATATATTGAATCACAGAGCTTACTCTTTCAATATCACTCTCTCAACTTATTTTACATGGTATCAGAGCTTCAAATATATAGCTCATTAACCAGAAACATTCACATTTTCTGGTAGCTCTCTCTGTTTCATCACTGATCAGATCTTTTCTGTTCTCAAAAATTTTCACACTACCTACCAACGTGCTCGAAATCCTCTCACGATTCCAACGCCACCAACGACATCCTCAGATCCTCCTTAACGCACCCTCACGCACCCAATTTCTCGTCGGCGCGTCACCCATTCCGCCTTCAATGTCGCACGCGCTACACGCGTTCACAAGCCGCTCCCCATGTGCCCCACTCACTCGCGCCACTCTCGCCACACGCGCAAGTCGCGCCCTCTTGTTGCTCTAGCCGCTCTCGCCACACGCGCACGCCGCACCGCTCTCACGGCACGCCGCGCCGCTCTCACACGCAAGCCGCTTACACAGCACCTTCGCCTTCGGCTTGCCTTTGGCTCCAGCCGGTTTAGCTCAAACTGGCTCAAAAACTTCCCAAGGCTGGTTCAGCCCTATTTTTGGACTTTTCTAGCCGGTTCAGACCAGTTCCCCCCTAATTTTGCCCTTCTGCATTCACTGGTACCCTCAGTTTTTTCAGATTCTACCTCTATTGTGTTGTTTTTCCCTCATGGATCGCCCGAACTCCTCTAACCACCCTATTTCCGTTGTTCTTGACGGGACTAATTATGTCTTATGGGCACAAGCCATATCTGGCTTCCTCAAAGGAAAGAAACTTTGGCGCATCATCACTGGGGATGTGTGCAAACCCATCCAAGAGACCACGGAATCTGCTGCCAAATATGTCGGCCGACTAGAAGATTGGGATAGTAAAAACTATCAGATCATTACTTGGCTTCGCAATACTTCTATTACATCTATCAGCCTGCAGTTTGGTCGATTCCAACTTGACTCTGTTTCCTCTCCAGCCAAGACCATCTGGGATTTTTTATAAGAACGCTATCAGACTACTGGCCTTGCTCACCAATATCAGCTTCTGAGTCATCTTCACCGTATGCGCCAAGAAACAACTCAGACCATTAATGATTTCCTCTCCCAAATGTATTCTGTTTGGGATCAGCTCGCTCTTTCTAAACCTCCATGGCCTCATACTGAGGATGCTGCCTTGTTTACTACTTACTGTGACCAATAGCGCTTGGTTCAGTTTATCATGGCTCTCACTCCCCATTTTAAGCCAGTACGCGTATCTCTCCTTCATCGCACTCCTTTACCCACTCTTGAGCAAGCAATTTCTGAACTACTTTCAGAGGAAACCAGGTTTGGTACTCTCCATCTGCACCTTGTGGACTTTATTTATGCTACTCCCTAGATTCGGAGTTCTCCTTCACCACCTTCACCACAGAGGTCAACTGCCTGCAACTACTGTCAAAACCGCAATCTTCCGTCGACTCATCTTTTGGTTAATTGTCCAATTCGCCTTTGTCGGTTTTGCAACAAGACTGGGCCTGGTCATCTCCAGCAAGATTGCTTCCGCAATCCCGCCCGTGCCTCTTGCAATGGTCCCTCCACCGGGAATTTTTCACGCGACAACTCTCACTGTTCTGGGACTCAGTTTAAACCAATACCTGTTCAACGCACTATTGTTACTACCTCAGAGGATTTACCTTCCTCTGTCCCTATAGACCCTTCCACTCCAGTCTTCTCTCAAACAGATGTCAAAGCCATGTTTTAACATTTTCTCTCCACTTCTAGTACTCCTCCATCTACTACTTTGTCTGTCACCGCAGGTAACACTTTCTGGTACTTTTACTCTGCTTGTTGTAATCACATGACCCTTGACCCTACTATTTTTACTACTCTCTCTTCTAATCCTCATGTTCCTTCTATCCATACTGCTGATGGGTCTCTTCTGTCTGTAAGTCTTATGCCTGCTCTTACTTTAAATCTTATCTCCATTAGTCAATTATGTGAGCATGATCTAACTGTTACCTTTTCCCATACTGGTTGTTTGGTACAGGACCCTCGGACGGGGCAGACTCTTGGGATAGGCCGTAAGCATGGCCGTCTCTATGAACTCATCCATCTCTATGTTCCGGATTCTTCTCAGATCACAGCTCCCACCATTGTTCCTCTTGTATCTCCTTTTCAGCTTTGGCACTATCGTTTAGGCCATCTTTCTGTTGGTCGATTAAAGTCTTTAATTTGTAGTGGTCATTTAGGTCCTGTAAGTTTTGATACTTTAGATTGTTTGTCCTGTCAACTTGCCAAACAACCTTCTTTATCATTTAAAAAAAGTGACTCTATTTCTCTTGCACCATTTGATCTCATCTATTCTGATATTTGGGGCCCCTCCCCCACTCCTATTATGGGAGGCGCACGCTATTTTGTTGTTTTTATAGATAATTTTTCCCGTTTTACAAGGTTGTTTCTTATGAAAAATCGCTCTGAGCTCAAGCAACTTTATTACAATTTTGCTGCAATGGTTAAAACCCAATTTTCTAAAACTATTAAGTTTTTTCGCTCCGACAATGCCATGGAATATAAAGATTTTGACTTTCTTTCCTTCCTGCAGAGCGAAAAAGCTCAACAAAATGGATGTGCTGAACGAAAACATCGGCATATTCTCGACACTACTCGAGCCCTCCTTCTCTCTTCCTCTTGTCCGAAAAATTTTTGGGGAGAAGCAGCTCTTACGGCTGCTTACACTATCAATTGTATCCCTACACTTGTCATTCATAATCATACTCCCTATGAGCGTTTGTATGGCACCCGTCCCCCTTACACCAACCTTAGGGTCTTTGGATCTACCTATTTTGTTCTTCTCCAACCTCATGAACGTACCAAACTTGAACCCCGTTCCCGCCTTTGTTGCTTCTTGGGGTATGGTATTGAACATAAGGGGTATCGCTGTTGGGATCCTCTCTCCCAATGCCTCCGTATCTCTCGTCATGTGCTCTTTTGGGAACACAAAATGTTTTCCTCTCTCTCTTCCATCCGCTTATCCGTTCCCTCACCCTCTCTGTGTTTTACTAACCCTTCTACAGATCTATTTTCTGATGAGCTTACTTGTAATAGCCCGACTCTCGTACATGATTCTGGTATCTTTTCAGCTCTCTGTTCTGTGTTTTCGAATGCATATTATGAAATTCTATGTGAAATTACATTGAATTAAATGAAACTTAGAAAAAATGGATTTCTATCTATTGGTTTGGAACATTATCTGTCACAATTAACCTGTTTGGATCTGAAATTGGGCGCCTTAGAGGCTTAATTTTCAGAAATTGATTTGATATTTAGAATCTGCATAATTTTTAAGCTCTAATGGGATTTTCTGTGAAATTCAATTTAGGATGCTTAAACGATTAAATTTTGTCCTATTCTCTTTTTATATTAATAAATGGATTTATATCAACTTGAGATATTTATGGGACTTAGAAACAACTCTTGTATGCAACTTAGAAGAGGAAATTTCGTGAGAATTGGGGAGAAGGCAACCTAGAAGAGGGATTTGGGGAATTTTGTGAAGATTGCTTAAATTAAACTCAAGGTATGGAAAATTTCTTAATCTAGTCTCTCTCTTTTAATCTTGGTTGGGAATTCTTCTTTTGTTTTGAAAAGTTATGGTAGATGTGAGGGTTTTATGAGATAATGCATATTGTTAATCAAATTGAGTTAGGAAGGAAAATCTATCCCTTGTTTCCTTGATATTTCATGAAAAATATTCAATTATGGGTTTGAATTTGAAGTTTGAGTAGCTCTCTATGCATATGTTTGTGTAAACCCAAAAACATGGGAATTATGGAAAGATCATGGTTAGTTTGATTATGGATTTAATGATTGGAAGTTTAAGGTGTATTGTGATTGATTTATTAAGAGATTTAGCACTTTAATTTGAGGTTAAATCTATTCATTTTGAGGCTTGTTTTGTATTGTCAAAGATGGACTTCTGTTTGAAATCAGGCTGCTCGAACCAGAGCCACGGCCGCTCGAGCGGAGGCCATGGCCGCTCGAGCGGGAAAATGACCTTCTCAGCAGTTTTTCCGAAATTACTCAGTCCTCTCGAGCGGAGGAAGTTCCGCTCGAGCGCAAAAATCAATCTCTCAGCATTTTTTGTTAAATTATACAATCCGCTCGAGCGACCAAAGTGGCGCTCGAGCGGAGGAGTATTTTCAAGAAAAAAAAAATGTGTTTGTTCAGTTTTACGTGCTTGACTTCCTGGTATTTTTAGAATATTTTTCTGATGGTGTTAAGATGGTCATAAATTCATATGAAGTATGATGACACAGAATGGTTCCTCAATGATTTACGAAGAAAGAGAGCTAATTTACAAGTTATGATTGTGTGCAGGGCACACTCCAGAAGGCACTAGCACGCCGTCACAACGCTGTGAGTAATAGTACATTGAATGTGCATTTATTTTCCGCTATATCTGTTTAATAACATTCTGTTTTCCGTCAGTTACGAAATTAGCGTACATATATTGATTGGAACTTAATGAAAATGAAATGTTGACAAGATACACGTACATTTGTACGTTTTGGGCCGTAAGGCTGTTCTGGGCCGAAAGGCTGTTCCGGGCCGAAAGGCTGTTCTGGGCTGAAAAGTCGTTCTGATAATTCTGGGCCAATAGGCCGTTCTGTTATAACTGTAATACCAGGCCTAAGGCCGTTCTGAAAGTAAAATAATCTGAAAAGGAAATAATCTCAGACTCATTGTTGGATTCCATATTTTTGTGAATGCACTGCTATACATTGTAATTAAAGTTGGTTATTAAACTGTTTAAGTATTATTACTCATTGAGCTTGTCTCACTCTGTTATTTTGTCTGTTTCTGTAGGAAATCAATTTGGGGATCAGTCCTAGCATCGATATCACTTAGCTTGTGTCAACCTAAGGCAGCCAGGCACTTGGAGAAGCCTTTGCATGTTAGGACAGTTTTGTTAGACACTGTCTTTTTGTACTAAAGTTTGTTGGCCACAATTGGTTATATATAACATTTTGTGGGATACCCAATCTCTGGGTTGGTCTGTAAATACGTATGTGACTTAATCTCAGATGCGTGTGTATTATATGTCTAATCCTGAATCGTGATCCTGGCATATTGTAATAGCTCAATGGATGTGTCTGCATGTTATTTGATTATATTAACGCTTCCGTTCAGGCCCCAAATATTTTACATAGCAGGCTAAATGTCTGTTTCCGATTGGGTCATGCCCAAAACTTTTAGAAGCGGGTTAAGGGTGTGACAAGTGGTATCAGAGCATGAGTTACTATCTCACACACAGATCCATTGAGCTTTGGGATGTCTAGGAAGTTGTAGGCATCATGTAGATTGATAGCAACGCTAAATGTTTTCTGCTAACGCTAATGATGA
Organism: Camellia granthamiana; assembly: GCA_036172215.1. Lineage (NCBI taxonomy): Eukaryota > Viridiplantae > Streptophyta > Magnoliopsida > Ericales > Theaceae > Camellia > Camellia granthamiana. Next base: position 26,446,560 of record CM069910.1, on the reverse strand, counting down.
TGATCAATGCCTATTGTATTCTTTTGTATATGTTGTAATTGATTATTGTGTAGATCATGGTGAGAACAAGAGCAAAGGAGCAGGAAGATGCTACTGCCGCACGGTTGGATAGAATGGAAAGGATGATTATGGAAATGGCGGAGGCCATACGACAACAACAGCCACAACAACAGCAACAACCACAGCAGCAACAACCACAAGAACAACCGCCACCACCACCAGTACCCCCACCTGTGGTACAAGACTTTCACGCTGAGGACCGTACCATTACACTTACAAAGGAGTTTAAAAAGATGAAACCACCAGTGTTTAAAGGCGGAATTGAACCGATGAAAGCTGAGGCATGGGTATTGGGAATAGAAAAGTTGTTCGAAGTATTCCCTTGTACTGAAATCCAAAAGGTACAACTTGCTGCTTTTACTCTTGAAGATGAGGCGCGAAGGTGGTGGATGCTCACAAGAACAATGCATCAGGGGTTGACATGGGACAGATTCTTAGAGCTATTTTATGACAAATATTTTCCCCAGAGTATGCGGGACAAGAAGGTGACTGAATTTGAAACATTAAGACAAGGGAGTAAAACTGTGGCCGAATACGAAGCTCAATTCACGGAAATAGCCCGATTTGCGCCTCACATGGTAGATACAGAATATAAAAAGGCGCGTAAATTCGAAGGAGGATTGCGGGGTGCTATCCAGGATCGAGTTAATGTGTTGAAGTTACCTACTTACGTTGATGTGTTAGAGAGGGCTGTTATAGCAGAAGGGAATATTGCTGCTCAAACTCGAATCTCTGAGTGGAAAGGAAAAAGGCAGAACAACCAATGGTTCAAGGGGTCAACTCCTCCACCAAACAAGAAGCAAAATTCAGGGACCTCCGGTATTACTACTTCTTCTCAAAATTCAGCTCCTATGTGTCCAGAATGTGGATGGAGGCATCGAGGGATTTGTCACCGATTATCTGGGGCATGTTTTCGATGTGGCAAAACGGGGCATTTGATAAAAGATTGTCCGCAAAAGAATCAACAAACTGGCAATAAGGCCGCCACAAGCTCAGCAGGATCTACACCGGCTCCTAAGGCTAAGACAGCTGCTAAACCTGTTAATAATAAGGATACTACGAGGCAAGGCAGAGTGTTTGCGTTGGTTCCGGGAGATGTACAGAATGCAACAACAGTGATGTCAGGTACATTTATGGTTTATGGTCATTCTGCTTACGTTTTATTTGATTCTGGCTCTACCTGTTCCTTTGTGTCAAAAGTATTTGCGAAAAACTTAGATAAACCTGAAGAAGAATTGGCTTATGTGTTATGTATATCCTCACCTATGGGAAATTCCATGATCTGTACTTCTGTCTATTCTGCTTGTGAACTTCTCATTGGGGATGTCCGTGTATATGCTAATTTGTTACCACTTGATATGACTTCTTTTGATATTATTCTGGGAATGGATTGGTTGGGTGAATATGGTGCCACTATAGACTGTCTGATGAAGCAACTTAAATTCCATCCCCCGGGGCAATCAGAATTTATTTTTCAGGGACAGGGGGTAACTTCTCCCCCGTATGTAATTTCTGCAGCAAAGGCTTGTGAATTGATTCAGAAAGGGTGTCAGGGGTACTTGTGTAGTGTTTTGAAAGGGCCAATAAGGAAGGAGAATACAGAGACGATTCCAATTGTCTGTGAATTTCCGGACGTCTTCCCGGAAGAATTTCCAGGAGAATTAGTGGACCGTGAAATCGAGTTCACAATTGAAGTGCAACCGGGAATCCAACATATCTCTAAAACTCTGTATCGAATGGCGCCAGCTGAAATAAAGGAATTGAAGATTCAATTGCAAGAATTACTGGATAAGGGGTTTATCCGCCCGAGTGTTTCTCCGTGGGGTGCACCAGTCCTATTTGTGAAAAAGAAAGATGGGACACTCCGATTATGTATCGACTACCGGGAGCTTAATAAAGTAACAATTAAGAATAAGTATCCATTACCGCGGATCGATGATTTATTTGATCAGTTACAAGGGGCACAGGTCTTTTCTAAAATTGACTTACGGTCTGGATACCACCAATTGAAAATTAAAGCTGATGATGTGGAGAAGACAGCCTTCCGAATCCGATACGGTCATTATGAATTTCTGGTTATGCCCTTTGGAGTTACTAACGCACCAGCAGCATTTATGGACCTGATGAACCGTGTCTTCAAACCTTATCTGGATGAGTTTGTATTAGTCTTTATTGACGACATCCTTATTTACTCAAAGACTGCGGAGGCCCATGAAGACCATCTTCGCTTAATCCTCTAAACCCTCCGGGAAAAGAAGTTGTACGCGAAGTTAAAGAAGTGTGAATTTTGGCTACCTGAAGTGGCATTCCTGGGGCATGTTATAACTAAGGAAGGAGTCTCTGTTGATCCAAACAAGATTGAGGCGATTGTAAACTGGCCGACTCCGACAAATGTGACTGAAGTGCGTAGTTTCCTAGGATTAGCTGGATATTATCGAAGATTTGTTCAAGATTTTTCTAAGATTGCTGTACCACTCACACAGTTGACAAAAAAGGGAGTCGCATTCGAATGGTCTGAACTGCGAGAATCTGCTTTCCAAGAATTGAAAATGAAGTTGACTACAGCTCCAGTTCTTGCCTTACCATCTAGTACTGAAGGATTTGTGATTTACAGCGATGCATCACATAAAGGACTTGGTTGTGTGCTTATGCAGAACGGAAGGGTTATTGCTTATGCTTCTCGCCAGCTCAAACCCCATGAGAAGAACTACCCCACGCATGATCTTGAGCTAGCTGCAGTCGTGTTTGCTTTAAAGATTTGGCGGCACTATCTGTATGGGACTACTTGCGACGTTTATACTGACCATAAAAGTCTCAAATACATTTTTACTCAAAAAGAGTTGAATATGCGCCAGCGGCAATGGTTGGAGCTTATTAAAGATTATGATTTACAGATCCATTATCATCCCGGTAAAGCCAACATGATGGCAGATGCACTTAGTCGGAAAAATGTGGGAAATTTGGCAAGCTTATTGACAGGGGAAAAGGAGTTGATAAATGAGCTGAATAAGATGGAGGTCGACTTGGTGATACATGGTCGAGAAACAACAGTGGCAACAATGATGGCCCAACCGATGTTACTTGAGGAGATTAAATTACGCCAAATGGAGGATGGAGCTTTAAAGAAGATATGTGATGAAATGAAGATAAAATCGAAATTGGGGTTTACTTTGATAGATTCTGTGCTTAAATTCCAGAACCGAATATGTGTCCCTGATGTGTCAGAACTTAAGCGGAAGTTGATGGAGGAGGCACATGCCTCAAGGGTTTCAATGCATCCAGGAAGTACGAAAATGTACCGGGACTTGAAGCAGAATTTTTGGTGGCCAAACATGAAAAAGGAAATCGCAGAGTTTGTTTCTAGGTGTTTACAATGCCAACAAGTAAAAGCAGATCATCAGAAACCCACAGGATTATTGCAACCTCTTCCAATCCCGGAGTGGAAATGGGAACATCTGACCATGGATTTTGTGGTAGGCTTACCACGAACACCCCGAGGGATGAATTCTATATGGGTCATTGTCGACCGATTGACAAAGTCCGCCCACTTCCTGCCTGTGAAGACCCAGTATAATGCAGATAAACTTGCAGTGATCTACGTGAATGAAATTGTGAGACTTCATGGTGTTCCGGTCTCAATTGTGTCAGATAGAGACCCAAAATTCGTGTCAAGGTTCTGGCAAAGTCTACAGAATGCAATGGGTACAGAATTAAAGTTTAGCATAGCCTTCCACCCTCAAACAGATAGGCAATCCGAGAGGACAATTCAGACTCTAGAAGATATGCTTCGAATGTGTGTTTTGGATTTTCAGGAGAGTTGGGAAACTCATTTACCATTGGTTGAGTTTGCATATAATAACAGTTATCATTCGAGTATTGAAATGGCACCCTATGAAGCTCTGTATGGAAGACCGTGTCGTTCTCCCGTGTGTTGGGCTGAGGTTGGAGATAGGCCCTTGTTAGGGCCAGAGATTGTCCAGTTGACAATTGAAAAGGTTAGAATTATTCGAGAAAGATTGAAGACTGCTCAAAGTAGACAGAAGAGTTATGCGGATAATCGGCGAAGGAATTTGGAATTTGACGTGGGCAGTCATGTTTTTGTGAAAGTTACACCCATGAAAGGTCACCCAAGATTTGGAAAAAGAGGTAAGCTAACACCCCGATATGTTGGTCCCTTTCAGATCTTAGAAAAAGTGGGTCTAGTAGCCTACCGAATTGCCCTTCCGCCACATATGAGTCAGATTCATAACGTGTTTCATGTTTCTATGCTCCGAGGATACCTTCCGGATCCATCCCATATTATTGATTATCACCAAATTGTGCTGACCGACAAGTTAGCATATATGGAAAAACCGATTCGAATTCTGGACCGTCAAGTGAAACAGTTACGAAACCGAGAAATTCCAATGGTGAAAGTGGAGTGGCAAGAGCACTACGGAACCGAGGCAACTTGGGAAAAGGAAGATGAGATGCAACACCAATATCCGCATCTGTTTTCGTTTTAAGGTAAAACAAGTTTGGAGGACCAAACTTAATTAAGGGGGGGAGAGTGTAATAGCCCGACCCTCGTACATGATTCTGGTATCTTTTCAGCTCTCTATTCTGTGTTTTCGAATGCATATTATGAAATTCTATGTGAAATTACATTGAATTAAATGAAACTTAGAAAAAATGGATTTCTATCTATTGGTTTGGAACATTATCTGTCACAATTAACCTGTTTGGATCTGAAATTGGGCGCCTTAGAGGCTTAATTTTCAGAAATTGATTTGATATTTAGAATCTGCATAATTTTTAAGCTCTAATGGGATTTTCTGTGAAAATTCAATTTAGGATGCTTAAACGATTAAATTTTGTCCTATTCTCTTTTTATATTAATAAATGGATTTATATCAACTTGAGATATTTATGGGACTTAGAAACAACTCTTGTATGCAACTTAGAAGAGGAAATTTCGTGAGAATTGGGGAGAAGGCAACCTAGAAGAGGGATTTGGGGAATTTTGTGAAGATTGCTTAAATTAAACTCAAGGTATGGCAAATTTCTTAATCTAGTCTCTCTCTCTTAATCTTGGTTGGGAATTCTTCTTTTGTTTTGAAAAGTTATGGTAGATGTGAGGGTTTTATGAGATAATGCATATTGTTAATCAAATTGAGTTAGGAAGGAAAATCTATCCCTTGTTTCCTTGATATTTCATGAAAAATATTCAATTATGGGTTTGAATTTGAAGTTTGAGTAGCTCTCTATGCATATGTTTGTGTAAACCCAAAAACATGGGAATTATGGAAAGATCATGGTTAGTTTGATTATGGATTTAATGATTGGAAGTTTAAGGTGTATTGTGATTGATTTATTAAGAGATTTAGCACTTTAATTTGAGGTTAAATCTATTCATTTTGAGGCTTGTTTTGTATTGTCAAAGATGGACTTTTGTTTGAAATCAGGCTGCTCGAACCAGAGCCACGGCCGCTCAAGCGGAGGCCATGGCCGCTCAAGCGGGAAAATGACCCTCTCAGCAGTTTTTCCAAAATTACTCAGTCCGCTCGAGCGGAGGAAGTTCCGCTCGAGCGCAAAAATCAATCTCTCAGCATTTTTTGTTAAATTGTACAGTCCGCTCGAGCGGCCAAAGTGGCGCTCGAGCGGAGGACTTATTTTCAGGAAAAAAAAATGTGTTTGTTCAGTTTTACGTGCTTGACTTCCTGGTATTTTTAGAATATTTTTCTGATGGTGTTAAGATGGTCATAAATTCATATGAAGTATGATGACACAGAATGGTTCCTTAATGATTTACGAAGAAAGAGAGCTAATTTACAAGTTATGATTGTGTGCAGGGCACACTCCAGAAGACACTAGCACGCCGTCACAACGCTGTGAGTAATAGTACATTGAATGTGCATTTATTTTCCGCTATATCTGTTTAATAACATTCTGTTTTCCGTCAGTTACGAAATTAGCGTACATATATTGATTGGAACTTAATGAAAATGAAATGTTGACAAGATACACGTATATTTGTACATTCTGGGCCGTAAGGTTGTTCTGGGCCGTAAGGCTGTTCTGGGCTGAAAGGCCGTTCTGATAATTCTGGGCCAATAGGCCGTTCTGTTATAACTGTAATACCAGGCCTAAGGCCGTTCTGAAAGTAAAATAATCTGAAAGGGAAATAATCTCAGACTCATTGTTGGATTCCATATTTCTGTGAATGCACTGCTATACATTGTAATTAAAGTTGGTTATTAAACTGTTTAAGTATTATTACTCATTGAGCCTGTCTAACTCTGTTATTTTGTCTGTTTCTGTAGGAAATCAATTTGGGGATCAGTCCTAGCATCGATATCACTTAGCTTGTGTCAACCTAAGGCAGCCAGGCACTTGGAGAAGCCTTTGCATGTTAGGACAGTTTTGTTAGACACTGTCTTTTTGTAATGAAGTTTGTTGGCCACAATTGGTTGTATATAACATTTTGTGGGATACCCAATCTCTGGGTTGGTCTGTAAATACGTATGTGACTTAATCTCAGATGCGTGTGTATTATATGTCTAATCCTGAATCGTGATCCTGTCATATTGTAATAGCTCAATGGATGTGTCTGCATGTTATTTGATTATATTAACGCTTCCGTTCAAGCCCCAAATATTATACATAGCAGGCTAAATGTCTGTTTCTGATTGGGTCATGCCCAAAACTTTTAGGGGCGGGTTAAGGGTGTGACATTACTCCACCGCCCCTGCCAGTCTCTCTCGAGACCACCTTGCCTACTGGTCTTTCTCACGCACCTGCTCACTCTAATGGTCATGCTCTTGCTCCCTCAGGCTCCTCACCTCCTGTTGAGTCTCTTCCTCTGGCTCCTCCCCCCCTGCTCGACCACACCGGGTAATCCAACCTTTTACTTGTCTTCATGACTTTATTATTGGTTCTACTACTTTTTCTACTTATGAACCTACCTCCTATCGTGAGGCTCGCTCTAATCCTCTTTGGCAGCATGCTATGACTGATGAATTGCAGCCTGTAGACAAAACTCACACTTGGGACATTATTGATCTTCCTCCTGGCAAGAGTGCCATTGGCTGCAAATGGGTATACAAAATCAAAACTTGTTCTGATGGATCTATTGAGCACTACAAAGCCCGTCTTATTGCCAAAGGCTTCAACCAAGAATATGGTATTGACTATGAGGAGACCTTTGCTCCTGTTGCTCGTCTCACCTCTGTTCGCAGCTTGATTGCGGTTGCTACCACCCGACAATGGGATCTTTATCAAATGGACGTGAAAAATGCTTTCCTTAATGGTGTTCTTCTTGAGGAGGTCTACATGTAACCTCCTCCTGGGTCTACTTATCCACCTCATAAAGTCTGCAAACTTCAGCGTGCTTTATATGGTCTCAAACAAGCTCCGCGCGCTTGGTTTGCCAAGTTCAGCTCTACTATTCATGACTGTGGTTTCACCTCTAGTTCTTATGATACTGCTCTTTTTATCAGGAAAACTGCTCAAGGGACCACCCTGCTTCTCCTTTATGTGGATGACATGATTATCACCGGTGATGATATCGATGGTGTTCTTCGCCTTAAACAGTTTCTTAGCCATCATTTCGAGATGAAAGACCTTGGTCCTCTCAGCTATTTCTTGGGTCTTGAAATCTTCCATGATTTCACGGGTTCTTTTCTCTCTCAGGCTAAGTATACCTCTAATCTTCTCACCTGCGCTGGTCTTACAGATTGCAAGACTGCCTCCAGTCCCCTGGAGCCTCAGAGTCGTCTTACACCTCTTGATGGCACTCTTCTCTCTGATGCTACCCTATATCGTCAGTTGGTTAGCAGCCTTGTCTATCTCACTGTTACTCGTCCTGATATTGCCTATGCTGTTCATATTGTCAGCCAGTTTATGTCAGCTCCTCGTACCCCTCATTATGCTGCATTAGTTTGTATCCTTCGCTATCTCAAAGGTACCTTGTTTCATGGTCTTCTTTATTTCGCCCGCTCCTCTCTCCAGCTTCGTGCTTTCTCCAATGCTGATTGGGCTGGGGATTGTAGACCGCCCGAACTCGCTCCGCGCGCCCCCCTTTTGGAGAGGGCGCGAATTGTATTTCTAGCTACTACAATTCGAACTCCTATCACGGTTCTAAATATAATCTCACAAAGTGCAATGTAAGACTGATAAATCACCAAAGAGTCCAAATCCGGCAATTGGTTTTGAAAAATCAATTTTGAATCAAAAAGCGCCAAACATGGACTACTTTGCCAGATTTCAAAGTCGCCACCTAAATATTTTGTTTTGGGAAATTTAGGAAACCCTGACGCGTACCAAAGGCCACGTGTCCGTCATCACCAAAGTTTCCTCAGCTCGGGAACTTGGGTACGAGAAGGAAAGGTCCTGAAATGAGCACCCCCGCTCGCCTGATCAAAGATCGGCCTTTACTAACATGATATATTGTTTTAAAAACACATGTGTTCTTGTTCGGTTATTAAGCTTACTTACTATGTGATGCGCACAGCATACAAGTATACACTCAATCACTCAAGTTGGAACAAAACATCTCATATTTGTTTTTCGAAAAGTGGTTTGAAGTTGCTACACTCAAGTAGGCTAAAATGCGGATTTGTCACCCTCAAGTGGCTTAAAATATGATTTGCCACAAACAAGTGGGCTTAAAACACACATTTTGATGAAGTGTTCCAATTCAAGTATCGAAGCCTTCATCCACAGGCATTCATGCAGTTAAACACTTAGCAGTTAGCCTCATGGCAAGCATGCTATCATGGCAGTCACTTACACTCACGCAAAGATGCTAAAGCGTAAATACTTACAGTGTACTCTGAGCCAAAACAGAAGCTAGTTAGTAATCAATGCATGATCCTAGCTATGTCAACAATGCCTAATGCAACACATGCAAAATGCAACTAAGTAGGCTCGGCTATCTAAGATGGCATATGAATACAACACTTGATAACATGCTGTTAAACACGTATTCAAGTAAGTATTGAAATACAATGCAGTTTGAATGATGCGCCGAGCCTGGTGCATGCAAGACAAATGAATGATGCACGCATGCAAAGCATAAGGTATGCTAATTGAAAATGCCCTAAAACTAACCATCGAAACTGGTTAAGTAAAAGGGAGAAAGAAGTGGGGGTTGGAAGACATGCACACACACACGCACCCGTATTACACCATTGCACCCTCTCGCAAGAGGGTCCAAATACAAGCTAAGCTAAGCAATTAATCTAATTAAGCTAATTAGACTAATTATTACACAACCAAATTGAATAACTAGCTACAACTAATTATTACATCACTTAACTAATTAACAAATTAATCAATTAATTACAAATTCAATGCTAACTAACAAGTAAGCATAAAAACTAAGCTGCTCCAGCTCTGTTTGAAGAAGAAAAGGATGCATGCTCGCACTCGGTTTCTCACCTCGAAACACCTTCTGGTTTGCTCTTTCAGAGGCTCTGTTTGCAGGGTGTCCTCAAGAACTTGCTGCTGAAACTTACCAAATCAAGGCTGGAGAGTGCACCAGTGGCCTGCCGGCCATGAGGAGCTGCTGCCGGCCACTTGCCGGCCAAAGATGGACCACTGCCAGCCAAGGATGAGAGGGTGCCGACCATCTGTGTGCACTGTCGGCCACTGGTGTGCTGTGACACTGAACTGCAACAAAGCACAAAACAAAGGAAATGGAGGGTCTCCCAAGGATATGTATGTACTATACCACTCCTTATCATCTCGAAACATCAAGGGAGGGGTACCGTTAGATCCAAAACCATCAATCAAGCATTTGGAATGCATGATGGCCAAAGATCCAACCATGTACATATTCAATGAATGCACAACAAACAAGACACTAAGACCACGACCTTATCGTGAGTGATCAAAGGCAATGGAGACAAAGGGGATTGGTTCACTTTCATCACTTTGAGTATGAAGTGGACCAATCTTCCTTATGTTCAACATAACGTCTGGTTGAACACAATGCTATGCAAACAACATATGTAATGCATGCTGAAAAACCAAATACATTAAGCTAGTAAAGAGCATCACTCAAGAGGCATGCATTATCAATCTCAAATGACTAAACCAGCCATGAACAGAGCTAAACCATGCCAAAATAATAGTCCAAACATGCTAAGACGGAAGCTGAAAAGGCTAAGAGAACATGCACACATGCTAGCCCCTAAGCAAAGCATAATACACAACGCTCAAAAGTAATAAAAAAGTGAAGTATATGAGAGTGTGACTACACTATATGTACTGAAATTGCATGCTAAATGGTGCCATACCATGCAAACATCACATGCACAACATGTTAAAGGCCCCTAAAACTCAAAACTAGTTAAGGCCCTCACACAAGAGGCATGCAATACATAGCCTAAATAACCAAATCAGCTCTGGACAAAGCTCAAGAATGTCGAAATGAAGGCCAAAACATGCTCAAACTAGGGTTCAAAAGAGTAGAAAATCATGCTCCTTTGGTAGCTCACAAATAAGGCACAAAGGCACAACTCTCAAAAGCTCTCAAGGAGTGAAAGAAGTGAGAACATGACACATGTATATGCTCTGAAATTAAATGCTAAATGATGCCAAAACATGCAACCATCCCAAATATAGCATGCTAAGGTGCTCAAAACTCAAGACTAGCTAAGGCACTTGCACCATAGTCATATCAAGCAAGCCCCAAAGGACCAAGATCACTCAAAATAGTCCTAAGGCATGTCAAAACAATGCTAGAAACATGATGGAGTGTAGCCAAAACAAGCTAGAATGGTAAGCCAAAACACTAAGCATGCAAGGCTAATGAGTGAGATTGCACTACAAGTGTATGAAGCATGCAAGACGTGACCCAACCAACTAAAAAAAGAGTTAAAGCATGCTAAAACATTAGCAAAAATGTGCTGGAATGGAGCTAACATAAGCTAGAATGATAGGCCAATTCATTAAGCATGTTAAGCTAGTATGCAAGATTACACTACAAGTGTAAGAAGCAAGCATCAAATGACTCAACCAGCCAAAATCAAAGCTATAACATGTCAAGAAAGTCACAAAAACATGCTTGAACTAGACCATGAAAAGGTAGAAACACATGCTCATATGTTAGGCCAACAACATATGCAAAGAGGAAACAAGGAGGGGAGGCCACCCCCTCCTATTTTGGACCTCAAAACCAAGTTTCCACCACTGAAATTCCTCTGAAATTCAGTGGTAAAAAGGGCCAAGAATTTTGGTTTGAAAGCCTTGAAAGATGGCACAAAAAGCTATACAAGCTAAGGAACAAAAGGGAGAGACAACCCCCTAACACAGAATAGGCCTAAACCATCATTTTTAGGACTGAAAAATAGAGTTTTTTTCAGTTGAAATCCAGCTCAAAAACAGCACAAAATGATGGCAAAAACAAGTATGAAAACAAGCTTAAAGGATGATAGTTATACCTCTTGAAGCCAAGCACACTTTGAGGCACAAAACCAAGTCAAAATCCACCTTAAGGAGCTCCAAGAAGGCCTTGTAGAACCTCAGCTCAATGATCAACAACTTTGATCAAGGATGTATAGGCAAAGGGGAAGTGTATCCACACTTATATGCACTAATGCTCAAGAGTTCTTGAGAGAGAGGAATGTAGAGAGAAAAGTGTAGAGAGAGAGAGGCTCCCAAAACTCTTCCTAAAATGTTCTAACCCTTGAATATCATAGAGAAGGCTCTCATATATAGAAAAATATAGGCATTTGGTCGAAAATATCTCAAGAGAGACAGCTGGAGCAAAATATATGCCAAAAACTGCTTTCTGCCATCAATGGCCGGCACATGACCATTGATAGCTGGCACTTGACCATTGTTGGCCAGCATGGGACACCATTGGATGGCAGGGGACCGGCCTAGGCCATTCATGGCCGGCACATGGCCAAAAAATCCCATTTAGGGCCAGCATCTTCCACCTCTGGTTGGACAGAAAAATCTGCTTTTCAGGTCCGACTTCAACCGGACATAACTCCTTCATCTGGACTCATTTGTAGGTCATTCTTGAGCCTAAATTGAATCCCTGGAAGTCTTGTTTCCAATGGTGGAAGCCTCACATCAAAATTCCAAGTGTACAAAAAGTTATGCTTGTTTGAGTGAAGACGCTTAGTTTCAATCCTACCCGGATTCATGCCAAACTTCTCCTCCAGCTTGTTTTTCTTCTCTCCTCTCCTCTTTCCTTCAACTCCAAACCCCTAAACAAGGTGTTTTGAAAGATTTTTCAAAAGAGTTCATCTCTCCTTCATTCATTTCCACTTTGTCCTCGCTCGGTTTACCAAAAAGCGTGACATTTAACAAAATGCGAGCGTCAGAACATCGTAAGAACTTTTTCAAAAGCTATTTTGAAAGAGAGGGTTTTAAGGTCTCAAAATCATTTTGGTCAAAATAGTTTTGGTCCAAAAATGGGGTGTGAGGTTTGGATTTGTCTCTTTCCTTGCTGAAGAAATCGAACCTTTGCCCTGCACAACTTTCATCACCAAGTAAACAATCAGTAGCGCCCAAGTCTTAAGAACGGTCAAAAATGGGGTGTCTGCAGGGATCCTACTGACCGCCGCTCTACTACCGGGTTCTGCTTTTTCTTGGGTGATTCTCTTATTTTTTGGCACAGCAAGAAACAATCTCTTACTTCTCGTTCCAGTACCGAGGCCGAATACCGTGCTCTTGCTGATACTACTTAGGAGTTTCTCTGGCTTCGTTGGCTTCTTGCTGACATGGGTGTTTCCCCCTCTGGCGCTACTGCCCTCTTTTGTGACAATCAAAGTGCTCTTCAAATTGCTCACAATGATGTTTTTCATGATTGCACCAAACACATTGAGGTTGACTGCCATTTTATTCGTCAACACGTCACTTGTGGTACTATCCATCTCTATCCAATCTCTTCTGCTGATATCTTCACCAAAGCTCATTCTCCTGGCCACTTCGTTGACCTTGTCTCCAAACTCCAGTTGGTTGATGTTTGTCCTCCTTGAGTTTGAGGGGGGCTGTTAATATATTAATATATTAATGTATATATAATATATTAATATACATAGACATACAGCTAGCTAAAGATAGATAGGATTCCTTTTCCTTTTCCTGCTTTCGGTCGCCCGTCTCCTTTCGGCCTCTTTTTCATTATTATATTGAATTGTATCATAATGATGTTTGTAACACAGCTCCTATATAATGGAGCCTCTATTTGGTTTTTGAATATATTGAATCACAGAGCTTACTCTTTCAATATCACTCTCTCAACTTATTTTACAAGAACAATTCACACTCGCCGATTAAAAACAAAAATAAATAAATAAATAAAGTCAGACTCGCTCCATTGGTACGTATTGTTTTGTTCTTTTTTGTAACTGAAATAATTTAAATAAATTGATTATTTAAAAGTTTAGAGAAAAATATTTTGATTTCCACTTTACACTACAAGAAAAAGCAGTTTTAGCGACTAAAAATATAAATTTCGTCGCTGAAAGTAGGACAATTGGTGACTAAAATTGAATTAGTAGCCAAAAGTGAAGACTTTTGGCGACTGAAACAGTTTAGTAGCCAAATGTATAGTTATTGGCAACTAAAAATCAGTTTAGTCGCCGATTACATGGGTTTTAGCGACTCAAACAATTTTAGTAGCCAAAAGTGAAGGTTTTTGGCGACTAAAGAAATTTAGTAGCCAAAAGTATAGGTTTTGGCGACTAAAAAATAGTTAGTCGCCGATTATACGTGTTTTACCGACAAAAAAAAAATTTGTAGCCAAAAGTAAAGGTTTTTGGCTACTAAAATAAATTTAGTAGCTAAAAGTGGACAATTGGCGACTAAAATTCAGTTTAGTCGGCAAAAGTGGAGGTTTTGGCGACTAAAAATAAGTTTAGTTGCCGAAAGTGGTTATTTTTAGGCGGAAATTAATTTTTTTAGCGACTAAATTATTGGTAGTAGCCAAAACTAAGGTTTTTGGCGACTAAAAAAAATTTTAGTCGCCAAAAGTGGCTTCCTTTTTTTTTAATAAATAATTTATTTTTTACATAAATTATATTGAATAAAAATAATTATGTTTATATATATAGTTTTATATTAATACGAGTCAATATACTATATAAATAATATATTTTGCATATATATTCATGTGGTGCTATAGTAACATAGTAGAGAGAGTGTGTTGGTAAAGGTTTACAAGTGAGAGGTTGGTGGTTCGAATCTCAGAAAATGAAGTTTTTTTTTTTTTCACGGAAAACCTTTGGCGACTAAATTATTGGTCGCCAAAAGTGTTTCTTTTGGCGACTAAACGGTTTGGTCGGCGATTCATAGCTTATTGGCGACTAAAAGATTAGTCGCTAAATGTATAATTTTAAAAAGTGTAACTGACTATTGGCGACCAAAACTTTGGTCGCTAAAGACCTGTTTTTTGCCGACTAAAAAAGTTTTAGTCGCCAACACCTCCAGCAACCATGTATTCGCGACAAAACCGGAGACTAAAAAAATTAGTAGGGGAAACTGAAAAGTCGACTTTTGGCGACTAAAAATGGACTTTTAGCGACTAAAAATTTAGTCGCCAAATGTGCTTTTTCTTGTAGTGTTATGATTATCATTTTTTTTTTTATAATAAGTTGCACCAATTTATTTACTTTTTTGAATAGCAAAAAGAATTTTATTGATACAAACCAACGTATAATATAAGAACATCAATACAAAGGGTGAAGAAGTATCATAGCAAAATTAAACCTCAAATGTAGTTATTTATTGAGAAAAATTCAAATCAGTACAAGTCTTAAAAAATAATTATAACTAAGTGATAAATTTTATAAATATTAGTATAAGTCTTTCAATGAATCTGTAATAATTTTATAAAATTTCCAATTAATGGTAATTTCCCCTTATTTATTTCAAGATAATTTTGTAACTAATATATCTAAAAGTTATTCTGTTACATGTTAGTTTATTATTAAATAATAATATCTCAAGTTAAAAATAAGCGGTAATGTATTAATTGTATCAGTTAATATCTCAAGTAAGCGGTAATGTATTAATTGTATCAGTTAATGTATTAATTGTATCAGTTAATATCTCAAGTAATATTTTTTTTGTGGTTGAACCAATATATGCCTCGCCATCGAAAATTCATGTTGACTAACATTGATCATCAATTCTATGATCATATTTGATTAATAGATTTGCGAAAAAATTAAAAAATATATTAAAAAAAATGTGTAAAATATTAGTGAATATGCAGTTATATTTCTATTCGGTTTGTGATGAGATTTGCTTTTTAAGTTCTAACACAAAAAGCATTTTGTGTATCAGAAAATCAACAAACCACCTCAGAGCAAACCAAACCTCTGCTAATGACCAAGCAAGTAAAACATCTCAGCCTTTTTGCTACCTTTTTGCTAGTTTCTTTACTAGTTTTGCTACCTTTTTGCAATGCTAAACCATCGCCAAACTCACAAGCTGAGGCACTTCTCAAATGGAAACAAAGCATAGCCAACCAATCAATCCTAACCTCATGGGCCATTAAAACCAACCTCTCAAGCTCAAGCCACTGCAAATGGCTTGGAATAGCCTGCAACAATGCCAGAGATGTGATCGGACTAAACCTCGCTTACACTGGCCTAAAAGGTACGCTCGAGTGCTTAGACTTCTCTTCTTTCCCTCAACTTCTTCGCCTCGATCTCAAAGTAAACCAACTCACTGGCACCATACCAATCACCATAGGCCTCCTCACAAACCTCCAATTCCTTGATCTCTCTACAAATGCTTTCACTGGCATTTTTCCACTTTCTGTTGCCAACCTTTCCATGGTTGTCGAGCTAGACGTGTCGCGAAACATGATCAGTGGTGAGCTCGATTCAGGCTTGTTTCCTAATGGAACTGAAGGGGCAAAAACCGGGCTTTTTAGCCTCCAGAGGCTACTAATCCAAGACACTAACATGAGTGGTTATATTCCATTAGAATTAGGGAATTGTAAAAACTTGACTCTTATTGCTTTAGATGGGAGTCATTTCTTTGGTACAATTCCTAGTTCTTTGGGTAATTTGAGTGAGCTAACCGTTTTGCGCATGGCAGAAAATCAACTTTCCGGAGAAATTCCCTAGAATATTGGTACCTTGACTAAATTAACCGATCTTCGCCTGTTTAAAAACCGGTTATTTGGTTCATTTCCTCAGGGAATAGGAAACTCGTCGGCTTTGACAACCCTTCATATAGCCGAGAACAATTTCACTGGTCACTTGCCCCAACAAGTGTGTCGATATGGGAAGCTTGTGAATTTCACAGCTTCCTATAACAAGTTTAGTGGTCCTATCCCAATGAGTCTAAGAAATTGCACAACCTTGTTTAGAGTTCGACTTGAATATAACCAACTAACCGGTATTCTAGACCAAGATTTTGGTGTATATCCGAGCCTTAATTACATCGACTTGAGCTATAACCGGCTACAAGGTATGTTCTCACCGCAATGGGGAGAATCCAGGCATCTGACACTGCTGAGAATTGCTGGGAATATGATTGTTGGGAAAGTCCCCGAAGAAATAGTTCAGTTGAACCAACTGGTTGTTCTTGACCTTTCTTCTAATCAACTTTCTGGGGAAATACCGGTACAACTTGGAAATTTAACTGAATTAAGCTACTTAAGCTTAAACGCTAACAAACTTTCTGGTCAAATACCTTCACAAATTGGAGCATTGTCCAATTTGGGATATCTAGATCTGTCACTGAACATGCTAAGTGGTCCAATTCCAAATCAAATTAGGAATTGCATAAAACTACAATTCATGAGTTTGAGCAAGAATGGCTTGAATGGTTCAATCCCAAACCAGATTGGTTATCTTGTAGCCTTACAAACTTTGCTTGATTTGAGTTACAATTCACTCACTGGAGAGATATTGTCCGAGTTTGGAAAGCTTGTAAATCTTGAAAATTTGAATCTCTCCCACAACAATCTCTCTGGTTCCATACCCAATTCTCTAGTTGACATGGTTAGCTTGTTGTCCATTGACTTGTCTTACAACGATCTTGAGGGTCCTCTTCCTAATACCAAGGCCTTTCATTCTTCTCTGAAATATTTTGCTAATAACAAAGATTTATGTGGTGAAATCCAAGGATTGAGGTCATGTAGCACATCATCATGACACACATAAAATGTGGTGTGCTGGACACACGACCATGTGATCGTTCTGACCTATAGAATAATTTCTATAGGTCAAGTGGTGTGCTGGACCACCAAATAAATTTTCCTCATGACGCACATAAAATGTACTTGTAGGCACATATGGATATATCGCGCCTAGTAACTTTAATAAAATCATAAAAATGATATTAGTTCTTTTTATCAGTGAGATGTAATCATTTTATTTGGGATTTTTTATTTCGGAATTGGCATACACAATCGCAGTGACAGAAAAATGTGATGTGTATAGTTTTGGAATATTGGCACTTGATCACATACAGGAGAAACTATTTCAAGCCTAAAATCATTGGTGATCAAAGATTAGAACTTGAAGATGTGTTATATCATCGTCTTTTGCCTCCTTCTGGTCAAAAAATTGAAGATGAACTGAATTCCATTGTGAAGCTAGCACTGTGGTGTGGTGCTTATGTGTTGATCTACAATCGCGACCTATCATGATTGCTGCATCTCAAGTGCTTGAAAAAAGGTTGGTGATCACTGTGTACTGAGCAAGAACAATCAAGCTTGGGCACAGTAAATTTTAAATTTGAATAATTAAAAATGTGTAATTTTGTAATATGTGATAATTGTATGTTTGAACTACGTTGATTATTTACTTTTTATCTTATGCTTTGAGAGGAATTATTTTTCAATAAAATTTTGGATAATAAAGGAATAAATTTATAGATCTATTAAAATCAATTCCCACTACAACATTTTCTTAGTTTAGTGACATTTGAAAGTGCCACAAAACTATTAGTTTAATGACATTTTTTAGTCTTGTGGCATTTTGAACAAATGCCATTTGTATCCGTGCCACGGTAGATACTTGCAAGTGCCACTACACCATCATGGCTAAAAACTTTTAATAATAGTTTGATGTCATGGTAGATATTATTTGTGGCACTATCAAGCGCCATTAAAAAAAGAGTTAGTGACACTTATAAGTGTCATTACACCATCAAGACTAAAACCTTTCAGTGACACTTTAATGTCATGGTAAGCACTATTCGTGACGCTATCAAATGCCATTCGTGATGATAATTCGTTGTAGAACAATTTGATCCGCTTTTGCGGAGACTCGAACCGCCAACCTCCCACACCATAAACCTTATACACCACACTCTTCCCACTACACCTCTATAGCACCACATAATTATATATGCAGCATTTATTATTTATATAGTACATACATCCATATTAATATAAAAGTATATGTATAAACATAATTATTTTATTGAACATAATTTATGTAAAATAAACTATTTACTAGCAAAATAAAAAAAGACCACTTTTGGCGACTATAAATATTTTTTAGTCGCCAATTCTATACTTTTGGCTACGAATTGGTTTTTAGTTGCTAAAAAACTTGACTTTTGCCAACCAAAATCGGATTTGGTCGCCGAAGATGCACTTTCAGCGACCAAAATTTTGATCGCCAAAAAATTTAATTCCCGCCTTAGGATTTTAGTTCTCCCGCGCTAAAAATGACCACTTTTGGCGACTAAACTTATTTTTTAGTCGCCAATTGTAGACTTTTGGCTACTAAAATTTTTTTTGGCACCAAAAAGCTTTACTTTTGGCTACTAAAATTTTTTTAGTCGGTAAAACCCATATAATCAGCGACCAAACTTATTTTTAGTCGCCAATTGTAAACTTTTGGCTACTAAATTTTTTTAGTCGCCAAAAAGCTTTACTTTGGGCTACTAAAAATTTTGTAGTCACTAAAACCCATATAATTAGCAACCAAACTTAGTTTAGTCGCCAATTGTAGACTTTTGGCTACTAAAATTGTTTAGTCGCCAAAAAGCTTTACTTTTGGCAACTAATGCTGTTTTGGTCGCTGAAAGTTTTGGTTGCTAAAAGCTATACTTTCAGCGACCAAATTTTTTTTTGTCAGGAAATTTAGTGGCCGAATGTGCTTTTTCTTGTAGTGTATATTGAGTTTAATTTATTTGTTTTTAATCATTTACTGCATTTTAAAAATTTAGAAAATATATTGGCATTTTTTGTTTTTTCAAAAATGCCATTATAAGCTTGGAAAGTTTTTGGCTTAGTGCCATTTCTCAAAATGCTATAAAATATTTGTTTATGACACTTTTCACCTAAGTGCCATAAAAAGTAATTTGCACCTACCTAATGTCCTGACATTTTTTAAAAAATGCCATTGCGGCATCTGTTGGTAAATGTCACGAAAATAATTTTTTGTGTCATTGTTTTATAAAATTTCATAAAATTGATGCGATATTTCTTTATTGAAATGTCACTAGAGCCTTATATGTTTGTGGTTCTGTGGCATTTTTCTAAAATATTTAATGCCAATTTTTATTTTTGTGGCATTTCTAAAAACATGCCACTAGTGTAGTGTCACTAAAGTGTAAATTTGTTGTAGTGACATTTTTGTTATAGTGAAGTGACACTTTTTTTAATTGAAATGCCACTAGAGCCTTGTATGTTTGTGGCTCTATGACATTTTTCTAAAAAATGTCATAAAATATTCTTTTTGTGACATTTTTGAAGAACATGCCACTAGTATGGTGTCACTAAGATGTGTTTTTGTTGTAGTGTCTACAAATGGTCTTTAATCAAGGAGATTTTTTTCACTTTTTAAAATTTTAATTTCATTTTATAAAAAAATTTAATCAAGGAATTAATTAAGGGAAAATTGTGTTTTAATGGCAACACTTCAAAAAGTGAGAGTTGTGTGACAATTTTCATTTGTATCCGGCAAATCATTTTGAATTTCTATAAAAATTATGATTATTTTAAGTTACTTCTAATTACCCAATAATAAAGTTAGTGGATCCACACTAATATGTATCATTCGCCTTCAAACTGAACTACTTTCCCTATTTTAGTTTGAAATCAGAGTTGTTTTTAGAAAACATAATTTACTTTAAAGGCGAAAATCCAAAGTCTTCAAATGATATTTTTGAAGTGCTTAATTATGAAATTGATAGTGACAGGTGGTAAAGTATTCTCAAAGCTCTCTGTCCCCTATCTTAAAATATTCATAATTATTAGATCATTGAAAATTTTAAAATGTAATAATCTTACAATATAATCAATGAATGTAAATGTTACAACGGGCCTAACAGGCCTTGAAACATTTTATCGTCTTCTTCTTCTTTCTTCCATTATTGAAATTCAGCTCCAAGTGGGAGTTGTCCTTTGTTTTTGGGACTTTTTGTTGCACTGATAAGTCCAAGTCCACATCCACCCATGGCCAGTTGGCTTCCTTGTGGCCCAAATGCACACTATAAGTTGAAAATTTTCATTTTCTTTGCTCTGAAACGCGTTAAATTGACAAAAAACGAAAGGCAACTACACTTGGGTTGGGGGTAGGGGTGCTCGCGGATTGGTTTTGTGTGGTTTGCGGTTCGGTTTTGACCCGCCCACATTTACGCAGTTTGGGAAAAAGTCAACCTGCAACCGCCCGCAGTGCGGTTTGCAGTTTGTGCGGATAGGGTTTGCAGATGTGCAGGCGGTTTGCAGGCGGTTTGTGGTTTATATTTTTTTCTTTAAAAATTAATTTTTGAGTTTTTTTTCCCATGGAATTTAGGCATTAGATTCATTTTATATATTTGTGATAATTTGACAACAATTTTCTGATGAGTTTACAAATAAAAATTGACTATCAATGCATTAAATGAAAGTACCCAAAACAAAAAGACCTTACACTAGCATTTTTTCCATGAAAAAAAATGTATATAAATGCATTAAAAGTTGTACTCAATTAGAATTGCCAGTTCAGTAATCAATAATCAAATTAGAAGTTCCATCGACCACCAAAAGGAAAATTTCATTAGGAAAAAGTGGATGAGTCACCAATGAAAATCATATAAGAAACCAAGTTTAGGACTTGATAATTCTACGACATTAAGAAAGTTGAGAAATACTTAAAAATAAGGATCCTAGTGTCATAGAGAACATAATTGTGCTCCTATTAAAATTATATAAAAAATAATAATAATTAAAGTGCGAGCGGTTTTTGCGGGTTGCGGGTTTAACCCGCGACCCGCCCGCAACATGCAAATTTGTCATATTTCAAACCGCATCCGCCCGCATTATGTTTGCGAAACCGCCCATTTATATGCGGGTTGGGCGGTTTGGGCAGTTTGAGCGGTTCGAATAAACCATTGCCCACCCCTAGTTGGGGGTTATATAAACGGGGGATTAAACACCATTCTGAATCATTAAAAAATAAAAAATAAAAATGTATTTGAGGTTGTTGGTTGTTTTTTTGTAATGTTCTCTTGATTTCAATCCTTTTTTTAGCTTTTTAAGTGGCTGCAAGGGAATTACTTGAGCATTCCACCACTGGTGTCACAGGTAAATTTGACTCTGTCCTTGAATCTTAAATGTTATGTTTGGATTTTAAATTTATTTTCTTTTCTTTTCTATTTTATTTTTTTATAAGTTTTTTTTAAAATAATTTTTTTTGATAACTGAGTATTCATCATACATGACCGATTAATTCGGAGAACCAATTCTACCGTCTACTAGCGGGGACCTAATTAAAACCGGATGATGCTATGGTATATTTGGATGTACTATACATCTGTTATGAGGATATGTGATTTTATATCATAACTAATATCATGTAAATCATAACCATTATCATATTAACTCATAGCTTAGTTATATTTAATTATTCATACATACCATATTATCTCATAACTACCACGTAGCTAAATTATTTTAATAATTTAATTTTGAATTGGCAACCGGTGTAACCGGTTACCAAAAAGAGGGCAAAGGAAATCAGAGAAATCTAGGGGTCTCAACATCACATATCTCATAACCAACACATTTTTTTCATAACCAACATCACATATCTCATAACTAACACCATTTTGCTCATAACCACACCACTTTGTTGATAACCAATATCACATATCTCATAACTATTGATCACTTATCTCATAACTATTACCCACATGAATCATAACCACATCTCATAGCCAACCTCTTTTGAGTCATAACCAACATCACATATCTCATAACCACTAGTTATATGTCTCATAACTAACAACCCTTTGTTCATAACTACACCACTTTGATCATAATCAATATCTCATATCTCATAACCAATATCTCATATCTCAAAACCACTAACACATATAGCATAACCAAATGCCCTTTGACACCACTTTGCTCTTAACCAAAATTACATATTTTATAATCACTAATCAAATATCTCATAATCATTACCCACATATCTTATAACCAACATCACATATATCCTAACTACTAATCACATATCTCATAACCATACCACTTTAATCATAACCAACATTACATATTTCATAATCACTAATCACATATCTCATAACCAAACATGCTTTGACTTATAACTACATTACTCTGCTCATAACCAAAATCACATATCTAATAATTACTAATCATATATCTCATAACCTTTACTCACTTATGTCATAACCACATCTCATAACCAACACCATTTTCCTCATAACCAACATCACATATATCATAACCACCAATCACATATCTCATAACCATTACTCACATATAGGGGTGTAAATTTGGCCCACAGGCTCGTGACAAACCCCAAATCCAGAAATTACTCTCTCTCTCTCTCTCTCTCTCTCTCTCTCTCTCTCTCTCTCTCTCTCTCTCTTGTTTGGGCTACAGAAAGGGTCTAGGGATTTGTCAGAAAAAATTAATAGGGAATTTTGATTTTGACAAAATTTGGATGTTTGTTCCAAATTTTTTGAGAACATGGGGCCGAAATAATGTAATAATCATTATAAAAAACAAAATTAAAACATTTATGAATAGAGTATTATAATAAAATAAATTATTAATTTATAATTTTGTCAATTTATACTTAATTTTTTTTATTTTTAATATAAATCCTTCATCTATTTTTATTAAGTAAAATTAATAAAAAAGACTATTTTACTCATCAATTACAAAATGGATAATCACACCATTAATTGGTGTAATAAAAATATTTAAAATTTTAGAAATCACAAATATCATAATCAAGTCACAAAGTTTGGTAATATAAAACACAAAATACCTAACGCCATCACTAATTGGCTTAACAAAATTGTTTAAAATTATAGAAAATCATAAATGTTGTAACTAATTCCCAAAATTTCGTAACATTAACCAAAAATTATGTAACTATCCACCAATTGGTGTAACAAAAACATTTAAAAATTTTAAAAACCACAAATATCATAATCAACTCACAAAATTTAATAGCATCAACTACAAAATGCGTAACTACACCACTAATTGCCATAATAAAAATAATCAAAATTTTTACAAATCACAAATGTCATAACCAACCCAAAAAATTTCATAACATCAATCACAAAATGCATAACAAGACAACTAATTGATGTAGCAAAAATATCCAAACTTTTTATAAACCACAAATATTGTAATCAAGCAACAAAGTTTCATAACAATTATCATAAAATGACTAAAAAAATCACTAAAAATCTTAGAATCACCAATCGGGATTTCTCATAATACAGAGAAAATAGAATGTAATGACAAAATAATTTAATCAACGACTTAAAGCCATGGAACAGAAAATGAGAGTTAGGAAAGATTAGCTAGTAGAGCGAGAGGAAAGGGAATATGAGAAAGAGAGATTGAATGAGTTTATCGCATGTGAAAATGACGTCAAAGGTGCTGTCGTTTTTGATAAGGAACATCGGAGATATCTACAATGACAATAAAGAATGAGAGATATGCTTGAGGGACAAAGATCACTGAGATAGCAGAACAGAACAACAAAATGTGCAATATTCATTTTTCAACATTTATATAACACATGTACAAATTGATGATAACAAAACCTTTCAAATCATAACTACGGCCAAAGGTTTGTGTGTGTATGACATATTAATATGAAAAAGCTAGAGTTTCGAGATAGATGCATTTACTAGATAGAGAAATATCACCAAAATGAATAGTGTTGAAATAGACAAAGAGAGTAGTGACGAGTTCAAGGATCTATTGCAGAGATACAGGAGTAGAGAGAGGAAGAATCTAGTGAGGAAGAACTATCAACAATGGTCGTTCAATAATTTGAGCGAAATAGAGAAGTCTGAGTAAGAAATAGATAGAGCTCAGGCACAACTAAGACAAATCAAGGGAAAGAAAATAGAGTAGAGAAAAAAACGAAGAAAAGTTGGGGGAAAAAATTTAGGAGAAAATTTATTTAGTAAAACAAAATAAAATAACGTCATAGATAAGTTTTTTCAATATATTTTTTATTAAAATTTAGTTAAATTATATATATATATATATATATGTCTATAAGTGTATATAGATATTTTAAAAACTATATCGTTTGTATATTACTATTTCTATTATATTTAATGAAGATACCATAACTAAAAATAAATTCAAAATAGAGATAGGTGATCAATTGTAATTGTCACTTAGGGATGACACTAATTGATTGAGAGAGTTGAGAGTTCAGCGATGATGAGAGTTTGAGAGACAGATTTGTTTGTGAGAAATAAAATGAGAGATGGGTGGTATTTATAGGACTTATTAGGAGGAAGGGGTTAATTTATATACATAAAAATAAAAAAATAATAAAATTGGTTGTTGGTGGAATTAACGATTATGTGATTGTTTCAATTTTTTTAAAAAAATTTTTAACTGTTTTATTAACAGGGGGCAGGGAGTCGTTGGGGTTGGGTCGGGCTAGATGAGGAAAAAAATTTTGGGTCAAGCTCACGAGATGGATCACACTCCATAACACACCAGAGTTGGGCCGGGCTCTAGAACACATAGCCCAGGCTCGTAGGTTGGGCTTAGGCTTAGGCTCAGACCTGGTTGGGCCCACTCAGGGTGCGACTGGACTTGGGGTGTGCCGCGAGCTCATGGGCCAAATTTACACCCCTATATGTAGGTAGTGGTTATGAGATATGTGATTAGTGGTTATGATAGATGTGATGTTGGTTATGAGGCAAATGGTGTTGGTTATGAGATGTGGTTATGACATAAATGGGTAAAGGTTATAAGATATATGATTAGTGATTATTAGATATGTGATTTTAGTTATGATCAGAGTGGTGTAATTATAAGTCAAAGGGTGTTTGGTTATGAGATATGTGATTAGTGGTTATGAGATATATAATGTTGATTATGATCAAAGTAGTGTGGTTATGAGATATGTAATTAGTAGTTATGATATATGTGATGTTGGTTATGAGATATGTGGGTAACGATTATGAGATATTTGATTAGTGATTATAAAATATGTGATTTTCTTTATGAGCAAAGTGGTGTCAAAGGATATTTGATTATGCTATATGTGTTAGTGGTTATGAAATATGAGATATTGGTTATGATCAAAGTTGTGTGGTTATGAGCAAAAGGGTTGTTAGTTATGAGATATGTGACTAGTGGTTATGAGATATGTGATGTTGGTTATGGCTCAAAGGGGTTAGTTATGAAATGTGGTTATGATTCATGTGGGTAATAGTTATGAGATATGTGATCAATAGTTATGACATACGTGACGACCCAGAATTTTCCCTCCGCTCGAGCGAAGGAGTCAACGCTCGAGCGGACTTTTGGGGTTTTCAGCAATTCTGCAGACGGCCTGATATTCTGGGAGTTGTAATTCTCCGCTCGAGCGGGGGAGTTTACGCTCGAGCGGACGGCTTTGTTAGTCTGCACGCTCGAGCGCAGGGTTGGGCGCTCGAGCGGGCCTCTAGGTTGAGTTGTACTTCTGAGGCACGTGGGCTCGTTTCTGATATTTTATTAATGTATTTGGAATGTTCTTATCTTATTTTGGGGTATTGGTTGAGGTGGTAAAATGATGGTAAAGTAAGATTGGACCAAAGAATTTAATTCGGATAGTTGCCTTACGATCAGCCGTCACTCTTTTGCCCTTTTCTTTTTCCACACTTTGAATTTGGACGTGGGGTTAGAACCATTGGAAAGCTTATTTCCGGGGCTTCAATTTGGACACAAGAACGACCTAAAACGGAGTCCGGATGGAAGAGTTATGCCTGTTCAAAGTTTCGAAATCTGTGCTGAGGGCAGGTCCGCTCGAGCGGGAATCAGTCCGCTCGAGCGGGAATTACGGGACAGCAGCTTTAAGAACGAGATTTTTGGATCATTTCTTATATTTTCTTCTTTCCTCTTCCTTCCTCTTTGCCTAAGTTCGAAACCCTAGCCCCAAATCCTTGATTTCCTCTACTTTGATCAACAATCCACCATGGTTTTTGGCATGTAGGACGGAGAACTAAGGAGGATCAATGTTTTTAACCGATTAGAACTTGAATTTGTGGAGGCTTCTTCTCAAGCTCATCTCTTTGCTTGATTAGGGTTTGACTACTTGAAATTGATGGGTTTAAGTGATGGATTATGAGTCCTAGATGTTAATCAATGGAAAAATTGGAATAAAAGTGTTGGGTTAATAGGTTTGATTATTTCTTGAAATCTCAATATGTTTCTTGAAACCCTAAGTTGCTTAAGGATGATAACCAAAGATTTGACCCAAATTGAAAGTAGATTAATGAAATTGAGGTATTGAATTATGTATATGCAAGTTTAATTGGAATTTGGTGATGCATGGAAATTATGTTTAAATTTGCGAATGAACTTTGTTTTAAGCATTGTGAATCATGTCTTAGTGAGGAAGGAGATTGGGGGGAAAGGTTTGTTGATGATGTAGATGATGTAAATTGAGCCTTAGCAATTTAATTGGAATTATGTGAAATTATACTTGGTAGCATTGAGTGGAATAATGTTAAATAGTATGGATTATATTGGATGGTGATAATTATGTTGGGTTGTGTTAATGTTGTTGAATTGAATTGTGTAGGGTTAGCTACAGGGACGGGCCTATCATCTAAACACTGTGAGTAATAGTACTACAAATGTACAAATGTACTTTGTTTACCGTTAAGATTATTGTTAACAACGTTCTATTTTCCGTGAACTAATATGTTAACATGTTTGTTGTTTGAGAATTGATATGAACATTGAAAGAGTTAGCACACATCGGTATGATTCTGAACCTACTCTGTATTTTGAGTTATGGCTATTGATTATTGTCAATATACCATCCTATGTATTACCTATACTTCTGTATAAGAATTGCATACAACCATTAACACTGTGAAGTTGGTTTATAAGTTGTTCTGGCCGGTTGATGTAATGGTACATTTATCTTCAGATTATTGGTAACGTTAAAGTTCTGTTAATTACGAAATAAGTATGTCTACGTACAGTGAACCATGAAGGAAGTTAAGCGCATCATTGTACCATATGTTTTGCTTGCTACCATTATGTTATCTACTAGTTAGTGGCATTGGAACATGATAAGCGAATGATATCTATATGCATTACGGAAGTGTAGTATTTATGTATTTCTGAAAGCGTGCAAGCTGTAAACTACGTTGCCTTTTGTTAATAGTTATCGGCAACGCTCTGTTAAACTTATGTTATTTATGTGCTTAATGGGAAGAATGTGTTTATCTGTATTAATCTGTTCTGATGTTTTCTGGTATGGAACAAAGTGCTGTACGGAACGAAGTGCTACACCTTGGTGGGAGCCACCTCTGGAATCCGTACGAGCCACCTCTTGAGTCCATACATTTGTTAGTTCTGTACCCTCTGTACCCACGCTTTATGCGTTCTGTACCCACGCTTTATGCGTTCTGTACCCTCTGTACCCATGCTTTATGCGTTCTGTACCCTCTGTACCACGCTTTATGTGTTCTGTACCCTCTGTACCCACGCTTTATGCGTTCTGTACCCACGCTTTATGCGTTCTGTTATCCACGCTTATGTGTTCTGTTACCACGCTTATGCGTTCTGTTATTACCGTTATGTTCTGGGCCGATGGCCGTTCTGTTATTTCTGTTAGTTCTGTTATTTCTGTTAGTTCTTTTATTTCTGCTAGTTCTGTTCTTTCTGTTAGTTCTGTTATTTCTGTTATTTCTGTTAGTTCCTATGGTCGTTCTGCATCTGTAGGCTTATGGCAATTCCGTATATACTGAGCTTAAAGCTATTCTGTTACGGAAGTTGGACCCATGTCTTTTGGAAATAATTATAGAATGTAGTTAATCATATATATATATGCAGTTATATGTTTGATTATTCAGGTTAATTATTACATTGTTTATGTACTATTATTCACTGAGTTCGCTCATTCTGTATTTTCTCTGTCTATTTCTGTAGGTAACCATCCGGGAGTTCAGTCCTAACCTTTAAGGCTTGTGTCTCTCTTGTCACCTTTGATGCGTCCAGGCACCACCTGAAGCCGTGCATTTTGTAAAGTATTTTGTAAAGTTTTGAGGAGTTTTGATTTATGCTTTGGACGTCTATTTATGGTTGATTGTATATAATTCCTCCTTCATTAATATTTTTGTTATTTGTGGGGTTGAGTCAAGGCATATGTGTGTAAACTTTCTGTATAATATTTACTCAGTGTGATGTTGGGATCCTGGCATGTTAGGAATAGCTCAATGGATGTTATTCTATGTATTTTATATTCTTGAATGCTTCCATTCAGGCCCCGTATGATATATATATATATAACAGGTTTAGTGTCCATTTTCGAATGGGTCATGCCCAAACTTTTAGAGGCGGGTTTGGGGCGTGACAGGTGGTATCAGAGCACGAGTTGCCATCTCACACACGAATCCATTGAGCGTTAGGATGTCTAGAAAGATTTAGACATCATGCATGATGTTCTATCGGTACATGAAAAGAAAAGAATGATGGCAACGTTAGCTGTCTGTTGTTAACTCTGATGGCTACAATCTGTATCTGTTGTATGTCCTTTTATTTCCTTTGTTTATCTTATATAGGCCGGTGAAGAATGCAAGACATGCAACGTGAGTATTGCACTACGGAAACGTGGTAAGGATTTGAACTGATCGGTAAGTCATTATCTGTGGGGAAATGATGGCAACATAATTGTGCTGGTTACATTGCTTACATTTTAAGTATCGGATATAGCTAAGATTAAAGGAAATGTTATATGTCTGTTACCTTATGGCCTGTTATGTATCCCTTGCTGTAACAATGATTAGATCAGTAATTCTGAGAAGCTACTGTATTGTAATATTTTGATAAAATGTAATAATTGAGGTTGTGTTAAGTATGACCGGTCATAAGAAGGAATTCTGCATATAGTGATCCTGTTAAAATTGTGAATTTGCTTCTGGCTGACGATTTCAGTAGGCCGAAAGGCTGTTCTAGGCCGAAAGGCTATTTTGGGCCGAAAGGCTGTTCTGGACCGAAAGGTTGTTCTGATTATTTTGGGCCAATAGGCCGTTCTGTAATAATTGTAATACTAGACCAAAAGCCGTTCTGAAAGTAAACCAATATCAAATTCACTATTGGATCTCATGTTCTGTGAATACACTGTTGTGCAATGTGAGCTATGTTTGGGAAATTGATTCGTAAATTGTAATCTGTTCTGTTTATGTGTAACCTGTAATCTATAATTGAGACTTCTTATAAGTAACAGTCAAATGACATGCGGAACCCCGCTTATGATATGCGTCTGTCTTTGTAGCACTCGCAAAACAAGAAAGAATCGTTAGCGAATTGGATATCACATCTAAATGAATGGTAATTTAATAAGTTACTGCAAGAATTAGAATCCTGCCTCGGAGTATTAAGAATTTGAGATTGAGAAATCTTTCCTGTGATACAAGTCCGTATGTATCTAGTAACTTATTCTGTAATGTTCTGGGCGGAGAGCCATTCGGTATTTCTGGGCCAAGGGCCGTTCTGTTATTTCCGGGCCTAAGGCCGTTCTGAAAATACAATAGTATTGGATTAACTTCCTGAGTTCTACAGTTACCTATGTATATATCTTTCTGGGCTTATGGCTGTTTTGCATCTAAAGGTTTATGGCTGCTCGGTACATGTTAGGCTTAAGGTCACTCTGCTAAGGAAACTGGATCTGTGATTGTAATGGAAATAATTACAGAATGTAAGCAATCATATGCTTCTACAATTTTGTACTTTATGCTTCAATCCAAGTATATAATGATAGTTTTGATATTGCTATGACTGATGAATTGATTTGACATGAATGATTTTAACTATAACTATGCTATTCAGTGTTTAAGGAAATCCATATTATGGGTTACGAAATGTTCAATATGATAAGTATTTTCTGAAGTGACAAAAATGTTACGAACTTCCGACGAGTTTATGATATGACAAGTTTTCGGAAAGAAATATTTTACTATGTGTGAACAAGTCCTTCAATTGATAATTGATGAAGGCTCTATGTTGAGCTTCGAACTATTCTGTCTTATCTGTTGTAAGTCGGCTTGGAGAATATTCTGTCAAAGGTTGCATTAGTTTAATACTATTGGGAATTATTTCATTATCTGACATTTTGCAAGATCTGATAAGTTTCTGAGTACTGTCTCTGAACAACGTGTTAAGTGTAATTGCGCATGTAATTCCTTGATATGGGGGTTGAGTTGTTATTTGGAGTTTGTTAGAAATCTGATTTGGTCTGATAAGTCTAAATCTGATTGTGAGCAAGAGCCACAAAGTCATTAATTTAGAACTTGTTTGTGAACCTAAAGAGGTTGAACTAGGTATGACAGCCTATGAGTCACATGTGGTCAAATACTCGAATAAACCCATTTCTGAATGTCCTTAAGTTGTAACAGTATTTGGAAGGTATGATCTTTGGGTCAATAAATTGGAATGAGAAGTTATGGACTTTGGGATTATAAATGACTCCTTGTTGTTGGATTTCTGATACGTGTATGTTGGAACATTACATAATATGTTTCCGTTTATATATGAACTATCTTCTATTTGGTTTTCTTCAATTTCGAGGACGAAATTTTTTTTAAGGAGGGAAGGATGTGACGACCCAAAATTTTCCCTCCGCTCGAGCGGAGGAGTCAATGCTCGAGCGGACTTTTGGGGTTTTCAGCAATTCTGCAGACGGCCTGATATTCTGGGAGTTGTAATTCTCCGCTCGAGCGGGGGAGTTTACGCTCAAGCGGACGGCTTTGTTAGTCTGCACGCTCGAGCGCAGGGTTGGGCGCTCGAGCGGGCCTCTAGGTTGAGTTGTACTTCTGAGGCACGTGGGCTCGTTTCTGATATTTTATTAATGTATTTGGAATGTTCTTATCTTATTTTGGGGTATTGGTTGAGGTGGTAAAATGATGGTAAAGTAAGATTGGACCAAAGAATTTAATTCGGATAGTTGCCTTACGATCAGCCGTCACTCTTTTGCCCTTTTCTTTTTCCACACTTTGAATTTGGACGTGGAGTTAGAACCATTGGAAATCTTATTTCCGGGGCTTCAATTTGGACACAAGAACGACCTAAAACGGAGTCCGGATGGAAGAGTTATGCCTGTTCAAAGTTTCGAAATCTGTGCTGAGGGCAGGTCCGCTCGAGCGGGAATCAGTCCGCTCGAGCGGGAATTACGGGACAGCAGCTTTAAGAACGAGATTTTTGGATCATTTCTTATATTTTCTTCTTTCCTCTTCCTTCCTCTTTGCCTAAGTTCGAAACCCTAGCCCCAAATCCTTGATTTCCTCTACTTTGATCAACAATCCACCATGGTTTTTGGCATGTAGGACGGAGAACTAAGGAGGATCAATGTTTTTAACCGATTAGAACTTGAATTTGTGGAGGCTTCTTCTCAAGCTCATCTCTTTGCTTGATTAGGGTTTGACTACTTGAAATTGATGGGTTTAAGTGATGGATTATGAGTCCTAGATGTTAATCAATGGAAAAATTGGAATAAAAGTGTTGGGTTAATAGGTTTGATTATTTCTTGAAATCTCAATATGTTTCTTGAAACCCTAAGTTGCTTAAGGATGATAACCAAAGATTTGACCTAAATTGAAAGTAGATTAATGAAATTGAGGTATTGAATTATGTATATGCAAGTTTAATTGGAATTTGGTGATGCTTGGAAATTATGTTTAAATTTGCGAATGAACTTTGTTTTAAGCATTGTGAATCATGTCTTAGTGAGGAAGGAGATTGGGGGGAAAGGTTTGTTGATGATATGGATGATGTAAATTGAGCCTTAGCAATTTAATTGGAATTATGTGAAATTATACTTGGTAGCATTGAGTGGAATAATGTTAAATAGTATGGATTATATTGGATGGTGATAATTATGTTGGGTTGTGTTAATGTTGTTGAATTGAATTGTGTAGGGTTAGCTACAGGGACGGGCCTATCATCTAAACACTGTGAGTAATAGTACTACAAATGTAAAAATGTACTTTGTTTACCGTTAAGATTATTGTTAACAACGTTCTATTTTCCGTGAACTAATATGTTAACATGTTTGTTGTTTGAGAATTGATATGAACATTGAAAGAGTTAGCACACATCGGTATGATTCTGAACCTACTCCGTATTTTGAGTTATGGCTATTGATTATTGTCAATATACCATCCTATGTATTACCTATACTTCTGTATAAGAATTGCATACAACCATTAACACTGTGAAGTTGGTTTATAAGTTGTTCTGGCCGGTTGATGTAATGGTACATTTATCTTCAGATTATTGGTAACGTTAAAGTTCTGTTAATTACGAAATAAGTATGTCTACGTAC
Source organism: Camellia granthamiana (assembly GCA_036172215.1). Classification (NCBI taxonomy): domain Eukaryota; kingdom Viridiplantae; phylum Streptophyta; class Magnoliopsida; order Ericales; family Theaceae; genus Camellia; species Camellia granthamiana. The sequence goes on along the minus strand of CM069910.1, from coordinate 26,413,765 downwards.
AGTGAACCATGAAGGAAGTTAAGCGCATCATTGTACCATATGTTTTGCTTGCTACCATTATGTTATCTACTAGTTAGTGGCATTGGAACATGATAAGCGAATGATATCTATATGCATTACGGAAGTGTAGTATTTATGTATTTCTGAAAGCGTGCAAGCTGTAAACTACGTTGCCTTTTGTTAACAGTTATCGGCAACGCTCTGTTAAACTTATGTTATTTATGTGCTTAATGGGAAGAATATGTTTATCTGTATTAATCTGTTCTGATGTTTTCTGGTATGGAACAAAGTGCTGTACGGAACGAAGTGCTACACCTTGGTGGGAGCCACCTCTGGAATCCGTATGAGCCACCTCTTGAGTCCATACATTTGTTAGTTCTGTACCCTCTGTACCCACGCTTTATGCGTTCTGTACCCACGCTTTATGCGTTCTGTACCCTCTGTACCCACGCTTTATGCGTTCTGTACCCACGCTTTATGCGTTCTGTTACCCACGCTTATGCGTTCTGTTATTACCGTTATGTTCTGGGCCGATGGCCGTTCTGTTATTTCTGTTAGTTCTGTTATTTCTGTTAGTTCTGTTATTTCTGTTAGTTCTGTTATTTTTGTTATTTCTGTTAGTTCTGTTATATCTCTGTTATTTCTGTTATTTCTGTTAGTTCTGTTATTCCCGTTATTTCTGTTAGCTCTGTTATCTCTGTTATTTCTGTTACTTCTGATATTCTGGACCTATGGTCGTTCTGCATCTGTAGGCTTATGGCAATTCCGTATATACTGAGCTTAAAGCTATTCTGTTACGGAAGTTGGACCCATGTCTTTTGGAAATAATTATAGAATGTAGTTAATCATATATATATATGCAGTTATATGTTTGATTATTCAGGTTAATTATTACATTGTTTATGTACTATTATTCACTGAGTTCGCTCATTCTGTATTTTGTCTGTCTATTTCTGTAGGTAACCATCCGGGAGTTCAGTCCTAACCTTTAAGGCTTGTGTCTCTCTTGTCACCTTTGATGCGTCTAGGCACCACCTGAAGCCGTGCATTTTGTAAAGTATTTTGTAAAGTTTTGAGGAGTTTTGATTTATGCTTTGGACGTCTATTTATGGTTGATTGTATATAATTCCTCCTTCATTAATATTTTTGTTATTTGTGGGGTTGAGTCAAGGCATATGTGTGTAAACTTTCTGTATAATATTTACTCAGTGTGATGTTGGGATCCTGGCATGTTAGGAATAGCTCAATGGATGTTATTCTATGTATTTTATATTCTTGAATGCTTCCATTCAGGCCCCGTATGATATATATATATATATATAACAGGTTTAGTGTCCATTTTCGAATGGGTCATGCCCAAACTTTTAGGGGCGGGTTTGGGGCGTGACAACATATGTGATATTGGTTATAATCAAAGTGGTGTAGTCATGAGCAAAATGTTGTTAGTTATGAGATATGTCATATTGGTTATGATCAAAGTGGTGTAGTTATGAGCAAAATGGTGTTAGTTATGAGATATATGATTAGTGGTTACGAGATATGTGATGTTGGTTATGAAAAAAAAAGGTGTCGGTTATAAGATATGTGACTAGTAGTTATGAGATATGTGATCTTGGTTATGACTCAAAGGAGTTGGTTATGAGATATGATTATAGTTATGAAATATGTGATATTAGTTATAAATAAAATGGTGTTGGTTATGAGATGTGGTTATGAAATATGTGATATTAGTTATGAATAAAATGGTATTGGTTATGAGATGTGGTTATGACGAAGTTATGATCAATTTGATTATAGTTATGAACAAATATGATTTTGACTCATAACTATAAAAAGTGATTTGTTTAGTAGGTCACTTTTAATGATGTGGCTCAATCTTAGTTATTGAATTTACTATAGACTTTCCCATTAAAACCAGGACATAGTTCTATATATACTGGCCTTAAGAAATTATTTATATATATGTAAGAGATTTCAAATTTAAAACCGGGGAGGGACAGGCCAAACCTTTTCATTATTATTTTTTTCTCCAGCTAGATAATGGTATAGAGTTGAATATTTGATGTGCAACTTTTTATAACATCAAGAAATACAAAAGATTTGTAAAAAGGTTTCGGCATCATTTTTTAAAGGGGAAATTGTTTGTCACAGTGTAGTTAGCAGAAAATATTTTCAAATTAGCGATTCTTTATAAATATTAATATGTAATATTATATATTTTTTTATCATTTTATAATTAAAATTTGAAAATATCATGAACGAGTAATTTTCCTTTTTTTTTTTTAAATCCTTAAAAAAGTGAAAAAAAAATGGGTAGCAGAAAAAGTCTTCCCAGCATTTTTTGAAAAATGGTGCAGGAAGAGTTGCCATCACTCTTTTAACTCGAGTGGTGTTTTAGAAACTCAAAAAATCAGTAGCATGATTCGGCAGGAGTTTACCAATGTTTATTTATTATATTTTTATTCATTATCTGATATGGCGTATTGTAAACTTTTTATGTCACTTGAAAAACTCGAGTGTCGCTTATATAAAAATAAAAAATAAAAAATCTAGAATAAAATTTTTGACAATTTTTTTTGCGAAGTCCTAACATGGGAATTTGGATGGCAATGGTTGTTGTTGGAAACAGGTAAGATGGATAGGGAGTTCAAACAAACCAATAATGCTGATAATCCCTGGGGCCACGGTTATATTCACAATTGAAGATGATGTTTCTTCATCCTAGTCTTACCGTTTGGTGTGGTATTGAGCCCTTTGTGATTCACTAGCTATACTCTTTTCAAATAATTGTAAGATGGTACTTTGTAAAATCATGATGCGTTATTATTATGAATAAAATTCAACTCAAGGGTTTCCAAGGCTCTTGTTTTTAATTTGTTTGTCCCCATCCTTTGGGCTAGGTTTTGTGCTTCCTTTCCCTGTTTGGTTTCATGGAAAATATTTGTAACAATATAATAATAAAATATAAAGTAAATGGTGGGACAAATTCTTAATTTTAGATAGTACTTTTTATCTTTTTCTTGTCTCCTTGATTATCACAGAGCACATCTATATATGCTGAATTTTAGTTTTAAAATTATTTAAGAATGAAATGGTGAAGGATTTTTTTTTTTTTTTACTTTTCATTTTCTTTTATCATTTCTAAGAATAAAAAAGAAATAGCAAATTATGACGGTAGTCCCTGTATATTAATTTGTGTGTCATTTTAGTTCTTGTAATTTCAATTGGCTCAATTTTGACCTTGAATTTATAATTTTGTCTCAATTTAGTCCAATTAATTCAAACGCTTAACATTTTTTTTTTTATAAAAAATATGCACATAAGTATCATGTGCCATATTTTTAAGGGCATGTTATAAACTTATCAAACTCAATATATTAACATCAACTAATTTAGTGATAATTTTTTTAAAAATACACTAATGATATTATCAATTTGACCAAAATAACGCAAAATTTAAAATTAAGAATCAAAATCGAGTCAATTGAAAGTATAAGAAACAAAAAGACACAAGGAATAAAATATAGGGACCACCAGTGTAATTTGCCCAAAAAGAAACTAAGTAAATAAATTCAACTTTAAAAATAGGTTTTTAGTTTTAGAGGATTTTTGACATAGATCTTAATAATAGAAATTTATTTTGAAAAAATTCACGAATAACAGTACCCTATACTAACGAGGAATTATCATGTATTTTAGAAATTTCTCGTTGATGGTATATCTAACCAATAATAAAAAACTAAAAAATTACATGATTTTAGAATAAGCCGATATTATTAGATGGGCATAAAGCCTCCTCTGAACCATAGGATAATTTCTACTAATTCTTGAAGTCGTGTTGACTTTAGTAGAGTGGAGGGAGCCGCAATTTTGTATTGAGGCATAGGAAACAAGGGGGATGGTGTTTGGATAGGAAATAATAGAGAAATAAAGGTGGTGTTCTGGATTATCAAATAATTTAGGCGTAAAACATATCTAATTTTAAATTATTACAAAACATTAAAATGCAATAACTTTTAGTTTAGATTTTTTTTTTCTCTTTGAATTATTACAAAGGTATCGTTTGGTAACACTTACATTTTTAGTTTTCTGTTTATATTTACAAAAATTTAAAAAACTCAAATAAAAACTTGTTTGGTAAAATTTTTCATTTATAAATCAGTAGTCTCAGTTTATAAATTTGGCCAAAAAATGAAAAATACAAAAAATGTGTTTCCATTTTCAGTTTTCAATTTTTTTTTTTTTTACCACCCAACACTAGCCGCCACCCACCACCAGCCCCCATTTTCCACCACCGTCTTCCGCCACCACCACTCCACCACACAACCCCACCACCCACCCACCCTACCACCAGTTACCACCTCACCAGCCACCACCCCCACCTGCCACCCAACTCACCAACCATCACCCACCCCTCGCCGCCACCACCACTACCACCCACTACCCACCTACCATCCACCCGCCACCACTCACCACTCGCCTTTACCATCCACCGCCCACACACCACCACCTGCCACCTACTTGCCACCATCACTCACCACCCACCCTGCTACCACCATCCACCCACCTGCCACTACCAGCCCACCCTGCCAACCACTAGCCACCTGCCACTTACCCGCCACTACCACCCACCACCTTACGATCGCCGCCAGCCACCAACCACAACCCACCACCCATCCGCCACCCACCTACCACCATCACCCGCCACCCGCTACCGCCACCACCACCGCCCACTCGCTACCCACCTACCACCCGCAACCGTCACCCATCCACCCCGCCATCGTCACCCACCACCGCCATCGTCACCCCACCCGCCATCGTCACCCCACCCACCCATCACCACCCGCCATCCGCCACCCACCTGCCACTCACCACCCACTCGTTACCACACACCACCCGCCACACCGTCACCCACCCACCCACCACCCACCCGCCACCACCCACCATCCGCCACCCACACCTGCCACCACTAACCCACCACCTACCACCTGCCATCACCACCCACTCGCTACCTACCCACCATCCGCCATCCACCACCACCACCTGCCACCACCACCCGCTATCTGCCACCACACCTGCCACCACCACCCACCACCCGCCGCCGCCACCACCACCACCACCACCCACTTCGTTACCACCCCACCACCCGCCACCGTCACCCACACCACCCACCCACCACCACCACCCACCCCGCCACCACCAGCTACCCAACCACCCACCGTTACCACTTTCTACCACCGTCTTCCGCCGCCACTTGCCACCACTTGTCATTTCTCACTCTTTTTTATATTTTTAAAATTTTTTAAATATTTTGTCAATTACCAAACACGTTTGTAGTTTATGTTTTTCTAAAAATAAACAAAAAACCAGTTTATAAAATTTTTGTAAATATAAACTGAAAACATAAACGTTATCAGACACACCCAAAACATTCAATTGTATCGTCCTTAAAAATCCAATGTATAATTTAAATATAATTTTTTTAAATAGCTTTTTTTTTTCTTTCTCTTTAAATGCCCTTAAAATCTTTTCACATGGCCATCCCTGTGAGCACTTTCTATCAATTATTTTAAATGATAAGTGATGAAAGAACTAACTAAAGTTTGAAAATTTAATTGTTACAATTAAAAATAATTAATTAATTACTTAAAAGTTTTATTTACAAATATTATGACAAATCAGTTTCTATTTAAGATTTTTTGAACTTATAATAAGTCTTATTTAGTAAAATCGAAAATATTATCAATTTTTTTAAAAAAATTTTAAAAACTAAGAATATTATCAATTTTGTATAATAATGTTCTAGATAATTATTTTTACTAACTGATAAAAAATTAAAATATGAGATTAAATGTTTTTGTCCTTTCACTTATTCGTTCCTAATCGTGTAAGTACTTCTAGTACCAAAATTAACATAATTCAAAAACCACACTTTCCTAATTACTTCTAGTACCAGAGCTTGTACATGAGCTTATCTCTCGTCAATTGGGAACGTCACTTTTTAGTTTAACGGTTAAAAAATCATTAAAACAACTAAAAGGTAAACAAATATATAAAAAAAATTCAAAAATTTTATTTTTTCTTTATTTTTTTGTACATTTTTTTATAAAAAATTTAAAAAGTTATCTCAAACGTATTAATTTTTTTTATGGATAAACTACCAATAGGTCCTATTTTGGAGACTTATTACCCAATAGGTCCTACTTTGGAGACTTAATACCCATTAAGTCCTATTTGATAAATTTATTAAGTGATAAAGATAAATTTATCAGTCTTTTTTTTTTATGAATAAATTTATAGTGATAAATTTATCAGTCTCTTTGTTTTTATGAATAAATTTTTAGTGATAAATTTATCACTCTCTTATTTTGATAGTGTTAAATTTATTAGTTAGGACCTGTAGGTAAATAAGTCTAGTGAATAGGACTAATTGGTAAGTACCCCTTTTTTCATCACATATTTTAACTAAAAACTAAAAATTACTAAAATAATTTATTTCCAAACGAGATCTTAATCGAAAAATGCCGGATTCTTGTTAGATTTTGACACCGAATAGCTTGTGGGCTAAGGCACACCACGCCTACCCTATAATTAAATTTTTAATAAATAAATTACCTAAACTACACCAATAACGCTACATAGAAGTAGACTTCATTTTTATATAAATGAGAAATCCTAAAAGCCTTTTTCTGTATCCTAAAAATCAAATATGGCTTCAAGGAAGTTGTTTGTTTTTGGAAACTTTTTCTTGATTGTTATTCTTCTCTTGGCTTTTGATGTCTTGGCTACAAGGGAACTGCTTCAACATTCCACCACTTCTCTCACAAGTAAGTTTGCCTCGCATATATTTTTTAGTTCTCAAATTTTATCTTAATATACTATCGTCATACGATTATGTTTAGAGATTTTAGTTTCTTGAGATTTTGGCATGATTTGTCTATTAAATATTTGACAAGTGCAACCAGGTATCCAAAATTCATGTCCAGAAATTTACTCAAAAAAACTATTATGTAATTTAGATTCATTACACATGTAGACCTTACTATACGAGATTGAATTTAAAACACACTGTTATTTTGAGTAATTTTTTAATACAAATTTTGATTCCTAGCTTTATAATTTTATGGTACTTGAGATGGAGGATCTCTTCCCTTCAAACATAAAGACAAGTAAGACTGAACTTCGTTTCACTTTTTTTGTGAATCCGACTTTTGAGAATAAGTCTAATAATTTTATTCAAAATCGCATGTCTGAAGAAACTTTTTTTTGTTAGTGATATTTTGTTATTTTATTTTATTATTTTTCTTTCTTCATGTTTTAAAAAGAAAATTCTAAAATTCTAAAACACCAATCATTTTAAATCTTATGCAAAAATAATTTCAAATTTTGAAAACACTTGTTTGGTATTTTCTAAAAAGTGAATTGTTTTAAACAAATTAGAAAATAATTTCTAAAAACAGTTCACTAAACAATTTTCTTGTATTTTCTAGATCTTTAAAATCAGAGATAATTCAGCCATTAGGTCATTCAACTAATTGCTTGAGGCCCACTTAAAAAATTCTTATTACCAAAAGTCTTAATTTTTTTGAAGGTCCAGTAGGCCTCATTCAATTATTTAGCATAAGGTCTAAAAATATCTTAGGCCGCTACTATTTAAAATAAAGGGTAAATTATAAATACATTTCTGAGATTTGATTAAAATATAAATTGTTCCATGTGATTCTGGAAATTTCATTCTATCCCTGAGGTTTCTAATTTTATAACAAATCGTCAATTTTATTAATAAATCATCAAGTTAATTAACATGATATTAAAAATATGTTTCAATTAATAATTTAAGTAATTTTATTATTGTATAAGAGAGCAATTATGAATTTTATTTTTTCGTTAATTCTGTTAAATAAAAAATTCTAATAAGAAAGTATTTGTAATTTTCCAAATCACAGGAAGCAATCTGTACTTTAAGTAAATCTTAGGGGGTGTATTTATAATTTATCGTAAAATAAAAGTAAAACAAACGAAAAGACTTTTCAACTGATTTAATTCCCATGAGGTCCTGACCCAAAATAATTTAGCACATCTTCCCATTTTACTCTTGACATTCAACCCACATGTAGAAATTACTCAACCGTTCTACTCTCTCTCTCTCTCTCTCAACCGGCCACCGAATACCACTTCGACCTTTGACAATATTTTTTTTGGCCATTTTCTATTTCCACCATGTCAATACTGCCACATTGGCAACAAGAGAAAAAGAGAAGAATAAGGATGAAGAAAATGAAGGAGGGGGATAAGGAGTCCTTACTAGAAAATAATTCTTCACATTTACAGATCAACACAAAGATTCAAAGAAAAATCCAATAAAAAAATTTTATGATTGACACATTCAATAATAAATTTATCACTATCTGTTTGTTAAAAATTAAAAAAAGAAAATCACATCTTCATAATCACAAATCAACACAAGATTCAAAGACATACTCAGTAATAAATTTATCACTGATTGTTTGTTAAAAATTGCAAAAAGAAAATCTCATTATCATTGTTACAAATTAACACAAGATTCAAAGGCATATTCAGTAATAAATTTAGCAGTGATAAACACATTCATTAATAAATTTCTCACTAGTTGTTTGTTAAGAGATTATAAAAAAATAAAATAAAATAATCTCATCATTATCATCACAAATTAACACAAGATTCAAAGAAATATATCAGTGATACATTTATCACTAATACAGCTGATTTGGTTTAAGAGAAATAAACAGAGAGACGGGGAGTGAGGAAGAGGGAGGTGATAAATATAACATGAACAAAAATCAGTGATAAATTTATGATTGTACTAATACCAAAATTCCAGTAGCAGCAGTCTACAACATATTAAACATATCAGTGATGAATTTATCACTTAATTAGTGATAAATTCATCAGATTAGTTCAACATGTTTTACAAATGTAGATCTTCACCAACACACTGTAGAAAGAGTCTCTATCTCATCGGCAACCATGTAAAGTACCAAATTGGCGCTGAAGATGGTAGATTGGTATTAAAAACAACAAGATTTGAAGTCATTGGTGAAGTTCAACTTTGAAGATGGTGGATCGATGATTGAAAAAGAACGATGATGATGGCAGATAAATAATGGATGATGGAGGAAGAGCAACGATAATGACAAAGAGGAAGGAAGGCGACAATGTTAGACGAGCGAGTCAAATGGCTGAGAGATTGTGAAGTATAGATCGGCGACGGTGGAGATGGTTCGTTATGACCCAAACCCGCCCTTATAGGTTTAACGTCGTAACCGGCCAGTAATGCTTAGATTACCCAAGGCCTCTGAACAGAATAACATATAATTAGAGGCTAAGGAAGCAAATATATGAAATATACGTAGTCCATTAAGCTGTGCAGACTTATATAAAATAAAATATTTAAAACTTCATATACATATCCAGAAATATATCTCACATTATACCCACACACATAACTATAGCATCTTAAGTACAACCAACGAAAACTTCCAAGTCTTATATACAGAAACAACCGGAGCTTATAATACACGACACTTCAGCAACCTCCACATGAGGTACAATGATTGGCTTGACAAAACGGAAGTCAGACAAAAGCCCTTAGGCCTGGTCCTGCGCACGCTCACCTACATATACATATATACAAACAGTGAGCTAAAGTCCAATGAAGAACATTAATGTAAAGGGATTAGTGAACGAATTCCGAACATATCATATTCATAAAACAAATCATAACAAAGTCAATTCTCATATCAAAACATAATAATGGCACATCCAATAGAACATTTCATATCGTCATCCGATTAGAGTAATCGATTCCGAATACCGATTAAACACATATCACCACAATGAAGTGGCTAACGAGATCTCGTAATCACATATATGTCATGGACCCGCATTAACATGTCGTCCCCCATGACTTGGGACTATCTATGGATGCCATAATAGATTTCAAACATAGGACATTCGTTCACATAAACAAATATCATTTCAGAAATCATAACTTATCACATCACATTTGGAACATAATTCATATGAACATATCTTTATAATAATGTTACTCACAGTGGGCTTCCACAAATGGTCAATCAATCGTCGAACGTTGACCTACAAACACAAAAGTACATAACACAAACATAACTTATCATTACACATGCACTTAGCCATTACGGCTTAGCTTTATTTACATTGGTTTCTTATTCAGTCCATTCTCATAACTTATACACGTGAATCACATTCTAGGATCTTGGATTTGTCTTTTATTTTCTAATTCACCTACGTATGATGTTTCTTAGCTTATTACTCTTTAATGACTCTTAATTTATGCCTAAATATGCTTAGAAAAGGATGGGAACAAAAATATGAATATTGAATGTCTTCCAAAAATATGTTGAATTTGGCCTGGTCGCTCAAGTGCACCTTTGGTTGCTCGAGCAGACTGTTCTGCCTGCAAAAGTATTGGATGGGTAAAAAATACGTTCGAGCCACAACTCCTTCGCTCAAGAGGTCAGACAAAATACAAAGGGTTCGCTTGAGCCACCAAGTGGTCGCTCGAGCGGCAAATCCTTCGCTCAAGTGACCTGCAAAAATTCTGGGTTTTCAAAATAGGGTTTTGAGCTTCCAAAATGCAAATTCAAAGGCAAAACTCATGCATGGCTTGTCTTTAAAGCTTGAAAACTTTTCCAAAACATAAACATATGATTTTCACTAACTCTTTTTGCTCAAAACTCATAAATTTACCAAAATTGAGTTCAAACTTCCATGTATATAAGTTTTATAAACCCTTTTTCTCCAACACCAGGGTTTTAAACAAAATTGAGCTCAAAAGCTCCATACATGAGAGAAATCCCTTTCAAAACATGAATTTAAACTTTAAAACATGATGAATTACACATGCATGTACCAAATAACTTACGATAGCAACTTAAATGCTCAAAATTAACTCAACATAGCAAAACTTTTCGTGTTTATGCATGCATGCAAAATCCTTCTCCCAATTTTCTTCTAAGACTATATGAACATGGAATTCACTCTCAAAAATTAGTAAAATATACATGCATGTACATCTCATGCTCCAAATTCAACACAGATGATGAAGCTCATGATCAAAATGATGACTTAACACTTATGTATGCTTGCATGTATGAATTACAACCCCATTCTTCATTCTAAGCTCAATTTACACATCTAAACACATAATCTTCATGTTGATAACTTAGATTCATAAATTGGGGGTTGAATTCTTATCTAGAGTCTTCAAACATGCTTGTTCTTACACAATTTTGATGAACTCAACACAAAACCTTCAATTCCTCTTCAATCTCTTCCTTTCTCTCTCTAAAATGATATTTTTCTCTCTAAAATGCAAATCTTAGATTTTTGCACTCAAATGAAGCAAATTGAGCTCAAGAATGAGCTTAAAGGCTCATATATATAGTCATGATGCTATTATACAATAATTAGAACATTTGGCCAACCAAACACAACTTAATTAATTAAACTGAATTAGTTTTTAATAAAATTTGTCATATGATTCTAACAATTCCAAATAACATATTGATATAGCCAGTTTCAATTTCAGATGGCGATAAGGCTTTCAATTTTCATATCAAAGCAGAATTCCAAACAGATAGTTTTACGAGTAATAGATAGAAAGCTTAATAGCACACAAAATACGTAATAAATACATAATTTACTTTAATTACTTAATTAACATCCTTAATTACGGATTAGTAGTTAATTACGGATCAGGATTGTTATATGGTTAGTGAACAATTGTGGTGGCGTGTGGTTGGTGAAGGTAGTGGTGGTGACCGGTTGTCACGACCCAAACCCACCCCTATGGGTTTAGCATCGCAACCGGCCAATAATCCGTGATTACCAAAGGCCTGCTTGACAGTAAAGACAGTAATACAGAGTAAGGGGCTGGCTGTCATGACCCAAACCCGCCCATATGGGTTTAGCACCGTAACCGGCCAGTAATCCGTGTTTACCGAAGGCCTGCTTAATAGTAATGACAGTAATACAGAGTAAAGGGGCTGACGGAAGCCAAAACAGTAAATAAAAGATGTCCAATGAGCTGTGACAATCTGGATGCAAAGACTTTTTATAAACATGCCACATTGATAACTAAAACGTATGTACATAACAGATATACAAAACATCCAGGTTAGGAACCTGATCCCTTCACCATAACTGTACAATCAAACTAATTCAGTCAGTACAAAACAGAAACAAAGAGGGTGAATCTAAAACACTCCAAAACAACCTTAGCTTGACGGGCTTGGAACCTCAAAGTGAGGCACAATGGTTGGCTTGACAAAACAAGAGCTTAACACGACGCTCCTAGCTCCGGTCCGGTGCCTGGACACCTACATATAAATAAAAATAGTGAGCTAAAACCCAGTGAATAACATATGCATAAAAGGGTTAAGAATGAATGTCCTTTCAGTAATCAAAGCAGTCAATTGCATCGGTAAGTTAGTCATTTAGAACCATAGTAGTCGTATGTGGTACATCCAATAGCAAAACAGTACAGTAGGTCTTAACAGACCGAACAGTCAGTTGATGGCCATCATAACAGTAAACAGTAGTGGTTCCAAACATGGGAACCGACAGAGATCTCTGTGACAGTAGCAGTAACAGTAAATTGCTATGAATGCTATGAATATAGTTTACAAATAAGACAAACATTCATTCATTAAACAATAACGTTTCAGTAAGCAGAACAGTTGATCATTCAGAAAATAATCATAATTGAACATATCTTTACAACATTGTTACTCACAGAGCACTGGGCTATAGACAAGCTAACGAGCGTCCTCGGATGCTAACCCTACAATTGCAGAACGAACACACACTCGGCATTAATAACTTAGCCCCTAACTATACTGGTGTGGTTCTACAACATTATCCTCATTAAGATGCCTTAAACTAGGCCTAGGCATGCCTAGGATAGAATGAGGATGCAAAGATGCACTTTAAAACACTTTTCAAATTTTTGCTGAAATAGGGGTCTCGCTCAAGCATGGCTTTCTACGCTCGAGCGAGCGTGCCAAAACAGAAGGGTCGCTCGAGCGTGGACTTGCTCGCTCGAGCGGTCTGTAAAAATGCAAAAAGTACTGGATGTTGAAAATCTCCGCTCGATGCTCGCTCGAGCGTGAGACACAGTCCTCGCTCGAGTGTAGGTTCCTTCGCTCGAGCGTACGTCTGCACACACAGAAAACCTGAGAGCTTGCAAACTACGCTCGAGCCAGCATTCCTTCGCTCGAGCGGAGCTCTGAACACAAAGGTGGTCGCTCGACCGTGGAATCCTTCGCTCGAGCGTGGAAGGCAAAATCTGGGTTTTCCAGATTTACCTCCAAAGCTCAAACTAAGCATTCAACACATCAAAACTCAACTTTTTGGGCCCATTTTCTGGAAAACAGTTGAAAACTCATACTGTAACATGTTTTGAAGATCAAATTTGTAAAATCAAACCCAAAGGTGAGACAATTGCACACAATTTCAAAGAAACTTTCATGAACTAAACAAGAACATAACATGCATGAGTTCTTATGAATTCCAATGCTCTAAAACATAATCAAATACAAGTTTGAACTCCAAAACATGGTGAATTCATGGACTATAACAAAAACGTGAACATGCATGTAGAAATTCTCATGAAGACAACCTCAAAATTCAAAAATATGCACATACATGCATGAATTAATTCACAACTCAACACTATAAACCACTTCTTGGATCTAAACACTAAATTACCATGAACCATGCAAGAAATAACTTAAATACATAAACCAAAGGATGAATATCCTACCTAGGTCTTGAATTTCAAAGTATGGAAGCCCAATTTTGCAAGTCCTCTTCAATTGCTCTTAATTCCCCAAGTCAAATTCTTGTTGAACTCTATTTTCTCCTACCTCTCTCTCTCCCCGGTTTGCTCAAAAAGATGGATGAAGAAATGATGCAAAACCAAGCTCCAAACAATGACTCTAAGAGTGGCCCACTCAATGGCAAAGATGTAGTTATTGCAAACTAATGTAATTTATCTTCATTTATTCTAATTTAATCATTCCAAATCAAGTTTAAATTAAATCTACCATAAAATCACATAAATCCTAATTAGCATATAACACTAATCAATTTTAGATTCGGTCGCCGATAAGACCTTCAATTCGCAGTTCGAAATTAAAACACGAATAGATTCATTCAAAAATCAAACAGATAGAAATGCATTTAAAACAATACACTCCTACAATCAATTCAGGATTTCATTCTAATCAGTTACTTATCATGCTTAATCATAGATTAGCACTAATCAGAGGTGAGGGTTATCACACTGGAGAAAGCCAAACAGTAATAAAAAGATGTTCAATGAGCTGTGACATACTGAATGCAAAAAGACTTTTATGAACAAGCCACATTCATAACCAAAACATATATACAAACATCATGTACAAACATAAACAGGTTAGGGACCAAATCCCTTCACCATAACTGTACAGTCAAGTCTAAAACACTTATTACAAAACAGAGGCAGAAGGGTGAAGCTAAGACTTCCCAGGGACAGCCTTAGCCTGAACAGACTTAGAACCTCGAAGTAAGGCACAAAGGTTGGCTTGACAAAACGGGAGCTTAACTTGACGCTCCTAACCTCGGTCCGGTGCCTGGACACCTACATATAAATATAAACAGTGAGCTAAAGCCCAGTGAATAACATATACGTAAAGGGGTTAAGAATGAATGTCCTTTCAGTAATTAAAACAGTCAATTGTATCAGTAAATCAATTATTCAATCAGTGGCACATCTTTCATGCCATAACAATTATTTAGAAACCATAATGGTCATATGTGGTACATCCAATAGCAAAACAGTACAGTAGGTCTTAACAGATCGAACAGTTAGTTGATGGCCATCGAACAGTAAACAGTAGTGGTCCAAACATTGGAACCAACAGAGATCTCTGTAATAGTAGTAGTAACAGTACAGTAATAGTAAGTTGCTAAAGATGCCACGAATACAGTTTACAAATAGGACAAACATTCATTCAGTAAACAATGCCATTTCAGAAAGCAATATAATCGATCATTCAGAAATAGTTATAATTGAACGTATCTTTACAACATTGTTACTCACAGAGTACTGGGCTAAAGACAGGCTAGTTAGCGTCCTCGGGTGCCAGCCCTGCACAGTTATAGAATGAAGACACACTAAGTTACACACTTGGGATTAATAGCTTAGCCCCCTCAACTTGACTTGGTGTGGTTCAATAACATTATCCTCATTAAGATGCCTTAAACATGGCCTAGGAATGCCTAGGATGGAATGAGGATGCAAAGATATACTTTAAAACACTTTTCAAAATTTGCTGAAACAGGGGTCCACGCTCAAGCGTGGATTCCTACGCTCGAGCGGACATGCAGACAATGAAGCTCCGCTTGAGCGTAACTTCCTCCGCTCGAGCGGGCTGCAAACTCATGAAAAGTACTGGTTGCATGATATTCACGCTCGACGGACGCTCGACCTCCGCTCGAGCGTGAGGCTCAGGTCCTCGCTCGAACATGAATTCTCTCGCTCGAACGGACTGCAAAACACATGAATTTCTGGGCATACGCATTTCACGCTCGAGCGTGACTTTATACGCTCGAGCGGAAGTGCATGTACTCAGATTGTACGCTCAAGCGTGAAGTCCTCCGCTCGAGCGTGGATCTTAAATTTGGAATTTCCAGATTGATCCCCAAGTACAAAACTCAACCTATAAAGCTTCAAACTCGATTCTTTTGGACTAATTTTCTGGAAAACACTTGAAAACTCATACTACAACATGTTTCGAAGATCAATTTATGAAATCAAGCCCAAAAGTAAGCCAATTGAACACCAATTTCAAAGAAACTTAAAGAATCATGCAAAAACATCACATGCATGAGTTCCCATGAACTCTAATGCTCTAAAACATAATTAAATGCAAGCTTGAGCTCAAAACATGATGAATTCATGGGCTACAACCAAAAATATAAACATGCAAGTAGTAATTCTCATGTAAATGACCTCAAAACTCAAGAATATATACATGCATGCATGAATTAGTTCTTAAATCAACACCTTAAGCCAATTCTTGACTCTATACTTCAATATTTCTATGAACCATGCAAGATACAATTTAAATTCATAATTGTGATGATGAATTCCCTACCTTAGGTCTAGAATCCCAAATGTAGAAGCCTAGTTTTGCAATGCTCCTTCAATTCCTCTAATTTTCCAAGCCAATTTCTTGTTGAAACCGAACTTCTCCTATCTCCCTCTCTCTCACGGTTTTGGTCTTCAAATGGATGAAGAAATGATGCATCAACATGATATAAATCACTTAATGGCCTAAAGTGCCCACTAGTGGCAAAAAATGCAAATAATTCAGGTTGATGTAATTTAACATTAACAATGCTAATTTAATCATTCCAAATCAAATTTTAATTAAAGCTACCATAAAATCACATAAATCCTAATTAGCATATAACACTAAGCAATTTCTGATTCAGGCGCCAATAAGGCTTTTAATTTGCACTTCGAAGTCAAAACACGAACAGATCATTCAATAATCAAACAGATAGAAATGCAATTCAAACAATACACTCATACAATCTATTTAGGATTTCATCCTATTCAATTACTTATCATGCTCAATCACAATTTAGCACTAATCAGAGGTGAGGGTTGTCACACCGATAGAGATGGAGGTGGTTAGTGACAGACGATGATGGTGGTTGCGAGTGGATGGCCACAGCCATAGCCATAGCTACAATGGTGATATTTTCTAGAGAGAAAGAGAGAAAGAGATGAGAAAAAAAGAAGAGTTTTGAAAAAATAATCAAGAGAGAAGTTAATACAAATTGAAAATATTAATGAGTAATAAATATTATAAACAATTAAAGATTTAGAAAGTGTTTGGGATGATTTAAATAGAGATTTTTACCAGCTGGTAGCAAGGGCAAAATCGGGATTAAAAAAAATATAACAGGACTTCTTGATGCATGGGATAGAAACTTAGGACCTAATGAGTAATAAATTCAATTATTAAGACCGACTGGTAAAAATTCCTATTTTTTTGAAGGTCCAGTAGGCCTCATTCAATTATTTAGCATAAGGTCTAAAAATATCTTAGGCCACTACTATTTAAAATAAAGGGTAAATTACAGATACACCTTTGAGATTTGATTAAAATATGAATCGTCCCATGTGATTCTGGAAATTTCATTCCACCCCTGAGATTTCTAATAAATTTCATTCCACCCTTGAGGTTTCTAATAAATCAGTTTCTAATAAAATTTCATTCCATTTTATTAATAAATTATCAAGTCAATTAACAGTTTTTAATGATATTAAAAATATGTTTCAATTAATAATTTAAGTAATTTTATTATTGTATAGGAGAGCAATTATGAATTTCATTTTTTTGTTAATTCTGTTAAATAAAAAATTCTAAAAAATGAGATATTTGTAATTTTTCAAATCATAGAAAGTAATCTGTACTTTATGTACATCTTAGGAGGTATATTTGTAATTTATCTTAAAATAAAAGTAAAACAGATGAAAAGACTTTTCAACTGATTTGTTGGCCTCTTTGTTGTGTCAACTATAGCAAAAAAAATTCTACATGTGAGAATGTTGTATTTGATTCGTTGATCAGTTTTTGTGTTCTTAGACTTCTTTGCTTAAAGGCTATCACTAATATGGCAATTTTTTTCTGGATCAAACAGATAAGATTATTAGGGAGCTCGTGGATAAACTGCATTCAAAAGATTATCCGTGGAACCACGGTTACAGCCTTCCTGCAAGTGGCAAATCCAGTACTCTTACTCCATGAATCATGATATATACATATATTTGGGCAATGTTGACTGATATATGTAGCCTTGGGCATATGTTGTTTAATGTTGTTATCTTCTTGAATAAATGGTATTATTATTATTAGCACGTGTATATACATTTAGGCCAAGTTTGGCAAGTTGCCCAAAAGCTAAAAGGCCAAAAAGTTACTCAAAAAGTTAAAAAATTATCACTATTCACCAAAAGTTAAAAATTACGGCTGCACCAACTCCCAATCCTAATTTTCCCCTATACACTCATTTACACAATTTTTTAATACACATTTTTCCATAAAAAGTCAAAAAGTTAACCTAAAAATCGATATTTTTTTCCTCAATTTTTTAGTCCAAAAAGACAAAAAGTACACTTATTTAGGACACCCCAAACAACCCCTTAGTTGTTGGCTTGTACAAGTAATAAAGGGACTCAAAAGCTTTGTATCAAAGCTTTCTTATTCGTAATTGCAATTTCCTATTTTTTTAGATAATAAGGGAACATGAGCTTTAATTTTGACATGTAATGTAACCATGAGTAAGAACAAAAATCCAAAACAAATTCAACTTTCAAAATAAATAAAATTCCTAAAATAAATCAATTTATCCTTCACCCAATTCCTTTTGATCCCAAGAATGGAGTGACAAAATTAAAAGTATTCCAAAAAATTTAATTAGTAGTCTAATTCGGACAAATTCAATTGACTTGGAAGCTACTCAACTCAACCCGATTTGCATTGAGACCCATTTCCCAGCTCTCACTTGAATATTTTGGGCTGGTTAACCTCTTTCTTCGGCACTATTGTACTAGGAAAGACAAAAATACATATTTCTCGGATAATTTAACCCAAAAAAAAAAAACATTAACAACTGTTGATGGACATTTTCGGCCAAGGAATTAGAAAACAGCTAGGCTGAGGATCACCAAAGTATTTTGGGCCAAACTATAATTAGTAGGGGATATTACCAGCCGATCCTACTTTATCAACTTATTTCCCATTAGGTCCTAAAGACTTTTGATGTGCACCACTAAGTCTTTAAATGCCTTAGCCTCCGTTTGGGAAGTGGGTTGGCTTTTTGGCTTTTTGGCTTTTTTGGCTATTTTAGCCTGGGCTTAAAAGTTTGGTTTGGGAAGGGCTTTTTGGCTTTTTGACTTTTTGACTTTTTTTGTGAGAGAGGAGTGTAATGATTATGGGTTGGATGTGATGTTTTGTTTTTTGTGGCTAAAAAAGGCTATTTTGTCTTTGGTGGCTAAAATAGCCAAAAAAGCCCCAAACTCTTCTTGCCAAACGACACCTTAATGCCCTTATTAAATATCTTCTCTTTTATTCTTTGTAATATTTTTGCAGAGAACTCTCTCTCTCTCTCTCTCTCTCTCTCTCTCTCTCTCTCATTTTTCTACCATTTTTGAAACTTCACACCACCACCATACATCACCATCTACTGATGGTTGTTGCTGCAACCGCTCACACCATTGCCGCCATTGTCTACCCACCATTGTCGCTACCACCTCTTTCTTCGATCTCCCAATTGTTCACTAACAATTTCCACCATTTTTTATCTCCATTGTCACCCAATATATACTTCACCATTGTCAATCTATGCTATACAACCTTTGATCTACACCTCATCATTACCGATTGACTACTACTATTCAGCGACCACCTCTATCGTCACTAATCTACACCGTTGTTCATATATGGCCATTTACAATGTCAATCTAGTACTGTAGCCATCTTTACCATCAAGATAAAACCATTACATATATAGTCGTTGGAGCTCTTTCTAATGAGATCTGGTCTCTCTCCCTCTATCTCTCTCTCTCTCTCCCTCTATCTCCTTTTCCCTCCCCTCTCTCTCTCTATGTTATGAGATAGATTTCCATAATATAATCTGAATAAATTTATAGTAATAAATTTATCAATCTTACACTTTTTTTTTTATGTGTAAATGTGTGACTGTGTTTATGAATGAATATGTAAGTTAAATTGTATGTACGTGAGTATGAATGTGAGAATGTAAAAGAGTATTGCTTAAATGATTTGGTTATTTATCACTAATAAACCATTTATCAGTAATAAATTTAACATTGATAATTATTGATTAAAATGGTCTAGTAAATACTGATAAATTTATCACTGCTAAACTTTTCTCCTCCTTCCTCATTTCTATTGTCATATCATATTTGGAGAGGTGGTCTGAGTGGTGATGTAACGGAGATGAGATTTGTTTTAGATGTAAAAATGGTCAGGGAATTGGAAAGAAAAAAAAAAATCACTAGAGGTGTTCGCTGAAAAAAATATTTTCAGTACGGCGGTCAGAGATTCTTGCTAGGAAATATCATTACAGTCTAATGGCGGTTAGAAATGGTGGCCGAAGGTGATCGTCGACAACCGAAGATGGTGATCGGAGGTGGTCGTCGGTGACCGGTGGTGGTTGTTGGTAGAGGAAGAGAGTATTGATAATAGGAATGAAGAGAGTAAAGAAAGAGTATTTTAGAGATATTAATAGGTAAAAAAAAGGAACACAACTTGTAAATAAATAAGTCTCCTCAATAGGACCGGCTAGTAAACATTAATGCGCTGCACAAAGGAAAAGGAAAATAGTACTTTGGGCCAAACATAGAGCATAAAAGTGTATCAGGAAAAAAAAAAAAAAAAGGTCATATATATATACTAGTTTAAGAAGACCCGTGCAAGGCACGGGTTATTATTACAGTATAGTTAAATTTTATGTTTTGATAATTTTTAAAAATTAAAATATTATTCTATGAAATTGAATAGAATAAATCATTAGATATATAATAGAATTATTTGGTATGATATGTATCATTTTTTGATTTGTTATACACTCATTGATGTAGACTCTAATTCTATTACCATATCATTTTAGGTGAATTTATGAGTCTTTAACATTTCTTCTGAATTTATAAAAAAAGAAAAAAAAAGAAAAAAAGAAATTATGGTGTCTAGCTTTTCTCAACAGATAAATATAAAATAAATACTAAGATAGTTCTCCCATAAAAATAAAAATAAAAAACTACTAAGATAATTCACTGAACTAATAAAGAATTAAAAGAAAACACATATACATACAAATAATTAATTTTATTAATACATAAATCATACTCGCATAATAAATAACCAATTTTATTAATAAGTAAATCATTAAGTAAATTAACTTTTAATGATATGAAAAATATTTTTCAACTAACCATTTTGTTAATAAATAAATCATTAAGTCAATTAACAATTTTTAATGATATGAAAAATATTTTTCAATAAATAATTTTGATAATTTATTATTGCATAAGAGAATTAGTTTTTTTTTTTTTTTCCACGAGTATTGTGTTCAACGAAAATTTATAACAAACGGCAGTTGTAATTTTTAATATTATAAGATCGATTCATATTTTAAACAAACCTTATAGGTGTATTTGTAATTTGTTAAAAAATAAAAGATTTATGCTTCATAATTGACTAAGAATGTTTGTATAATTACGAAAAAACCTGTTTCATAATTGACTAAGAATGTTTACGTAATTATAAAAAAATCTATTGCATAATTAACCAAGAATGTTTGCGTAATTACAAAAAAACTTTCACTTAACATATAAGCTATCATTAATAAATTATTCAAAATGAAATGGCAAAATTGGAAAGCAAAGACTAACCTCAATCAGGTAAGCTTTTCTTATATATATATACTAGTTTAATAAGGCTCGTGCAAAGCACAAGCTATTATTATAGTATATTTAAATTTTGTATTTTGATAAATTTTTTTAAATTAAAATATTGTTCTATGAAATTGAATAGAATAAATCATTAGATATATAATAGAATTATGTGATATGGTATGTATCATTTTTTGATTTATTATATGACCAATGATGTAGACTCCAATTTTATTACTATGGCCCTGTTTGGTAGAGCTGTGGGAAAGTACTTATAGCTTATGCCTAAACAGCTTATAGCTTATAATTATGAACATAAGCTGATTTCTGACTTATAAATTAAGCATCTCCTGCCCCACTCAAAGAATAAGCTGATTTCTGACTTCCAAAAAGCTATAAGTTATAAGCTACAAGCTAAACCAAACACATCAAAATAGCTTAAATTAAGCTAAAATAAGCAGCTTTTAAGCTGCACCAAACAGGCCCTATATCATTTTGAGTTAATCTATGAGTCTTTAACATTTATTCTGAATTTATAAATAAAAAAAAAAAGTATGGTGTGTAACTTTTCTCAACAGATAAATATAAAACAAATATTAAGATAATTCTCTCATCTAAAAAAAGCTACTAAGATAATTCACTAAACTAATAAGGAAGCAAAAGAAAAAATATATATATATATACAAATAACTAATTTTATTAATACATAAATCATACTTGCATAACGAATGACCAATTTTATTAATAAGTAAATCATTAAGTAAATTAACAATTTTTAAGGATATGAAAAATATTTTTCAGTTAACCATTTTGTTAATAAATAAATCATTAAGTCAATTAATAATTTTTAATGATATGAGAAATAATTTTCAATAAAAAATTTTAATAATTTATTATTGCATAGGAGAATTGGTTTTTTTCCCCATGAGTATTGTATTAAATGAAAATTTATAATAAACGATAGTTGTAATTTCTAGTATTATAGAACCAATTCTTATTTTAACAAATCTTATGAGAGTATTTGTAATTTGTTAAAAAATAAAAGATTTATGTTTCATAATCGATCAAAAATGTTTGCGTAATTACAAAATAAATAAATAAATAAATAAACATGTTTTATGATTGACCAAGAATATTCTCGTAATTATGAAAAAACCTGTTACATAATTGACCAAGAACGTTTACATAATTATGAAAAAACCTTCACTCAACATATAGGCCACCATCGGAAAGAAAAGACGAATCTCAAATAAGTAAGCAGTTCTTATATATATAGATATATTTTAAAAACTTTTGTCTTCACTGTTTTTTTATTTTGTGTTAAAATATTTTTAATTTTAAAGTCCATCTAGAAAAATCTAATCTAATTTTTTTTTACCAAGTCACTAGTGGAATTTTTCAATTTTTTTTTTCTTTTATGGTCTGTCTAGTAGTGTAAATTTATTTGAAATTTTTAAATTTTTTTACTAATGTCTTGGCAACATGCTTTTTCAGCTACAATGTCAAAAAATCACTATAAAAAAGTTATCTATTCTTTCTATCTTTTTTTTTTTTTTTGCACATTTTTCATAAAAATTAAAAAAAATAATTAAAATAGTCAATTTCCATAATAACCCAAATACGAAAAAAATCAATAAAAGGGAACTGCTTGAACATTCCACCACTTCTGTACACATAAGTTTGCCTCACATATATTTTTTGGTTCTCAAATTTTATCTTAATACACTCTCGTCATATGATTATATTTAAAGATTTTAATTTTTTGAGACTTTGGCATGATTTGTCTATTACAAGTGCAATACTAGGTACCCAAAATTCATCTCTAGAAATTTACTCAAAAAAATTACTACGTAGTTCAGATTATAAACCTTATTATATAAGATTGAATTTAAAGCACACTATTATTTTGGGTAAATTTTTGAATACAAATTTTGGGTTCCTAGCTTTATAATTTTATGGTACTTGAGATGGAGGATCTCTTCCCTTTAAACATAAAGACAAGTCGGAGTGAACTTTTGTCTCACTCTTTCGTAAATCCGACTTTTGAGAATAAGTCTAATAATTTCATTCATAACCGCATGTTTGGAGAAACTAATTTTTTTGTTAGTAATGGCATGTTTTGTTATTTTTTTATTATTTTTTTTCTTTCTTCATGTTTTAAAAAGAAAATTATAAAATTATAAAACACCAATCATTTTAAATCTTACGCAAAAATAATTTCAAATTTTGAAAACACTTTTTTGGTATTTCTAACAAGTGAATTGTTTTTAAAAAATTAGAAAATAATTTCTAAAAACAGTTCACTAAACAATTTTTCTATATTTTCTAGAACTTTAAAATAAAAAATGACTCAACTATTAGGTCACTTAACTAATTGCTTAAGGGCCATCTAAAAAAAATTTATTATCAAAAGTCTCTACTGTTTGAAGGTCGAGTAAGATAAGGCCTCATTCAATTATTTAGCCTATAAGGTCTAAAAAAATCTTTGAGCTGCAATTATTTAAAATAAAAGTAAAACAAACGAAAAAACTTTTCAACTGATTTGTTGGCCTCTTTGTTGTGTCAACTGTAGCAAAAAAAAGTCTTACATGTGAGAGAGTTATATTTGATTTTATGATCAGTTTTTGTGTTCTTAGACTTTTTTGCTTAAAGGCAATCACTAATATAGAATTTTTTTTATGGATCAAATAGATAAGATTGTTAGGGAGCTCGTGGATAAACCTCATTCAAAAATTATCTGTGGAACCATGGTTACAACCTGCCTGCAACTGCTAAATCCTGTTGGAAAAAATGATTTTATGGTGACTTTAATGTAAAATTAAAGTGGATCCTAACCACTAGTTGAGGTAGGATCAAATGGGTTTAGATTCATTATAACAAGATCTTTACATCACAAAAATAATGACCAAAAACTATTAAGAATTTAATAAAAAATTGTCTCATAAAGTTAACTTCGTGAATGAGGTATTGGGAATAGTATATAACTATCTATCCCACATTGATTGTATAGGAAAGTATTAATGGGTATTTAAATTTCAAATTTTTGATAAGGGCATGAGCTTTTTAGGGCATCCAAATTTTCCAAAAGAAGGGAGTTATAGATGCTTCAAGAATCAGTTAGAACCAAAACTATGTATCATGACCCAAATCCGCTCCTCTAGGTTTAGCGTCATAACCGACCAGTAATCTTAAGATTATCGAAGGCCTTTGACCTAAAATCATAATAATAGAAAGGTTGCGGAAGCAAATATACAAAATACAACGTCCAATGAGTTGTGCAGACAATCATGGGACAGAAAATTTTAAAACTTTATAAACATACACGTGACATCATAACTATAGTAGTCTCACGTCATATTCATTATAGATAATCAAAAGGGGACTTAGCTCAATATACAGATAAACAGAAAACTTGCTCATAATCCAAAGAAAATAAGCCTTATACGTTCACAAAACATGACCACTCGACTCTCTCCGGAACCTCCTCGGGAGTCACAAAGGGTGGCTGACAAAACAGAAGTCCAAGCGATCAACTCTGAGCTTGGTCACGCGTCTGGTCACCTACATACATAAATAATAGAGTGAGCGGAAGCCTAGTGAATAATAATGATGTAAAGGGTTTTAATTGAATGATGTCCCACATCAGATTTAGAAAATCGATTTCATATTAGAAACAAATTCATATTCTTCTACAAAAAACAGAGTTCATGTTTAATCAAATGTGGTACATCCATTAGCGTTAACAGAACAGGTACAGACAGATACAGAACAGATGATGGTTATGTATAACCGGTTCCTTAAAGGAACCTCTGGATCTGGGTAATAGATGACAGATATGCTGAGCTCCATGATGTAGCCTCCGGTATGGGTAACAGATAGCAAACATATCAAGTTCTATAATGGAACCTCCGATACCGGATAACAGCTAACAAATATCACATGATGCTAATGATGCTACGAATACATTTCAGAAATTGAACAATTATTCATTGTACAGAATATAACATTTCAGAAAACAAATATTATTTTATCATATAGAAAATAAATAAAGTTGAACATAGCTTTACTATGTCATTACTCACAGATGGCTCCAGAAGCAAACAAACAGAGCAAACAAATCAAAGAGCTTACGGCGCGTGATCTACACAAATAAAACAGATACATACTTGAAACACACACCCAGATACAACTTAACTTGTTTCATTTCATTCTTAGTGTGTTTCTAGGTCTTTAACCTCATTATTATGTTTTAACATTGGCCTAGGAATGCCTAGGATGCAATGTGGATGCCAAAACATGCTATCCAACACTTAGGCAAATTTGCTGAAAATAGGGTCCTCGCTCAAGTGTAACTTTCTTCGCTCGAGCGGGTGTTCAAAAATGTGAGTGGTTGCTCGAGTGGTCTGCAAACTTAGCAAAAGTATTGGTTTCTTGATTTTTTCGCTCGACACACGTTCGACGGTCGCTCGAACGTAAGACTGATGTATTCACTCGAGCACAACTCTGGTCACTCGAGCGGTCTGCAAAAATGTGTAGACTTCTAGCAGCATGCATTTTACGCTCGAGCCAACTTTTAGTCGCTCGAGCGAGAATGCAAAATACAGAGTTGTTGCTTGAGTGCAGATTATGTCGCTTGAGCAGAGAAACAGAATCTAGAATTTCCAAATTGTTCTTCCATGTTCAAAACTCGAATTCAACACATCAAAACTCATTTTCTTGGGCCAAAAACTTAAAGAAACATGTGTGAACTTGGAAAACATTGGGAATTCAAGATCATTTCGCAAAATCAAGGCCCAAAAGCTTGCCAATTGTGCAAAACAAAGCTCAATTCTTTGAAAACATAACATGCATGAGATGGTTTGGCTTCAAGGCTTCCAAGACATAATCAATTGATATAAAATGATGCAAAACAAGATGAACTCTCAAAACAAAGGTTGACTTAATACATGCATGTGAGAATTACTTGAAATTCAACTAAAAAATGTGATGAAAATGCATGCATGCATGCATGAATGGCTAAATTTTCTTCATTTCTAGCTTAATTTTTCCATTGCTCAATTTAATCCTCTTGAATTCATGGTCTAGACATCATAAGTCATAAGCCAAGGGTTGCATCCTTATCTCCACTTCTCAATTAAGTTCTAAATGGTGAATGTACTAAGGTGTCAAGCCAATTCCCTTGAGTTTCCTAACAATTCCTCAATTTCTTCTTCTTGAAATGACTCTCTCCCTAAACTCTTACTCTCCCTCACGCTTGTTTGTTTGAGAGGCTCAAAGAGGTGTAAAGAAAGGAGTTGAAGTACATACTAGCCTTATATAGGCTTAGTTAATGGTGATTAGTTAAAGTTAATCAAATGGGCACTAATTATTCTAATTTATTCGTTCCGAAACAAATTTTAATAAAACCTACCACAAAATTCTAAAAATCCCAAATAACATAAAAATCAAATCAATTTTGTGATCGGATGCCGATAAGGCTTTCAATTAGCAGAACAAAACAGAAACACAAACAGATATTCCTATAATAGACAGATATAAACACAAATAATGCAATGCACATGTAATTACCCTGGAATTTCTTCTTAATTACGTATTAAGCATACTTAATCATTGATTATCGACTAATCACAGGTCAGGGTTGTTGCACTATGGTCCAAGTTGGTTCTGCAAAAATTGTCACGCGTGCCACCCGCTTGGATCGGACCAGGTCCAGATCCGAATCTGGCTCCATGATCCGTGGATCGTGGATTTTGGAACTGAGACTTGAGGCTTGCTGGAATGGGTTAAGTTGTTTGTTTGGTGGCTGCAAAACTTTCACACTTATAGGTTAGGTTGTTTGTTTGGTGGTTGTAGATATATACACATATGCATATAGAGTGTGTAACTTACACACTTATGTTCCATCAGTTTTGGTGCATTACTCCATCTGTTTTGCAAGAGTAATTAGGTAGTTTGGTTGCATTTATTGCCAGCCTTCATGGTTGGAAGGCTCCTCCCCTCTTTTCCCATTGTGTATAAAAGGAGACATTCCTCTTTGGTTTTAGATATAGATTTTTCTTTGCTTTCAAGTGATAGACAGTTGGCTCTTATATTATTCGTTCTATGTGAGAGAGTGTTACCATTATCAGTTCGCCGGTGTTAGGTCCCCTAGTCTTGTTAATTCCACGATCAAACATATTTTATCAAGTTGTAAGTTTCCTAATAATTTGTCTTTCTCGCTCGAGCGAAGGAATCCTAGCTCGAGCGAAGAAACTTTGCTCCCAGTAGTTTTCTCTATCTGCAAAAATATTGGGAAGGAATTTTGTGCGCTCGAGCGAACCTTTTGGTGGCTCGAGTGAAGGCACTTAAGGAATACATACGCATTAGTTTCATCGCTTGAGCGAGAGATCCTTCACTCGAGTGACCATCGCGGCCCTATTTGCTATAAAGTTTTGTTTAAGTCAGAATTTAGGGTACGACTTCCAGTTATTCTTTTTGGGTTTTTAGGGTTTTCCTTTGGAGATTATGTGCTAGTTTTTCTTTGATTTCTTTGTGAGTTTGTTCATGGATCAAGAGAGTTAAATCAAAGGGTTGTAGGTTTGATTTTATTAATACAAGAGAAGTTCGTCTTCGGTGGATTTTGGAGATTCAAGCATGGAGTATTCGAAGCTGTGCGTCGTCATTGACTCGACATGAATGTAGTGGATTCAACATCAAACTGATCAATTCCGAGACGAAGTCAATGGCAAAAGAGATACAAATTGTTGAAGACAAATTAATAGAGGTTGGGTAATTTGTTTGGTAAATTTGTATTCTTTCTTTCTTTCATAATGGATTGATTAATAACGTCTCGCTTGTGGTTTTTTAATCACAATTGGAGGTGCTCCAATTGTGGTTTTTCCATGTAAAAATCGATTGTGTCAATTTATTGATTTTGAAGTAACAATTTAAATCACTTTCATACGTGTTAGATGATTTAGATTGTTAGTTTTAATTGTTTGGGAATTGTTGCAATTAAGTCTGGTTCGAATCACAAATCACTTAGGCTTTTCAATCGGAACTAAATAGAAAGTACTTTTGCGTTAGCGGGTTCTAACCGTCGTATCCTGGGAAACTAATACTGGCATACCTCCAGCAACCACGGTAAGGCGGCGAATCTGTTTTAAGAAAATTGTGGTATCATACAAGTTTCGGTTTACTTTCTTTTACTATTTTATTTTGTTGAATATTTATGTTCATCAAGTTGTATGATTTAGTTCCACGATTTCGTGTTCTGTATTTTTCAATTTAATTAAATATAAATCTATTTATTTTTATTTAACTACACAATTTGTACAATAAATCCAGCACTCATGCTCCATGAATCATGATATATGTATATATATATATTATGGCAATGTTGTTTGATACTTGTACCCTAGGGCATATATTGTTTAATGTTGTCATCTTCTTGAATAAATGGTATTGTTATTATTATGAGCATGTCTATATACATGCCATTGTTGGCTTGCTGTAAAAGTAATGACGGGACTCAAAAACTTTGTATCAAAGCTTTCTTATTTGTAATTGCAATTTCCTATTTTTTTAGCTAATAAGGGAACATGAGCTTTAATTTTTGTTAAAAAATAATGATTTTTCGATAACTTTAATTTGAAATTAAAGTGAGACCCAACCGCCGGTTGAGGTGGGTCTGAGTGGTTTTATATTCTTTTAAGTGAGAAGATTGTAATAAAAAAATAATAAACTGAAACCATTGAGTTGTGAATGAGAATTGTCTCATAAAGTGGGTATCAATAAAGTTGATTTTAAATTTGGACTTAGTCTTGGTTTGGACTGAGCCTAGATGTGTACTTGTGTTGGGCTTAGTTTGTACATGTGTTTAAGATTGGGCTTGGATCTGGTTGTGACTCAACACCCGTATCTATTTTGCAACACATCTAATTTAATTGTCAAAACTTATGCATTATATACATATTATGATTTATATAATGGTTTGGAATTTTGAACCTTTGTAACTCTAGCCCTAATGGCTAGAGTTGATTGCATTTGATAACCCTATTGATGTTAGCCATCATGGCTAAGGCTCTCCCCTATTAATATAAATAGAGGTTTTTCTCCTCCAACTTAGTAGGTTGTTTTAGAGGGGTTTTGTGATTGAAAATGAGATGATATTTTGAGATAAAAAGTTGGAGATGATTTTTTTTCCACCAAAGAAAACTTTTCCTATCTTCTTTTGTTAGTCCCTTCTTTGGTTTTTGTTAAAGAGAGTGTAACCATTGTCAAGTTTGCTGAAGTTATTAAGAAGGTGCTTTTGTATTAGTTGGTTTCGATCATTGTATCTTGGGAGACAGATGTCGGCGTACCTCCAGCACCCACCGGAAGGTGGTGAATCTGTTTTAAAGAAATTGTAGTATCACACAGGTTTCGATTTGTATCTTTTATCTTTTGTTCTTCAAAGTTTTAAAGTTAAATAATTTCTCGTATATTATTTTATATGTCCATTTGAATCCATTTTGTAATATATTTCGTGATGTAATCTAGTTCATTCTTGTGCTTTTTTTTAGTTCTATAGTTTATTGTATATTAATAATAAATAATAATAATAATAATTTTTTTGTCATTTCTATTTAATTCATTTTATATATTTTTCTTGTATTTTTAGGAAAAAATACCAACAATTTTGACATGGAATGTAACCATGAGATTCACACAAAAAAGTAACCATGAGTAAGAAGAAAAAAAATCCAAAACAAATTTAACTTTCAAAATAAATAAAATTCCTAAATAAATCAATTTATCCTTCACCCAATTCCTTTTGATCCCAAAAATGGAGTGACAGCAAAAGTACTCCACAAATTTCAATTCATAGTTTAAGTCGGACAAATTCAATTGAGTTGAAAGCTACTCAACCGAACCCGATCTGCATTGAGACTCATTCAGCCCTAGCTCTCACTTGAATATTTTGGGCTGGTTAACCTTTTTCTTCGGCACTATTGCACTTGGGGATATTCTATTTGAACTCAAAATATATCTTAGTATGTTCAATTTAAATTCATAAATTTTAATTCCTATTATATCCTAATATGAATTTACTAATAAGGACAATATATATTAAACCTTAAAATAATTTTTTTTTCCTTATGGTATACCCTAATCAGTTATTCTTATTTAAATATCTGTATCTTCTTTCTCAAAAGATCAAAGTTATTTCTTCTTCTTCTTCTTCTCTTCAAAACTCCAATCCACCCTACCAAAACTCATCATCATCATCAATATCATTGTTTTTTATTATTTTAAAATCCTAAACCCTAAAAGAAAGTTTGAATAAAATCAAATAATGGCTGAGAGTAATAATAAAAATAATTTTTTGAAGCAACTCATTAAAAAGGAGGTAAGTATTCATATAAAGAGGTTTTACAATTTTTGTAGAGTACCATCAATTATTTTCTATATCGTTTTTATGACAAAAATTAAAGGGCCCAGTAGTTAGATTAAGCTTTTTTGATAAATCCACTTTCTAAGAGTTTTATTCCATCCAACCCATATTCTTTTTGACTATTCCATTAGGTCCTATTTGAGATAAGAAAACCAAAATACCCTTTTCATCTACTTATGTTCCATTTAGTTCACATTATTTTCTTATGTTTCAATAAGTCCTATGGGTGACATAATTACCAAAATACCCCTAATGTGAATGTTCACACCGTCAATGTGAATGTTCATATCGTCAATGTGTAGGGGCCCGGCCCATGTCGATCCTCGTGGGTGCCCGGAAAAATTCGAGTCGGACCAAGGCGGGCCCGGCCCATTGACAATGTGAACATTCACATTGACATGTTAACATTCACATTAATAAGAGTGTAAAATTGGCTCGCGTCCCGTGACGGCGCGAAACCCGCCCGCGGCCCATGGGCGGCCTGGGGCGGGCCCGGTCCGGCCCGTTGACAATGTGAATATTCACATTGACATGTTAACATACACAT
Source organism: Camellia granthamiana (assembly GCA_036172215.1). Lineage (NCBI taxonomy): Eukaryota > Viridiplantae > Streptophyta > Magnoliopsida > Ericales > Theaceae > Camellia > Camellia granthamiana. Next base: position 26,382,250 of record CM069910.1, on the reverse strand, counting down.
TGATAGGAGTGTAAAATTAGTCCGCGCCTCATGGCTGCCCGAAACCCGCCCACAGCCCGTGGGCCAGCTGGGGCGGGCCTGGCCCGGCCTATTGACAATGTGAATATTCACATTGACATGTTAACATTCACATTGATAAGAGTATAAAATTGGTCAGCGGCCTAGGGCGGGCCCGGCCCGGCTCGTTGACAATATGAATATTCACATTGACATGTTAACATTCACATTGATAGGAATGTAAAATTATCCCGTGCCTTGTGGCTGTCCGAAACCCGCCCACGGCCAGTGGGCGGCCCGGGGCGGGCCTGGCCATTTTTTTTAATTCTTTTTAATTTTTTCTATCAAAATTTTATTATTTTCCACAAAAAAGAAACTAGGCCTCGGCGTGGGCCGGGCCTCGGCGTGGGCCGGGCCTCAGCGTGGGCCGGGCCTCGGACCGAGCCTTGAATGGGCCTTAACTGGGCCGATGGGCCGGATCGGGCTTCAAAGTGATGGCCCAAGCTCTAGCCTAGCGTCTCGGACTAAGCTCGAGTCTAGGCCCAAACGAGCCTTTCCTGGGCTAGGTCGGGCCGGCCCACGGGCCAAAAAATTAGGCCCAGGCCCTAGCCCTAGCACAAGGGTATTCGGGCTTTGGACGAGGCGATGGATCGAGTCTCGAGTCGGGCCGGTGGGCCTGGGCCTAGCCTCGAGCTTAGGTCGGGCTTGGGCGGGCCTGGCTATTTTTTTTTAATTCTTTTTAATTTTTTCTACCAAAATTTTATTATTTTCCATAAAAAAATACATTGCGCCTCGGCGCAGGCTGTGCCTCGGACCGAGCCTTGAATGGGCCTTAAGAGGGCCAATGGGCCGGGCCGGGCCGGGTTTCAAAGTGATGACCTAGGCCCTAACCTAGGGTCTCGGACATGCTCAGGCCCGGACCCAAACGAGCCTACCCCGGGCCGTGGGCGGGCTTCGGGCAGCCCACGGGCCGCGGGCCAATTCTACATTCCTATCAATGTGCATTTTAATATGTCAATGTGAATATTCACATTGTCAACGGGCCGGGCCAGGCCTACCTCGGGCCACGAGCAAGCTTTGGGCAGCGGACAAATTTTACACTCCTATCAATGTTAATGTTAACATGTCAATGTGAATATTCACATTGTCACGAGTCCGGCCAAGCCTGCCTCGGGCTGCGGTTGGGCTTCGGGCCGCCCACGGGCTGCGAGCCAATTTTACACTCTTATCAATGTGAATGTTAACATGTCAATGTGAATATTCACATTGTCAACGAGCCGGGTCGGGCCTGCCCTGGGCCGCTGGCCAATTTTATACTCTTATCAATGTGAATGTTAATATGTCAATGTGAATATTCACATTGTCAACAGGCCGGGCCGGGCCCGCCCAGGCCGCCCACGGGCCGTGGACGGGTTTCGGGCAGCTACGAGGCGCGAACTAATTTTACACTCCTATCAATGTGAATGTTAACATGTCAATGTGAATATTCACATTGTCAACGGGCCGGGCCGAGCCCGGCCCGGGTCGCGGGCCAATTTTATACTCTTATCAATATGAATGTTAACATGTCAATGTGAATATTCACAATGTCAACAGGCCAGACCGGGCCCGTCCCGAGCCGCAAGCGGGTTTCACGCCGCCACGGGACGCGGGCCAATTTTACACTCCTATTAATGTGAATGTTAACATGTCAATGTGAATATTCACATTGTCAATGGGCCGGGCCCGCCCCGGCTCACGGGCGGATTTCAGGCCGCCCACGGGCCAATTTTACATTCCTACCAATGTGAATTTTAAAATATGAATGTTCACATCATAAAATTGCTAACCGTTCAAAAAATATTTATAAGGGTATCAAAATTAAATATAAGGGCACAAGTGTCCAAGAAAATAGTGTAAATCAAGAAAAAGGACTTTATGGAATAAAACTATACATATATGGAACTAAATGGGTTAAAAAATTCCTTCATGGACTTCTTGGGTTAAAACACTTCTAAATGGGATTTATTAATAAAAATCCCTTATTGGGGAAATTATTCTTATTTTGTCATTTGAATAGTACATTATTTGAGAATTACTCTTTTTTGTTAGTGCCTAATACTTATGTGCTTATAAGTTTGGTTTTTACTTCTCTATGAGCATTCTTGTGGATAATTTATAATGTAAAAGTTTTTTTTCTTTTTGTTTGAAAAGTTTTATAATGCTTACGTAAAAGTTTGGTTTTTTTTCTGTATTTATAATGCTTATGTGTTTATAAGTTTTTTTTTTTTTTTTTTAATATTTGAGAATTATTTTCTGTATTGAAATTTTTTTAAAATAATTTAACTTTTTTAGTTTGTTTATTGTTTATTATTGAGTTTACCTTGAGGGTAATTTGAGAAAAATAATATGATGTAATGATAGTAAAATAAAATTTTAAATAATTAAACAAAATATACTTAAAAATTAAAAATATTTAATAATTTTTTAAGTGTAAATAGAATCTCCTTGTACTTATCCCTAAGGATGACAAAAATACATATTTCTCGGATAATTTAACCCAAAAAAACAGATGTTGATGGACATTTTGGCCAAGGAATTAGAAAACAGCTGGGGCGAGGATCACCATAGTACTCTGGGCCAATCTATAATTAGTAACCTAGCAATCAACAGCCCGACAGGACATTAATGGGCTGCTAAAAGGCAAAAAGAAAATAGTACTTTGGGCCGAACAAACGAGTCAGAGCCTCTCATTGCAAGTCCCTTCTTGTGCTCCGTCCTTATAAGTTTTTGAGTCTATTTTTAGGTCTAATTTTGATAATTCGAACCGTTTATATTTTAAGATTTATTCAGTATATTATACCTGTAAAAAATTAAGTTAATCGGATATCAAAAAGTATGTATTTGAAAAATTGAAATAAAAACTATTTTTTTTAAGAGTTTAATAAACAGTTTTCTGAATATATGCTTTCTGATATCCGATCAATTTGATTTTTTACAGGTATGATATACTGAATAAATTATAAAATATGACGGTTTGGATTATTAAAATTGGGCCTAAAAGTAGGTCCGAAGGCCTGCAAGGACGGAGCGCAAGGAGGGAGTGCAAGGAGAGGATCTCAATTCCAAACATAGAGCATAAAAGGGTATAAAAAGGTCATACAGGATTCATTTGGGAAATAAGTTGGCTTTTTAACTTTTTAACAATTTTAATTTGGGGTTAAAAATTTTGGTTTGGAAAAGACTTTTGATTTTTTTGACTTTTTATGAGAGAAAGAATGTAATAATTATGAGTTAGATGTGATATTTTGTCTTATTGAATTAAAAATCTTATTTTATTTTTTGTGTTTAAAATAATCAAAAAAGCCTGACTTTTAGCTTCCCAAATGAAGCCTCTATATATATATATATATATATGTATATATTTTTAAACTTGTCTTTAGTGTTTTTTTATTTTTATTTTTTATTTTGTGTTAAAATATTTTTAATTTTAAAGTCCATCTAGAAAAATCTAATCTAAATTTTTTTACCAAGTCACTAGTGGAATTTTTCAATTTTTTTTTCTTTTGTGGTCAGTCTAATAATGTAAATTTATTAGAAATTATTAAAAAAAAATTATTAATGCTTTGGCAACATGCTTTTTTAGCTACAATGTCAAAAAATAACTATAAAAAAGTCAACTATTCTTTATATTTTTTTAAACATTTTCGTAAAAATAAATAAGACAATTAAAATAGTCAATTTTCATAATAACCCAAATTCGAAAAAAAAAAATCAATAAAAAGGCCCATTCCAAACAAAATCTCAAATAATTTTGATCTCGTTTTTCAAACTTATATTACTTTGTAAAGTAGTATTTTGACAACTTTTTTAGAGCTCTTTTGGTTTGATTTTTAAATGAGTTTTCATTTATTTTTATATTTTAATTAAATTTTCTGTATTTTTTAATTGTAAAATAATTTGACAAAAATATTTTATAAAAAAAATCATTGAAAACGAACATCAATCGGAACAAAAAAAACTGTATTAATTTTTGTGCAAGTTTTCTTTGTTTTAGTGATTTATTTTCATTTTTTAGTAATTTTGTTTTAAGTATTGGATACATATAATCTTGATATACTTAAAAAATAAAACTAAATTATTTTAAAAATTAAAAAAAAATCAGTAAAATAAATAAAAACCTGTCTAAAATTTTAATTTTAATTTTTTTTATTAAAAAAATCTATACTATATATTAAGCAAAAGGAAAAGACCTGTAGGAGTTTCAATATCCCAATTTGAATTTATAAATATTTTATTTTAAAAAAAAAAACTTAGCATTTATTGATTTGGTCAAAATGCCCTGATCAACATTTATTAACTTTTTTCAATCCATATATCTTGTCACATGCTTACATTTATTGATTTGATCAAAATCCCTTAATCAGCATTTAAAATCTTCCCATACAAATAATTATAGATGCAATTCGTGTATAGTTACTGTAATATCTTTTTCAACTTTTTTCATACACTATGATTAGTGATAAGATTATTAAATTATTTTTATAAAAAATCTTAAAAAATATAATTTATATATTAAAAAAGGGAGCTTTTTTGATAAATACACTTTCTAAGAGTTTTATTCCATCCAACCCATATTCTTTTTGACTATTCCATTAGGTCCTATTTGAGAGAAGAAGACCAAAATACACTTTTCATCTACTTATGTTCCATTTAGTGTACATTATTTTCTTATGTTTCAATAAGTCCTATGGGTGACATAATTACCAAAATACCCCTAATGTGAATGTTCACACCGTCAATGTGAATGTTCATATCGTCAATGTGTAGGGGCCCGGCCCATGTCGATCCTCGTGGGTGCCTAGAAAAATTCAAGTTAGGCAGGGACGGGCCCGGCCCATTGACAATGTGAATATTCACATTGACATGTTAACATTCACATAATAAGAATGTAAAATTGGCCCGCGTCCCGTGGCGGCGCGAAACCCGCCCGCGGCCCATGGGTGGCCCGGCGGCGGGCCCAGTCCGGCCCGTTGACAATGTGAATATTCATATTGACATGTTAACATTCACATTGATAAGAGTATAAAATTGACCCGCGGCCCGGGGCGGGCCCGGTCCGGCCCGTTGATAATGTGAATATTCACATTAATATGTTAACATTCACATTGATAGGAGTGTAAAATTAGCCCGTGCCTCGTGACTGCCCGAAACCCGCCCACGGCCCGTGGGCGGCCCGGGGCCGGCCTGGCCCGGCCTGTTGACAATGTGAATATTCACATTGATATGTTAACATTCACATTGATAAGAGTATAAAATTGGCCAGTGGCCTAGGGCTGGCCCGGCCCGTTGACAATGTAAATATTCACATTGACATGTTAACATTCACATTGATAGGAGTGTAAAATTAGCCCATGTCTCGTGGTTGCCCGAAACCCGCCCACGGCCCGCGGGCGGCCTGGGGCAAGCTTGGCCATTTTTTTTTAATTCTTTTTAATTTTTTCTACCAAAATTTTATTATTTTCCACAAAAAAAGACACTAGGCCTCGGCACGGGCTGGGCCTCGGACTGAGCCTTCAATGGGCCTTAACCGGGCCGATGGGCCGGGCCAGGCTTCAAAGTGATGGCCCAGGCCCTAGCCTAGGGTCTCGGACTAGGCTCGAGCCGGGGCCCAAACGAGCCTTTCTCGGGCCAGCCCACAGGCCAAAAAATTAGGCCTAGACCTTAGCCCTGGCACAAGGGTATTCGGGCTTTGGATGGGGCGATGGATCGAGCCTCGGGTCGAGCCGGTGGGCCTGGGCCTAGCCTCGAGCTTAGGTCGAGCTTGGGCGGGCCTGGCCATTTTTTTTTAATTCTTTTTAATTTTTTCTACCAAAATTTTATTATTTTCCACAAAAAAATACATTGCGCCTTGGGCGGGCTGGGCCTCGGATCGAGCCTTGAATGGGCCTTAAGCGGGCCGATGGGCTGGGCCGGGTGGGGCTTCAAAGTGATGACCTAGGCCATAACCTAGGGTCTCGGACATGCTTGGGCCCGGACCCAAACGAGCCTGCCCTGGGCCATGAGCGGGCTTCGGGCAGCCCACGGGCTGCGGGCCAATTCTACATTCCTATCAATGTGCATTTTAACATGTCAATGTGAATATTCACATTGTCAATGGGCCGGGCCGGGCTTACCCCGGGCCGCAGGCAAGCTTCGAGCAGCGGGCAAATTTTACACTCCTATCAATGTTAATGTTAACATGTCAATGTGAATATTCACATTATCACGGGTCGGGCCAAGCCCGCTTCGGGCTGCGGTCGGGCTTCGGGCCATCCACGGGTTGCGGGCCAATTTTACACTCTTATCAATGTGAATATTAACATGTCAATGTGAATATTCACATTGTCAACGGGTCGGGTCGGGCCCGCCCTAGGCCGCTGGCCAATTTTATACTCTTATCAATGTGAATGTTAACATGTCAATGTGAATATTCACATTGTCAACAGGCCGGGTTGGGCCCGCCCTGAGCCGCCCACGGGCTGTGGACGGGTTTCCGGAAGCCATGAGGCGCGGGCTAATTTTACACTCCTATCAATGTGAATGTTAACATGTCAATGTGAATATTCACATTGTTAATAGGCCGGGCCGAGCCCGCCCCGGGCCGCCCACGGGCCGTGGGCGGGTTTCAGGCAGCCACAGGGCGCGGGCTAATTTTACACTCTTATTAATGTGAATGTTAACATGTCAATGTGAATATTCACATTGTCAACGGGCGGGGCCGGGCCGGGTCTGCCACGGGCGGGCTTTTGGCCGCCCATGGGCCGCGGGACAATTTTATACTCTTATCAATGTGAATATTAACATGTCAATGTGAATATTCACATTGTCAACGGGCCGGGCCGGACCGAGCCCGCCCCGGGCCGCTCATGGGCCGCGGTCGGGTTTCGCGCCGCCACGGGACGCGGGCCAATTTTACACTCCTATTAATGTGAATGTTAACATGTCAATATGAATATTCATATTGTCAACGGGCCGAGCCCGCGCCGGCTCGCAAGCGGGTTTCGGGCCGCCCACGGGTCAATTTTACATTCCTACCAATGTGAATTTTAAAATATGAATGTTCACATCATAAAATTGCTAACTGTTCAAAAAATATTTATAAATGTATCAAAATTAAATATAATGGCATAAGTGTCCAAGAAAATAGTGTAAATCAAGAAAAATGACTTTATGGAATAAAACTATACATACATGGGACTAAATGGGTTAAAAAATTCCTTCGTAAACTTCTTAGGTTAAAACAATTCTAAATAGGATTTATCAATAATTTTTCCATTAAAAAAATCTAAAATAAATATAAATATATAGAATTATTTCGTTCAGTAATAGACTATCTATACTATATATTAAGCAAAAGGGCCTTTTAAACCCCAAGGCTTGTGGAAGCTCCAACATGCCAATCCTCATTTTCCTAATTTTTTATTTTTTTTAAAAAAAAAATTGACTTGGTGATTGGTTCAAAGATTATAACAATTACACTATTGAATAACGCAATAAATGAAATCCTAATTTCCTTACTTTTTACATCCCCAAGAGACCCATGTAATTATTGTGTAAATGACTCTTAATTTTTTTCTCTCTTAATTTTTTTGTTTTGTTTTTGAAAAAACAAATAAATAAACACTTATTAAATTCTTTCAAACTCCTCGGTCAAACTCCATATATTTAATTTATATATTAAAAAAAATTAAAACAAATATAAACCAATCCTAATTTTCTAATTTTTTTTTTTTTAAAAAAAAAATTGACTTGGTGATTGGTTCAAAGATTATAATAATTACACTATTGAATAGCGCAATAAATGAAATTCTAATTTTCTTACTTTTTACATTCCCAAGAGACCCATGTAATTATTGTGTAAATGACTCTTAATTTTTTTTCTTCTTAATTTTTTTGTTTTGTTTTTTGAAAAAACAAAACTCCTCGATCAAATCCCATGTATTTAATTTATATATTAAAAAAAATTAAAACAAATATAAATATCTATAATTGTCTCGTGCATAGCAGGGTTGATAAGCTAGTAATGCTATAAGGGAAACCGGCACTTACACCTGCCCTTTTTCGTTCTCTCTTGTGATTGAGAGGAGGGCGACTAGTAGAGGACTAGACGGTGTGCCAGACGCCAAAAAAAGCGCACACAACGCACCACTCTCTCTCTCTCTCTCTAACACACACACACCCCTCAATACCATCGGTTCTCTTCTTCAATCCTGACAATCTTCGAACATCAGTTTTCTCTCTCTCACTCTCTCTTCTCTAACCCGAATCCATTGGAAGATTATTCGACCAATCTCAGTTTTTTCTTCCCCCAGATTTTCAGGTGAATCTTTTCTTCTTTGTATTTTGATTTATTGTTGAATATATATATATATATATTTATACTTTTCTTCGTAAGTTCGACTGCTCAGAAGTTGTTTGAAACAATGCCTCTCAGTCCACAACACCATCTGGGTATCTACCAGATACACAAATCTGAGATGGGTTTTTCTACTTGCTCAATATCTTTGTATGTACAGCTCAAATTAACGGTTTGGATTTGATTCTTAGCTGTGACTGTGCTTTTTAGTAGTTATTCATTCTGTTTTAATACGTGGGTTTGGATTGCCTATTGGGGTTTTTATTGGGGTTTTTATGAATGGTTTGGTTTTCTAATGATTGATTTAGTTTTATTTATTTATTTATTAATTGGTGAGTATTTTAATGTTTATGGTTTTTATTGGATTGGTTTGGAATGGTGTTTTCTCTGTTCATTTAAATATTTTCTTAATGGATTTAGTTTCAAGTTTTGGTGTTTATGGTTTTCCTGGATTGCTTTAGGAATTAATGGGGAAGAAAGGTAAGAAGAAGGCCCGAAGTGGTCATAAGGAGAGGCAGGAGAGGCGGGTTTCTACAGCTTCTCAGAGAAGTGTTGGCGAGGAAAGTATACCAACCATTGAGGCTGTTAATGATGGACTTTCAGTTGTAAAAGAGAGGAAAGTGTGTGCCCATCTTGATAAGGGTATTGATTTGGTTAAAGTTTCTTCAAGAATAGGGTCTATAGAAGGTGTTAGGTGTGAAGATTGTAGGGAAGGTGTGGTTGATAGGCGGGCCAGGTAAGGGAAGGGGCAAGCATGGGAAGAAGAAAGGGGGAGGTTCTGTGGATACTAAATCCGAGAATAAAGCAATTTGGGTTTGTTTGGAATGTGGCCATTTTCCTGTGGAGGTATTGGATTACCGACAACCTCTCAAAGCCATGCAGTTCGGCATGCTAGGCAAAACCGTCATCCATTGGCTATTCAATTTGAAAATCTTCAACTATGCTGGTGCTTCCCGTGCAATATGCTTATTCCAATTGAAAAATTGGAGGAAAATGGTGAACAGAAAGATTTGTTGTCAGATATTGTAAAACTCATAAAGGGACGGTCATCGCAACGGGCCTCAGCGGATGTTGAGGATGTTCAGTTTGGGGGTGACAGTGTCACAAGTGAGCTAAAATCAGAAAACACCGCTCAAACTAATTTTGATGGAAAAAGTGGTTATGTTGTAAGAGGCTTGGTTAATCTGGGGAATACTTGTTTCTTTAATTCAATCATGCAGAATCTCCTAGCAATTGATAGATTGCGGGAACACTTCTTGGACCTGGATGAGTCTGTTGGGCCTCTTACTGTTTCTTTGAAGAAGGTTTTTGCTGAAACTAGTCCGGAGGCTGGCTTGAGAAATGTGATAAATCCAAGATCCTTTTTTGGGTGTATCTGTTCCAAGGCTCCCCAATTTAGGGGATATCAACAGCATGACAGCCATGAATTGCTTCGTTGTTTACTGGATGGGTTGTGTACCGAAGAGTTGAGTGCAAGAAAACAAAATACTTGGGAAAATGGAATTTCCAAAAATTTGGGTTCTACTTTTGTAGATACCATCTTTGGGGGCCAATTATCTAGTACTGTTTCGTGTTTGGAATGTGGGCACTCTTCAACAGTTTTTGAGCCTTTTCTAGATCTCTCACTGCCTGTTCCAACCAAGAAACCACTGTCTAAAAGGGCCCAATCTATTTCTCGAGCCAAGAAACCCAAACTACCTCCAAAAAGAAGTGCACGGATTCGTCCTAAAGTTAATAATAAGGGTGCAGATTTTGTAGAATCTGAAAGTGTTCTGATCCCGACAGCTGGTGGTGCATCTTCTTGTCTTGTAGAATCTAGTCTGCCTCTTTCAGATGAAGCAGGAGATGCTTTGGTCGATCCTACACTGCCAGAATCCATTGGCCCAAGTACAGTGGCAGAAAAGGGGAGTTCAGTTTTATTAAATCCCTTAACTACTGAAGAGTATGAAAAGAAGCCATTCCTCAAAAATGTTACAAATAAAGAAGAAGATTCATTAGACAATTTAACATGGTTGGATTTCCTGGAACCGGATCCCGTGACAGATGGCCATGATACAGCTTCAAAAGCTAATGACACTGCAGTAATTCATGATTCAGGAAAAAAGGTTGCTGTCCAAAATGATGCCTCATTGCAGGATGGAATAGAATCAAGCAAGAAAGTCCATTCCCTTTGTATGGTAGAAACATCTGGTTCATCGAGCAATTTGGATTACTCTGAACCAGCTATGTTATTGGATGAACATGATATGGCTTTAAAAGTTAACAATGCGTCGGTAACTCAAGATTATAGAGGCAAGGGTGCTGTTGAGAATGATGTCTTTTTGCAGAATATATCAGGACCTAGTGCTCAGGTTTGCACTCTTTGTATGGAACCAAATCTGGAAGTTAATTCTGCAGGGAATTCTTTTGAGAATGAGCTTCCATTACAGGTTCATGGTTCTGAAATTCTGTTGCTTCCTTATAAAAGTGAAACTTCAACTAGTGCTGAGATTTTGGGAGGAGAAGGTGAGGCATCCTTGTCAGCTGTTGGTTGTGACCCAGATGTATTGGACTTTGATGGTTTTGGAGACTTATTTAACGAACCAGACATTGCTGCAGGTCCCAATGCAGAACCCTCGTCAAGTAATAATAATTATCAGGCAGATGAAATTGCAGAAACTGCTTCCTTAGTGGGAAATATCAGTGAGACTGATCCAGATGAAGTTGATGATAGTGATTCTCCAGTGTCCATAGAGAGTTGTTTGGCTTATTTCATAAAGCCAGAGCTTCTCTCCAATGAACATGCATGGCATTGTGAAAATTGTTCAAAAGTTATGCAAGAACAAAGGATGCAATCAAGGAAGAAAAAGCAGAAAGCTCTACCCAAGATTCAGATAAGTGGGTTGGAGGATGGAATTCAAAGTAATCCATCAAGTTCAACAAATGATTGCCCTTGCCCTGGTAAAGTTAGAAGTCTAAGTAATGGAGATATTAGAAAAGATGTACCTAGTACTTCTGATGAAAGATTGGTATCAGATAATGGGAAAATCGATGTTAAAAAGTCAGAAGAAGGAAATGATGAGATAAATGATGCAGTTGCAGAGCTATCACAGTCATCAAGTTCTTATAAAACTTGTAGTCAAGCAACTATCAGTGGTGAAGGCAGTGATTCTTGCAGTGTGAATGAGCCTAGTAAAGCTGGATGTGATGCTGATGAGCTTCAGCAAAGGAAGTTGCAGTTGTTACCTGAAGGATCTGAATCAGAAGGAAGTGACAATGAGGAGATGAATTCATACAGTGTGAAGGTGAAGAGGGATGCAACTAAAAGGATCCTCATTAATAAGGCACCAACTATTTTGACCATTCATCTGAAGAGGTTCAGCCAAGATGCTCGTGGTCGCTTAAGTAAATTGAATGGTCATGTGAATTTCCGAGAGACAATTGATCTTGGACCATACATGGGTATCAGGTGTGCTTCTAACCCTTTCTTGGACTAATTGCTACCTATTAATGCCGCAACTGCATTGGTCACTTATCGTTATTATTTTTCTTCTTGTTCCATCTCTTCTAATTAATCGGCAAACCATTTTTCTCCTCGATGTTTTTTATTTTTGACTTCCTTTTGGTCTTAAACAAAATTGGTGTTTGTTATGCATAGAAAATTATCTTTTCTTTTCTTTTTCATTCTTGTTGATGCATCCCATCAGTTTCTTTTTTTCAGACATCATGCTGACTTACTGGCTTTCTATGACCCCATTTACTATAAAAAAAAAAAAAAAAAAAAAAAAAAACTTCTAGTGTCTCATATTTGATGGCTTTAACTTTCATTTTTCTTGATAACAATGAAGGTAGGGGCATAAATTTGCACAGAATGTTTGCACCAATTTAATGTTTAGTCTAGAGGGAGAATTTCATGATGTGAATATGCCAGAAAATGGGATGTTCAAGAGGTTGAGAAAACCTGTTGTGGGTCTAACAAGATAATAGACTCTCTCCATTAGGGTGCTAATATGTTCTCTCCATATTAGAACGTTGCATGTCTGTGAGTGGAGCATGTGGAGAAGATTAGGGACAAATTGGAAATTTTACGTGGCTTATTGAGGACGCATGAATTTGAGTTTTGCTTTTTCTGTTTTGTCATATGCTTTTGGAATCATTATTTATGTTATAATAGCTTTCAGTTGAGGTAATTGCTAGTTTTCTGGGCACAGGCAGTAGAGTATGGGTTTATGTGTGTTATGCCAGGCCAAATTATATTATTGGGTCACCATGTGTAGTTGTTATGAGGTTTAGAATGGTCATAGTAGTCAAAGAGTCAAATCTACTTGTTACGGGGGCTAAGTCCTAGCAGAATTAAAAGTTTTGTAGCCTCCATTTTATTTATTTATTTATTATTATTATTCAGGGGAATTGTAATGTAGGAATTTGAGTTGGGTTGGTGGGGTTTTGCTTTATCATTCTGAGGGTGAAGCACTCTTCTTCTTCTTCTCTTCTTTTTTCTTTTTGTTCACATAGACAATATTACTATTCCTGCTCTACTTTTCTCAGCCACCAAACAGCCCATAATTTTTGTTGCCAGAGCCAGTGTAATTTGAAGGAAGAGGTGCACTGATGCTGCTAGGTCTCAAGGGTCTAGGCGTGGACTTCATTGAAGTGAGACACATGTTATGGATATTGGCCTTGTTTGGTGCAACTCATAGCATTTTTTATTTTGGGAATCTCTACCAGAGTGTTTGGTGCAACTACTACTTATAATTTATGAGACATAAATAACTATGCTTGAGGTTGAAGAAGGGGTATGGGGTTTTAGTTTGGAGGGGTTGGGTTTCGGAGGTAGTGGGGCATTGTGTTACATGGAGTGATGATGGTTGTTAATTGAAGTTTTTTGGAGTTAGGGAAGGACTATGTTCTAATTATGGAGAGCACATGGTAGCGGGTGATGGTGTTTGGTGGGGTGTGTGGGTGTTGGATCGGGAGTGGATTAACAAGGATTTAGGAGTGGAGATGGGAAGGTAGATTTGGGAGATGTTGTGGAAGCAATGGGGGCAGATTTACGAGGCAGGGGAGTTTAGTGCTTGACAAGCTCCCATTAGGAAGATTGGGCAATTGCATGGACGTACGTTTTGCAGGAGGTGGAGGGGAGTCGAGGGTTCGAAATGGGGCCTACTATGGGGAGGGAGAGGATTGAGGGGTGTGGTATATGGGATGGTTGAGCTTCAAGGGGATTAGTTCAATTTGAAATTTCATTCAAAATTAATGCCAAAGGCATTTTATTTCTCAAGAATGTTGATAAGAACATTGGTAAATAAGAAAAGATGAGGTAAAAACAGAGACTTTCTTTTTGCATGAGGTGGGAGGGAGTCAGGGGTTTGATATGGGGACTGATCTAGGGGTCGGTTGAGCCTTAAGGGGATTACTTCAATTTGAAATTTCATTCGAAAATGCCAAATACATTTTATTTCTCGAGAGAATTAACAAGAAACTGGTAAATTAGAAAAGTTACCCTCACTAATGATAAGGGTGGTTAGTTGAGCCAAAAACAGTTTGAACAAGTGGCTGGGAATGTGAATAAGTTGATTGGTAAAGACAAAAAAGGCAAGTGATGATTGTACTACGAAGAAAATAGGAGGAAAAACATCCTCTAGGAAGAAAGGGGAACTTAAAAGTAGGGGTGTAAAAAAACACGATCAAACTGACTCAACCAGCTGATCTTGGTTGGGTCTGTAGTTGCATATAGTGTTTTGTATAGATGTAGGCTTATAGCTTGATTCTGTACTCATTCCACACTAGGAAGAATCACTGGACATTGTTTATTTGCTCCTTTACCTTTCTATTTCCTAATGATATTTGCTGAGCAAGAAAGTAATATAAATTATTGTTATTTTTTTCCTCATAGAAGTGAATACATGACTATAGTTGCATAATTCATTAAAAAAATTTACACACCAATCAGTGTGATTATTCCAAGTCAAATGTTTTTTTCTAGGTGCTTGGATGGAGTGCCAGTGTAGGATGCTAATAAAAAAAATCATATTGTGATAAACTAAGTAAAAGTGCATCTCAAAGGCTCAACGGTCTACTTGTCTCATGCATTGGATCAGTTAGGAAAAAAGTGCAAGTTCTAAACATGCCACACTATTTTTTGTATGCTGATTTCTAGTTAAGAATAAGGATGGGTACTGGTTCAATTTTTGAAACACAGCTTATCAACTTGAGGTTGTGGGTTCGAACCTGAGGGCATTCACTTTGTGCCAATAATGCTAAAGGTTAGGTGTGTACCCAATCTACTCCTCCCAAACCCTCATCTAATGGGGACTAAACTGAGTATATTTTCTACGATTTTTTGTTAAGCCTTTTTGATTTCTCTTCTGGTGAAAATTCTGCTCATAGACTTGGATATGCATAATAGTAGTAGCAAATTGTATCACACTTTATTCTGAGCTAGTTTACTACTTTATGATTCATGGCAATTATACAACATGTACATATAATAATAGTATTATATACAATTATATAAGAAGTATCCATTGAAAAGCATCCAATACATATCTCATACCTTTGTCTGAGTGTCGGGTGTCCGACATGGGTATTTGATTTATTTTGAAGGGTTTGTCTAACATCCAGTATGAATGACAATTTTTGTGTTAGCTGATTTCTAATTAAGCCTTTACTCTTTTTCTGTTTGGGTGAATATTTATGCTTTGCTACTAGCCTGACACATGCATAATGATAGTTGCAAATGGTACTGCATTTCATTGAGTTTGTATTTAGCCATAATCTCCCATACTTGAATACATTCTACCATAATCTCTTTTCTTTTAGCTAGTCCAACACTTGTTCAATTTCAAAAATTTAGACATTATGGTATCTCATCAACATAGTAAATTATAGATACCAATATTGTTCTGTGTGAGTGTGGAATAAACATCTTCTGATATGTGCTGTATTGCTTGCATCCAAAAAATATTAAGATCCTGTTATCCCAAGGAAACTAAAAGAAAAAAATTAACAGTTAAGTCCTCTGATATATTTGAAACAATTTTTTTGATACGATTATTTAATTTTCTGCTTCTGATTTTGAAATGATTGATGCAGTCGTTGATTTTATTGTCTTTGATTGTTACCAACTGTAAGAAAGGGGGGTTTATTGTTATGGAGACAAATTGTTGTAACATTTTTATTCTTTTTGGTAAGTAGGTAGAATTGTACACAAGAAGGTGCCAAGGGGGATAACATGTGTTGCACCTTCTACACCAATACAGAAAAGGTTCATGATGACTGAAGCAAATTGATGGTCAGAAGTGGTGGTCCTGTTGCTTTGAAGCACAAGCCATTTAAATGACTCTGATTTTCTCCTTGAGTTAGGCCATGCTTGTTAATTTTATTTATATTTTGTATTTCACCTTTTCCTTTCAACTAAGTTAATGCTATATAGATTGTTCTTATCCTTATTACCTTATAAAACCAGAGACATGGGAAGCCAGTAGGCTTAATGCTTCTTCAGCATCTAAATTCTTGCCTTAAGCAGTATATTTAAGCATCCAAATATTTAGGCATAAGAATTTTGTTTCTGATGCCATCCTTTTGGGGTTTGAAGGAGTTATAAGCTACCAGATATGAACATTGTGTCCTGTGGTTTAACAAGAGGCGAAGGCTGAAAGACGCAATTATTTTTTGTCTCTGATATTTATTTTGATAGCAATTTATTGCCTAAAGATTAGGTTTGGGGATCTTCTGTCAAAAGATTAGGTTTGAGGATCTTCTGTCAAATTAATTCATTGTGTCCACCACTTATTTTACTTTCATGTTAGTTCTTGAAGTTGTAACCTGACCTGCTGTAGAGAAAAGAAGGGCAGGAAAAGTGACTATTTTCCAACTTTGTATTTGGGACACCCTTTAGTGTCCTTGTTTAAAGCTAAAGCTGTGTGGGATGGGGTGGCATAGAGATTGGATGGAAAATTTCTACTTTTGTTTGGGTATTCCCAAATAATCCAAAAAGCCAAAAAGTTACTCAAAAAGTTAAAAAGTTAACACTATTCACCAAAAGTCAACAATTACGGCTGCACAACTCCCAATTCAAATTTTCCTCTAAAAACCAATTTTCACAATTTTTTATTACACATTTTTCCATAAAAAGTCAAAAAGTTAACCCAAACATCCATATTTTCAACCTCAATTTTTTAGTCAAAAAAGACAAAAAGTGCACTTATTTAGTCTTCCCAAACTTGGCCTTAATATTTAGCTAAAGGCGGTAGAATGACCTTGATTAAGGAGTAATTACATTTACTTTTTGGTTTGAAGGGAAGAGTATTAAGTACTACTTGGTGTGATTGGGATAGAGTGTTTGCTCATCCAGAGGGGAATCTTGGGGGGCTTCAAATGTTGTAAATGTTCAACAAAGCTTTGTTTGGATAAGTGACTTTGAGGGTTGGTTCAGAGAGTGAGAGGTGGTGGAGAAAGGGTTGAGATTGGGGCAACTGATCCACATGAAGGGTTGTTGGGCCTTTTGGTGTGTGTTGTGGAAAGAGATTATGAAGGTGAAGAATGAATTTGCTAAAAGAATCTTTTTAAAGATGTGTAATGGGGGGAGTGTGAGGCTTTGACTTGATTTGTGGTGTGTCCATAAACCTGGAGCTGCTGTTGAATTTATTTCATTTGGCTATTTACACCAATTGGCAATAGTGAATTATTTGTTAGTTGTTTGTTGATGAGGATATGGTATGAAATTCCCAATTATGTACTCAATTTTTTTATTTT
This sequence comes from Camellia granthamiana, assembly GCA_036172215.1. Taxonomy (NCBI): domain Eukaryota; kingdom Viridiplantae; phylum Streptophyta; class Magnoliopsida; order Ericales; family Theaceae; genus Camellia; species Camellia granthamiana. Next base: position 26,365,140 of record CM069910.1, on the reverse strand, counting down.
TATTTTTATTTTTTAAATTCCCAGTTTCAGGACAAGAAATTCAAGGAATGAAGGATTGCTATCGAATGAACACCAATGGATGATTTTTGTCATCTTAAATACATTGGAGAGTTAATATTTATCTAAAGTGGGGTAGAATGACCTTGATTAGGGGTGCTAGCTATAACTTATCTATATCTTTGATGTCCATTTTTGAGGCGGGCAATATGTTATGATTTTTGAGATAAAATCTTGATGCCATAGCAATCAATTTGAACAACAGTTTAATCAGTCCATTGTGTTCTATGCAACCTAAACGAACACATAATCGCTCCAGTGTTCTATAAAATTGTATATATATATGTATACTTTCTGAGCAATAATTCTAACTGATCTTCATAATAATAAACTGCAGGTGCACGAAGAAGACGGATGAGTGCAAATTTCGTCTGCTTGGAGTGGTGGAGCATCTGGGAACGATGAGGGGAGGCCACTATGTTGCATATGTGAGAGGTGGAAAGGACAATAATAGGAAGACTGAGAATGAAAATGGAGAATATGTGTGGTATCATGCTAGCGATGCTTATGTGCGCGAGGCTACTTTGGAAGAAGTTCTACGCTGCGAGGCCTACATTCTCTTTTATGAAAAAATGTGAGCAAATCTTTGCCTTCCATTCTTTAACCTTTTCTAATAGAATTCAGGGTTTAAATTCAACACCCTGCATGAGAGAGAGTGAGAGATGAGTGTACAAAATAGCGAAAATTTTGATAGATTTTTTTTTTTGGTTGATGTGCAATGATTTATAAATGTGCACTTCCAAATCTGAATATGAGAAAATGTGTTTTGTTCGTTCTTCTGTGTGGCATCTGATTTTTGGTTTTTTAGCGCCGAGAATATCTTATTGGAAAGTTATATTTCAATGACGGGAATCTTAAACGAAATGGAAATTACATTACAAGTAATGAGATCATTAATAATATAAAGCGATTGGTTTTATTAAGAATTGTGTGGAGAAATGGTAAACATTTTAAATATTGTGAGCTCATTCTTCTTTGTACTTTGAAGGGTTAGAATGTGAAATTTTCATGGAAAAGTAGGGATGATGTCAAATTTCTATTACTATTCAAATGTATGGTTTGGTTATGAATTTTTCATGAAAAATTGGTAAAAATTTAAATATTACAAGTCTAATTAATAGTTTTTAGGAGTGTGAGTTTGACGTGGAGTTATCAAACTCCTAGCTGGGAAATGGGATTCATGGTAAAATAAGTAATTGGGAATTAGTTTTCTATTGTAATCCATTCTAAATATTGAAATTTTAGTGATCTATAAATATATTTTTGTTATCTCTCAAAATTTTTATAATTCAAACTTAGCCATAATGTCTCATTACAAATGTATTGGGTTCGGAGTCATGAAGGAGGCTATGCCTTGAGTTTGAGGTCTGACCCGTGAAAAGTGAAAAATTATGTGGTGATTTTAGAATAACAACAATATTGGAGATTTACATTTTGCATTTATAAATATATTTATAATGATATGATAATGATAGTGGGTCCTCTATTAGTGTTTAACTAATTAAAAATTGACACTTATCTGATAATATCATTATGGGTTGATTGAGGAAAATTTGTCAGTGTCAAATATTTTTCTTAAAGACAAATTCATGTGATGTCTCCATAAATTTTTTATTAATTAAAATTATAAGACCTAATACTTTTTGTTTGAATTTTAAAAAATAATTTAATAAGTGTTAAATGATAAATGGCCTTGAGCCAGCCTGCAAGCTTGTTGGGTAAAGTTTGGACATAAAATTTTTTGAGGAGGTCCAGGTCGTAGGTGGAGAGACACAAAGCTTCATGCTTAAGTTAGGAATATGAGTATATTTAGGCATATTTTGCGAAGTGAGTTAAAAGTCATTTTTTAACTTTTAACTCACTTTCTTCTTTCATAAAAAAGTTAAAAAAAATTAAAAAGTAACTTTTAACTATCTTCCCAAGACACCCTTTAGAACACAAATATTAGCATTATAAAAAATAAAATAAAAAACAAGATATATTGATATGTTAGATTTTTTTCATATTCATATCTTAATATAAAATAATTTGAGAGATTTATAGAGCGCATCACATGTATTATTTTGATCATCTAAATCGTTATATTTTAAGATTTGTTAAGTAAAATATTTACATAAAAAATTAAGATGATCGGATATCGGTAACTATATGTTTAAATAAAATTTATATTATAAAAAAATGAATGATTATTTTTAAAATTATATTTATCATCCATTTTTTTAATCCAAATCACCTCGTTTGGTTTCAATTTCTTGAACTTAATTTTCTGGAGTTGAGTTTTTTGTTTTTAGTAATTTTTTTTAATATTTTAAATAATTTTTTTATCTTTTAAATACACTTAATATAAATATAATTAAAAAGTATAGTATTTAACAAAAAAACTTTACAAAATTCACTAAATACCAAAAATATAATAAAATATTTATTGTACATTTTTCATATTATTGTGTATTTATTGATTTTTTTAAGTATTTTTTTTTATAAATATTTTAGTTTTTAAGTGTATTTAAGTTAAGTGCATGTGAAAAGTAAAAAAAATTGCTTAAAATATTTTAAAAATTCACTTAAAACAAAAAACATATGAAAAATAAAAAATAAATTCAAAAAATTAGAACTGTGGTGTAATGGGTTTAGGAATACTCTATTGTCCAAGAACAGAATGCCCTCTTTGCCCTCTTCTCCTTTCTTATATATTGTTTCTCTTGTGACCTTCCAAGGGCCTACTGTTTCCTCATGGGCTTTGACCCCGTTCATGAACCCTCTATGTAGCCCATGGGATAATTGGTTCAAATGGCCCTTTAACCTGGTTTTATTCGGCTTTGGCCCACTGGACTTAATAGAGCTGACTTATCTGTGACCATAGATTTGGCATATTCTGCCGACTTGCACTGTGTCAGCCCAGGACGCGGTTTCATTTATTTGGCTACCACAATTGCCCCCTGAACATCCGATTAACATCTGTTATTCAGCACGGTCGGTTTAATATTTCGACAAATCTTGGAAGTCAGAAATACGATGCACGCGTCCTCTGGTATTGATGCGTTAGATCAGTCGCCATTTGGGGTCATCATTACTTCCCGCCCCTTCGTAATTTGACATTTATTTAATGCGTTTTAAAAATTGTACGTATTGAATTTTGGCTCCTTTGCATTCTTCATAGCGTTTTTCCTCCCTCACAACTCCTGTGTTTCCGACTCTGCTTCATATCGCTTCACTTTTCTCCCTCATTCTATCTTGTAAGTCTCTCCCTCTCTTCATCTTTTGTTCATGTTCCAATCCCTTTGTGCATTGTTATTTATCTTCTATCCTGTCTGGAATGGCGACTCATTTGAAAGCTCTTCTTTCTGAAGAGCGAGTCACCGATTTACATCTTCACTTTTCGATTCCTGACGACGTCCACATGTCCCTTGTGGCAGAAAGTGTGGTTGACATGGAGAGAGCTGATGCAAGCACTATAATCTTCCATCTTTTGTCAATTGCTGAGGGTGGAGTTCGTTTTCCCTTGCACCCCTTAGGACTGTTCTACGCTACTGGGGTTTCATTCCCTCTCAACCCAATGTGAATTTTTACTGTATAGTCATGGGTTTAGTGGAACCTGAACCGCCGACTAGGGCTTAACCTGGGAATTCCGGCGATTCGCATTGCTATGTCCTGGCCAAGTCAACTAGTCATTAGGGCCATTATTTTCTTAGAGCCAAGGACATAGATCACCATTTGGTGACTATGCTCGTTAGCTCCGAAAAACGAGTCGATGACGTCATGGTCGCCGTTCGAGACAACTGGGAATTCAGCGAAGGAGAAGATCGCCTAGACCTTATGCCTAGACGAAAGGGTGAGCCAGGTGGCTAAAAATGATCTTTAGTTTAAATGTTATATTCGGCTCCAAAAGATGACTAATCCAGTTTGTTTTTTGCAGGTAACGACTTAAAGAGAGTCCTTCCATCGCAAATCCAATCTACATGGACAAGGGCGCGCGACACATATACTGTTGAGATACAACCCAACTTATGCAACCTTTTCGGTGGCGGATCATATCCCCGTGCCGAGAGAAGAGCATCGTCTCGCAGCACTCATATTCCCAGCTTTAAGAGCTTAAGGGACATTGTTCTTGAGGGTGCGGGCGCCGAAGAGGCTGAACTAGAGAGACGTTTAGAAGAGAAGAGTTCAGACGCGAAAGACGCTGGACAGGGGATCCGTTTGGAAGAATAAGAGTTGAATAGAGAAGTTGTGTTGGCTTTTGAGCAACTCAACTAAGGGGGCAACGACTAACCCTCTACTTCAGGCCAAGTAGAGACTACTTCTCCAGAGGACATTTTTTCCGAATTAGAAGATTTGCCTGGAGCCAACTCTGAAGAAATAGGCGGTGAGTCGCTTGCCTAATTTGCCAGGAGAAGAAATGCAGAGAAGATGGCGGCACGCAGGAGAGCTAGTGGTGGAGGGAATTTAGAAACTTCCCTTTCCAACGGCCGTTATAGCAACTCAAGAATTGATCGTGGCTGACGAAGTCCCCGCTCGTTAGTTGATGGAGACTTCGGGCTTTGACCAAATCGATCAAAGGGGCGAAAAGTGCCCGCCGAATTTATTATCGAATTGCCAGAAGAATCGGTTGACAAACGGCAAAGGCTGGAGTCGTTTTCTCCGGATTCGGCCGAGCTGTTCGTCATCCAGCCAAGGATAAAAAAAAATGTGTCTGTTCCATCCAGTGGGTCGACCATTAAAGATGCCACTGTGGCCCTTAGTGTGGCATCGGCACTTTCACTTCCGTAAGATAAGGCCATGTTCTGTGCAGAGTCGGACGTCATTTCTATTGCTTTGGCGGCGCAGTCGGCTATACTGGTAAGTGCATTGGGATGAATCTGTTCTGTCGTTTTTATGTTTACTTTTTTTGTTTAACGTTGTTATTTTACTTATTTAGGTGGCGGGCAGGATAGCGGAGATCGGCCGCCGTCACTACAATGTCGTAAAGAGACTCGGCGCGATTGAAGTCCAACTTCAAGATGAAATAAACAAGGCTGCAACAGCGATGGCCGATCTCAAGATGGCAACAGATAAGGCAAAGGCTGAAGCTAGGAGAGCCAAAGAGAAGCGAGCGAAGGCTACAGTCGAAGAAGAGAAAGCCAGGAGCGCCGATGAGAGGGTTGCTAGCATGTGTTGAAATTGGCCAAGGCGGAGAATTTGAGATTGATGGTCGAGTTGGAGGAGGCAAAGAAGGCCCGAGAGCGAGCAGAAGCAAATGTAGCCAAAACGTTCAATGCCGGTGAACTTGAAGCCAAAGGTTTATATGCTGACGAACCATTGAAGTTTGAAAACCGAGGCTTTAAGCATGGCTGGCTTAAAGCTTTGGCGGCTGCCAAAGTGACTCTTGATCTGCCAATTTCGTACGAGTAGCTGGAGGTCGAACCTCTGGAATTGAACCCAAAGGATTTTGAAGATGTTTAACAAGTGTGTTTATTTTTGCTGTTTATTTGTAGTTGTTTTGGTGTTAATACATTATTAGTAATGTTTTTGTATTTAGGGTAGTTTTCATTAATAAAATGATACTTTGCTTGTATTCAGTTTATGAATGAAAAATGCCAGTTCTGAGAAGTGATATATGCATACAAATGAAAGTATAGCAATGGTTTGTGTTTGAAATTATTGTAATGAACTTATTTGTGATGCTTAAAGAAAAAAATGAACTGCGGCAAAAGGTCAAGTGGGGCAGCAGAGTAATTCGGCCATTTATGGATGAGCCGAGTATATGAGACATCTGCCCTTGCTCCAATTGAGCATGAAGCTTAAGCCGAGTACAAAACATGGCCTCTATGATCAATTGGGGCAAAAGAATAATTCGGCCATCTATGGTTGAGCCGAGTTGATGAGACATGCCCTTGTCCCAATTGAGTATGAAGTTTAAGCCAAGTACAAAACATGGCCTCCGTGATTAATTAAGGCAGCAGAGTAATTCGGCCATCTATGGATAAGCCGAGTACACGAGATAACTGGGCTTGCCCCAATTGAGCATGAAGTTTAAGTCGAGTACAAAACATGGTCTCCATGATCAATTGGGGCAGAAGAATAATTCGGCCATCTATGGATGAGCCGAGTAGATAAGACATCTACCCTTACCCCAATTGAGCATGAAGTTTAAGCCGAGTACAAAACATGGCCTCCATGATCTAGTGGGACAACAGAATAATTCGGCTATATAAGATTTAATTTGGTCAATTAACAGTGGCGACGGTAGCGACTGTGAGCGCATCGTTTGTGGAGGACGTTGTAATTAATGAAGGGGGTGTCATTAAATAACCCTTACGCAGCCCAAGAGAGGGGTATCCAGTCTTAATGAGCAACGAGTCAAAAGGATGAGATGAAAGCATCTGCGCAATTGCTACAGTGCGAGCGTATGTCTGGCAGATTATTTTTTAATAGCAAAGGTGAAGAAAGGAGTTTAATAGAGCTGGATACAGAAATGGATCGTGGAACAGTTTCTCGTGCAAATATTGTGGCGTCGGAGGAACGAGGAAGACAACATTCACCCCGTCGACGAAGCAGGTCTCTAAGGAGGAACGAAGTAGAGAAATCGTCCAAAGGTGGGTCTCAACAAAAAGGCAACGACAAGGTGGAAAGTGCATGGGCCTTCGCTCGACTGGAGTCGAGTAGATCGCCACGCCCTCTTAGTTTTGCTGTGTTTATTGGCAATAAGCCCATGACTGAAGTCGACTCCATCATTTACGATCCCAATGTGACGGTGGACTTTACTCATCAAATATTTCAGCCTGAAGTACAACAATCCATGATCGGGCGAAGCGATTATGAGGTGTTTAGAGACAGAGTCCATGGCTCAATCAAGGGACTCTATTGTGCATACGAGACCGGCATGCGGCTGCAGGCCGCTCAAAAAGAAATTTTTCAAAAAGATGGTGGATTTGAGATTTAGAACGTCGCGCCGAAAAGGCAGAGAGCGAAATACGCAAAGCTGGGGCTGTCGAGAAGATGCCCGCAAGGTTGGTAAATATGACTGTCACCGATAGAGTAAACAAGCGTCTGATAGACCATGCTATAGCCGATCGGGACACGACCATCGTATTTTCCAAAGAAGCCATTCAATCTCGCGCATATAAGGAAGGCTTTTTTGATGGTCGGAAAGTCGATATCGAGAAAACCAAGGAAACGTTGGCCAATGATGTTTGTCACTGCGAGAACCGTGGTTTCAAACACGGATGGCTCAAGGCTCTTCGAGCTGCAGGTATTGACGACTCTTCGCCTCTGTACCAAAGCTACAAACTTTCGTTCGAAGCATATAAAGCCGAGAAGACTGATGATGAAGAGGAGGCAAACGATAGGGGTGCAGTAGTTTAGTATTCTCTTGTAATTTTAATGTCATGTACCGTTTGTTCTAATAAAACTTGAATTACTTTAGTACCAAGCATTTGTTTCTTTCACTCGATACGATGTTATTTGTATTATCTTTTATAATTAGTTCGAAAAAATCCAATCATTCATGACATATTATTCGACCGATCGTGACTTGCACGAGGGGCGTTCCGAATTCAGAGTCTTATATTAGCCAATTGTGTCAAGCACAAAGGACACTCCGAATTCGGAGGCTTATTTGGCCGATCGTGACCTACACGAGGGGCGCTCCGAATTCGGAGTCTTATATTGGCCAATTGTACCAAGCACAAATGGCGCTTTGAATTCGGAGGCTTATTCGGCCAATCGTGACCTACACGAAGGGAGCTCTGAATTCGGAGTCTTATATTGGCCAGTTGTGCCAAGCACAAAGGGCGCTTTGAATTTGGAGGCTTATTCGGCCGATCGTGACCTGCACGAAAGGCGCTCCAAATTTGGAGTCTTATATTGGTCAGTTGTGCCAAGCACAAAAGGCGCTCCAAATTCGGAAGCTTATTTGGCCGATCGTGACTTGCACGAAGGGCGCTCTGAATTCAGAGTCTTATATTGGCCAGTTGTGCCAAGCACAAAGAGCACTCCGAATTCGAAGACTTATTCGGCCGATCGTGACCTGCATGAAGGGCGCTCTGAATTCGGAGTCTTTTACCTTAATAAGTCAAGCAGATATGAGCTATGATGATTCATCGAACTACAAAGATACATTTGTGGAAAAGACTTGATTCATTGATGAACTGTAAAGATACATTAAAAGAAACTAAGTCATTACATTATTACAAAAAGCTAGTTTCGATGCCGTTTAATAGTAGAATTTGCACAAGTGGGTTGAGTTCCATGGTCGGGGAAGCTTATTGCCCGCCATATCCGACAGCCGATATGCTCTTGCCCCAGCAATTGAGCCGACTTGGTAAGGACCATTCCAGTTGGAGCCCAATTTGCCGTCTGCCGGATTTTTGGTGGCAGGAAGCACTTTCTTAAGAACTAGTTTGCTTGGGGTGTATTGATGCACGTGCTGGTTATACAATTTGACGAGCTGCTGCTGGTATCGTGCCATATGCACAAGAGCTCGATCACGACGCTCTTCAATCAGATTGAGGTCCAAGGCCAACATCATATCATTTTGCCCTGAGTCAAATGCCTTCGATCTTAAAGTAAGTAGGCCAATTTTGAGAGGAATAATGGCTTCTGTACTGAAACACAAGGCGAATGGAGTTTCACCAGTACATCGCCTTAGCGTGGTACGATAAGCCCACAATACACTAGGCAGTTCTTCAACCCACTTCTCTTTGGCCTTTTTTAAGCGCTTCTTGATTCCATCTAGGATCACTCTATTGGTGGCCTCAGCCTGGCCATTGTTCTGTGAGTAAGCTGGTGAGAAGAAGTATGGCCGTATACCGTATGTGCCGCACAATTCACGATAGACACCACAGTCAAATTGGGTGCCATTATCGGAAATAAGTGCTTGTGGTATGCCAAATTGTGTTATAATGTTCCTCCACACGAAGCGTCTTACGTCTGTATCTTAGATATGCATTAATGGTTCCGCCTCAACCCATTTTGTGAAATAATCCATTGCAACAATCAGGAACCGTTTATTCCCTAGTGCTTTTGGGAGTGGTCCAACAATGTCCAGTCCCCATTGGGCAAAAGGCTAACGGCTAGTGACAGCATTCAATTCTTCCATGGGCAAATGAGTCAAGGAGGAGAATTTTTGGCATTGTTCTCATTTTTTTACGTAATTCTCTATGTCGGTTCGCATGGTGGGCCAATAATACCCCTGGGTTACGACTCCGTGGGCCAGCGAATGTCCTCTAGAATGGGTGCCGTAATTGTCCTCATGTATCTCGGCTAAGAAATCCTTCACTAAGTCTAGATGCACACACTCCAAATACGGCCCTGAAAGAGACTTCTTGTAGAGGTTCCCAATGGGATCTAAATAGTAGTGTGGGGCTTTGTTTCATAGCTTATGGGCCTCTTTTTTATCTGTTGGAAACCGTTCTGAGGACAGAATTGTGGCAATGGGATCCATCCAACTCGGCTCCAAATCAATGCCGTTAACACTGGTGGGTTCAGGGTGGCTGATACTTGGCTCAAGGACGAATCCCATCTCAATGGTTCGTTTGATTTACGAATTGATGGCGGAGGCCAGGCAGGCAAAAGTATCTGCATGGGTATTTTGATTGCGAATAATTTGATTCAGCTCATGGAAATCAAACTGTACGAGTAGTGAATTTTCCCTTTTTACGTAAGCAGCCATTCGGTCGTCCTTAGCTACATACTCCCCCTTCAGTTGATTGATGACCAGCTTTGAATCGCAGAAGACTTGTAGGCGTTTGGCACTTAAACAAAGCGCGTTACGGAGGCCGACTAGCAGAGCCTCATATTTGGCCTTGTCATTTGATGCATCAAAACCAAGTTTCACTGCTTGCTCGATTATTGCGCCCTCAGAGGTCATAATCATAACTTCCACCCTACTACCACATTGGTTTAAAGAACCATCCCAATATATCTGCCAAATATCTCCGACATACATTCGCCACTTTTGTTGGGGTTAGACGGCAAGCTGTGCTAGTTCGAAATCGGTATGACAGCCTGTGAACTCAGCAATGAAGTCGGCTAGAATTTGACCTTTGATAGCCGTTCTCGGAGATAATTGGATGTCGTACTGGCTGAGTTCTAAAGCCCATTTCGAAACGCGCCCTGACGATTCTGCGCTGCGAAGTACTGTCCGGAGAGGGTAGTCCATCAGCACAATTATGGTATGGGCTTGGAAGTAGTGCATTAATTTTCTAGTGGCCACCACGAGGGCCAGAATCAACTTTTTCAATGGTAAATACCGTGTTTCAGCGGCAACCATTGCCTTACTAATATAGAAAATAGGCCTTTGCTCACCTAGCTCTTCTTTCAACAGTACGGTGCTGACTGCCCGATCCGATACTGCGAGGTACAGGATGAGTGGGTTGTCCGGCGATGGAGTTATTAAAAGCGGTGTCGAACGGAGATAAGCTTTCAATTCGTCGAGGGAAGTTTGGCATTCGGGGGTCCACTGGAATGCCTTTCCCTACCGGAGGGTGTGAAAGAATGGCTGACATTAGTCTGAAGAACGGCTAATGAATCTATTAAGGGTTGCGGCCATTCCCATTAACTTCTGCACTTCTTTGGCCGATTGAGGCGAGTCGAGTTCCATGATTGCCGTAATTTGCTTCGGGTTGGCTTCTATTCCCCGATGGTTCACAATATAGCTAAGGAATGTACCAGAGCCAATGCCGAATGCACATTTTGAGGCGTTGAGTTTCATCCTATATTTCCGGAGAATATCGAAGGTTGTGGATAAGTCGGCCAGGTGGGTATGCTTTGCTTTGGATTTTACCACCATATCGTCAATATATACTTCCATAGTATGGCCGAGTTGCTCTTTAAACATTGTAGTGACAAGCCTTTGGTAAGTTGCCCCGGCATTCTTTAAATCGAGGGGCATGACCTTATAGCAATAAGTGCCTCTCAGGGTGAGGAATGCCGTTTTTCCTGGTCATCAGGATGCATGGCGATTTGGTGATAACCCCTGTAGGCATCCAGGAAGCTCATACATTGATGATGAGCAGTTGCGTCGACTAGTTGGTCAATTTTGGGGAGGGGGAAACAATCCTTGGGGCAAGTTTTATTGAGCTCTGTGAAATCCATGCAGATATGCCAAGACCCATTTTTCTTCTTGACAACAACTATATTGGATAACCAGGTGGGGTAATTCACTTCGCGGATCGCACCGGTTCCCATAAGCTTATAGACTTCAGCAACAACGGCTAAAGTATGTTCGACTGCGAATCAGCGGCTCTTCTGGACGACAGGCTTAGCAGTTGGGTCAACATTCAAATGGTGTTGTGCCATGCTTGGGTCTACACCCAGCATCTCATAAGGTGTCCAGGTGAACACATCAATATTGCCGAGAATGAATGAAATCAACTCTTGGCGGTCGTCGGCGTCGAGACATGTGCCGATCAGGAAGAACTTGTCTGGTTCATTTGCAAGTCCGATCCGATCGACGTCCTCAAGGCTTTCTCGGTCCAAAATTTCAATCGAATTTACTTCCATTTCCTTTGGTTTTTGACTGAAACTGTAAGGTAGCACTCTTTCGCCGACTTCTGAGAGCCGCGAATCTGCTCAATGCCGTGTTGTGTTGGGAAGCGAAGTAACTGATAGTAAGTACTTGGTATGGCCTGCATTGCGTGCAACCAAGTTTTTCCCATGATCAAGTTGTATGGCGATGAAAGTTTTACAACCAGAAATTTCACGTCGAGTATCCTAGTGCTTGCATGCACTACAACCCTAACCTTGCTTAGAGGGTATTCGGGATTCGCGTTGAAGCCGAACATGGGGTACTCTGCCGGCGTGAGGTCTAATGCTGTGAAGCCGAGTTTAAGAAAAGTCTTGTAGTGTATTAAATCTGATGCGCTCCCCTGATCTATCAAAATGCGTTCAATAACAAATTTGTTGACGCGTAACCCGATAATGAGAGTGTTGTCATGGGGAAAAACTAACCCTTCGTGATTTGTGTCGTCGAAGCTAATCTCGCTAGTTGAATGAGGCCGTTTAGCTGATGTGAGCGGCTTAGATGAACGTGGTTGAGATTGCTAAGACTGAATTGTATGGACGCTATTTGGTGACAAAAGACTATAAATCATATGAATTACTCCCAGTGGCGGTGACTCTAGGCGTAAGGCTACTGCGTTAGGTGTGTTAACCTTTTGTGGGAGGTATTGACCTAGTCAGCCATCTTGTACAACTCTTCGAGGTGATCTTTCAAGGCGTAGCACCTGTCGGTTTCATACCTATGATCTTTGTGGTAATCACACCGCCGATCCCTTCGCCTTGTGTCGGGGGGCCCAATCATCTTGGTCGGCCATTTAACGAAAGGTAGGTGCTGTACTTTGGGTAGTATTTTGCTGATCGGCTCGGTCAACTCGGTATATTTCTTGTCAGACTACTTGGGACGCCTGCTCTCCACCTGATATTGTTCGCTCGATCGACATGAACGCTGGTCCCTCGATCTGCGGTTATCTTGGCGACTTTCTTGTTTTGGCCTACTTCGTAGTTCAGGGCTCACTTGCAGTGGAACTACGTTTATCGGCTGCACTAGAGTTGGTGCCGTCGTTTCTATGACCTTCTAACCCGCCTTGACACGGAGTGCATCGTCCTCTACTTTGCAGTATTCCTCAACTTTCTTCATCAAGGCCCACACGGTTTTAGGAGGCCGCCTTGTCAATGAGCTCCGGAGCGGACTGTCAGGGTGTAAACCCATCTTGAAGGCAGTGATGGCCATGGAATCATTGTAAGCGTCGTCAATCAAGTTGAAACATTCCCAATAACACGTCGAATACTCACGGAGGGTTTTATCTGGATTATTTTCCATCGCCCAGAGTGAGTCGGCTTGTTTTGGCTGAACCTCATTAGTAATGAACCTTGCCCGAAAGGATTTTTGGAGCTGATGAAATTTTTTGACCGAGGCCGGTTCGAGTTTATAATACCACCGGACCGCCAACAGATCCAGGCTGCTTGGGAACATACAACACATAAGTGCCTCATCGTCAGCGTGCAACGTCATTGCTTATTTGTAATGGCGAATATGATCCGTAGGATTTGACTTACTGTCATACAATGTAAACGTCGATGCCTTGAATTTTTTGGGCAAGACGACCTTTACAATTCATCATGCGAAAGGATTATGTCTATCCTCTCCGTCGGAATCATCACATTTTCCTCGTCCGTGACGCACGTATGGACTCCCTTCAGATGAGCTAGAGGCGCCAATGCACTCCTTTCTGGGTTCTTGAGTTGACGAGTCGGAGGCAGTGCTACTTTCGTGCCTCCGGTGTCGACGTCGTGGATTATCTTTCTTCTGTTCAGGCGACTGACCTCGTTCGAGATGCGGTGGGGTCTACTGAGATTTGGCTAATTGTAGAGCCAACTCTTTACGTAATCGTTCGTTGTCAGCTGCCATCCCTTCCAATCGTTGTTCATTTCGTTTTGCCTAATCCATTATCGTCTGCATGGTTTCCTACATCGAGGTCGAAGGTGAAGACTGAGTTACTGCGTCGAAATTCAAAGCTCTTCTTATAGTGATGTTCTCCGGACCAAGCATGGTTCTTGGTGTAACATCATCAGCCACCAATGGAGGATCATCTGTTACGTTTGTTATGAATGATCTCGAGTATTCCCACAGACGGCGCCAATTATGGTGTAATGGGTTTAGGAATACTCTATTGTCCAAGAACAAAATGCCCTCTCTGCCCTTCTCTCCTTTCTTATATATTGTTTCTCTTGTGACCTTCCAAGGGCCCACTGTTTCCTTATGGGCTTTGACCCCGTTCATGGACCCTCTATGTAGTCTATGGGATAATTAGTTCAAACGGCCCTTTAAGCCTGATTTTATTCGACTTTAGCCCACTAGACTTAATAGAGTCGACTTATCTGTGACCATAGATTCGGCATGTTCTGTCGACTTGCACTGTGTCAGCCTAGGACGCGGTTTCATTTATTCGGCTATCACAAAAACCAAATAAGGTGAACATGATTCAAACATATAATTACAAATATTCAATCATTTTAATTTTTTACATAAATATTCTATCTAATATCTAGAAAATAAACAATTGGAAAATTTACTAATACACCTTATGAGATTTGCTTAAAGTACAGATTGTCTTCTGTGATTTCAAAAATTACAAAGACCCTATTGTTAGAATTTTTTATTTAACAGAATTAACTAAAAAAATAAAATTCATAATTGCTATCTAATACAATAATAAAATTACCTAAATTATTAATTGAAATATATTTATAATATTATTAAAAATTATTAATTGACTTTATAATTTATTAATAAAAGAGATAATTTATTACGAAATTAAAAATTTTAAGAGATGAAATATAATTTTTAAAGCATAAAAACTAATTCATATTTTAATTAAATTTTAAGAGTTTATTTGTAATTTATTCAAAATAATTCGACTAACTAGAATCAATTTCAAAATAAATTTACGGAGACAAACGTTTTCCCATCCAAACACAATTGAAATACAAATGGAAAAAGGAAAAGTAAAAGACAAAACGAAAAGAATAGATTCTCTCTCTAGAATTCTCCTCTCTCTCTCTCTCTCTCTCGCTTTGTAGCCCACGTTAGTAGTCCTCCTCTTCCAGCAACCCATATAACTTTCGGCCATGGCATCACTGTTAGAGGTGGTAGTGGTGGTGGCGATGCCAGTCCTCTTCCTGATGGGTCTGTCTCTCTCCGCCAACAACGGCGGCGGAGTCGAAGCCACATGGTGCGTGACGAGGAGCGAGGCCAGCGACCAGGCTCTGCAGACGGCGCTGGACTACGCGTGCGGCGCCGGAGCAGACTGCGCGCCGATTCAGTCGTCAGGGCTGTGTTACCTTCCAAACACGCTTCAGTCCCACGCTTCCTATGCCTTCAACAGCTACTACCAGCGCAGGGGCAATGCCCCTGGCAGCTGCGACTTCTCCGGCACCGCCACCGTCGCCGGAACTGACCCCAGTTTGTCCCCCTCTCTCTCTCTCCTCTCTCTCTCTCTCTCTCTCTCTCTGCATGCTAATATTTGGTGGTTTATTTGTTGTGATTTGTAGGTTATGGATCTTGTGTTTTCCCATCTTCACAGAGGTATGCCCATTTGTCCTTTTTCTTTTTTGTTTTCTTCATATTCGTCTGTCACCAAAAATATATACATATTACATAGATTTATGTATTTAATTTGTGTAGAAGAAGTATGTGATTTTGGATACATGTTCCTCATCCATTGATTCTCTGCTTATTTCTTGCAATATGTATAATACGGTAGTGAGGGACAGAAACGGAGGGAGAGATTAGACAAGTGTTTTTTTTTAATCAAGGTTACGGGATTTTAAAAGAGGAATGTTAGGGATCATGAAAAAAAATGTCACGAAGATGATCATGAAACATTTTTTATTTTTGGATTACATATATAATAAAATACAACACACCAATCAACAGATAAAAAAATTTCATGATGTATTTTATGATATTTTTTTCATGATTTTTAATAATTACTCATTTTAAAATATGTTTTCTGTTTTTTAACTTTATGTTAATTTATATAATTATAATTTTAAAGCATGATTTTAAACTTGAGTTGAGTTTATGCCTTAGAAACACCACTTTAGAAAGCTTTGGAATAATTCGGATTTTAAGTAGGGTAGGGTCATCCATTGTCCAATTGGTGTTGGTTAAACTTTAAATAATACATTTTACGTATATTTTAATATACTTTATATATATTTCTCAATTCTTAACCATTGTCCCATGGGGTCGTGTTTTTTAACATATTTATTTTAAATACTACGAGTCTTGCTAATCACCTTCTAATGGATGCCACTTAAAGGTTTGGATAATATTAAAATTTTAAATTAAATACTTATTTTATTTATATTTATTAATAGGGAAATTTATTATAAAAGAAAAAAATTTCAAGTATTTGTAGTGTAATTAGTTCATATGATATTCTTATATCTCAATAAATTTTATTATTTTGGACATTTGATTTATCAAATTCTAATTCTCATATTTAAAATATTTTATGAATAATTATATATCCTTACAAATATTTTTGAATCTTTAGAGAATCTTCACTCAAACTTTTAAAATTTGATTTTTAAAGGTTTAGGTAACAAATTGGCATATGCCAATTTTAAATACCTTATATGTTAAATTTATTATTATATTAATTAGCAAATCAATATATGTTAATTTAATATGAAAGCTCTTCATCCGATATGTCAAATCTATTATTATATTATTTTTAATTAAAGACCAAAAAAAAGAAAAAAAAAAAGCATCAAGGGGTCTTAGAAACATGATTTAGACCTCTAAAAAGAGAGTTTTAATGGAGCATTAATTTGTCTTTTTCTTCCCTATATTTTGTCTTCTACCTCAGTGTTTTGTTTTGTTTTTTGTTTTATATATATATATATATATATGTGGCCAGCTCATTAGAGCTGCACTATAACAGTTCTAATTAAAGCTCTGCAGCACTGTCGAGGGGTCTTAATATCAAAATTAGCATGAAAGAGTAATGCCAAAAGTCACATCAACTTTTGACACATCAACTTTTGACATATCGGGTAAAATTGATACTTGATGTCAAAAATATGACTGTTAAAGTGTCACATCATATTTGAAATATCGGGTGAAAGTGTTCTTATTTGCTCAGGGAAAATGAGTGAGAGCACTAATTAGTGTTACCACTAATGATGTGGCAGTGGGTCTCACCATGAATGATTTGATGTTTTGGTCTTGGTGTTGTATTTTTTTTCTTTTTTTATTGAGTGCCATGTCATTAGTGATCTTTTTAGAGCTCCAAAATTAGTGGTCTCTATCATTATTGTTAACTTAGTGATATGAAACATTCAATGTAAATGTGAATATTAATATTTGTTTCACCCTAGTATTATAGGAGTATTTTGGTGATCATATCATTCATGAGATTTATTAAAATATAAAAAAAAAATTTAATTAAGTGAAACATAAATAAGCTGACAGAAATTTATGAATAAATATTTTATTTTAATATATTGATTACTGATTTTATATAAGAAAATTAAATTAAATTTAAATATGTTTAAAAGACTTGTGCATGAAAATTCAGGTAAATTACAAATAAACTTCGGCGCTGTTTGGGAAGTCGGAAATGAGGCTATTATAGCATCATTTGAGAAAAAAGCCCAAAAGCAACATTGTTCACAGGTTTTCAAAAAAAAAAAAAAAATTAGGCTACTGCCCTACACTGTCACAGCCGGAAATTGTTACATCAAGGGCTAAATTATCATTTTGTCCCTTTACATCAATTTAAAAAATTATAATTTAGGGACAAATTTGTCATTTTAAATTCAAACATCATTTCAATACACTTTTCAATACAACAACTCAACTAAAAATTCATCTCATCTTCCCAAACACAAAGACTAAAATAGCCTACTAAAATAATCAAAAAATCAAAAAGCCTCTAAAATAGCCACTTCCCAAACGAGGCCTTCTTGAGATTTACTTTGTTTAAAATACAGATTGTCTTATGTAGTTTGAAAAATTATAAATACCTCCTTATTAGAATTTTTTATTTAATAGAATTAATTAAAAAAATAAAATTTATAATTGATATCTTATACAATAATAAAATTATTTAAATTATTAATTGAAATATATTTTTAATATTATTAAAAATTGATAATTGATTTGATTATTTATTAATAAAATAGATGATTTGTTATGAAATTAAAAATCTCAAGAGATGAAACGTAATTTTTAAAATTAGAGAGGATGGTTTGTATTTTAATCAAAATTGTAATTTACCCTGAAAATTCGGTTTGAGAAAAAAAAATGTGAAAAAAACTCGAGATTGGAGAGAGCTCTCGTCCGATAGCGTGTGCTTTGTGCATGGGGTGGGTGCTCATTTGTTATCTCGACCGTCGATTATGTTATTTAACTTCAATTTCCGGTTCAGATCACGGAGTGATATCTCTATAGTTTGCTCAGTTTGTCTTTTGTATTTCACCGTTGGATCGTTCCTGAAAATCAATATCATCCAACGGCTGGAAATTTAAAGTCAGATCAAGAGTAGTACCTTTTTTTTTTTCTCACGATCAAGAGTAGTACCTTACTGCGCACTCCTGACGAAGACAGACATAGGATATCTGAATTGATGCGACATGACACGACAATTCTACTTATTTTGTGGGCCTACACTTTCATATTATAGTAGTGTCGAAAAAGCAAAAGCAAAAGCCATTAATTCTAATAACAACAATGATTCATCCCCTTTTCCTATCACCCCCTTTGGCCCCCTCTCTCTCTCATTGGTTGCTTTTTCTTTTTCTTTTTCTTTTTCTTTTTTTTCCTGCTCCTCCAATCACTCCCTGACACATGGCAAAGGGGGTGAGGGGGTGACCCCCAAAAGGGGGTCTCAAGTATTATTCTTCTAATAATTAGTAAACTTTTTATTAAACTCTTCGCAAATGTGTGGAACTCGCATATTTTTGATAAAAAATTTAGGGTTGGTTTGGGATATTCTAAAAAAGTGTATTTTTTTGATTTATTAGCTTATATAGATTGGGTTTGGGTTGGGTTTGATGTGATGTATTAGAGAAGTGATGTGATTTAAATAAGATGATGTGACTTAAATAGGATAGTGATTTTTTTACTTTTTGTATTATTTAAGTTATGCCAAACTTGACCTAAATTATTGGAGATTTTTAATATAATTTTATTGAAAATTATATGATGAATTACACTTTTATCTTTTAAGTTTTGTTATTTCTTTAAGTCCGTTTGATTGTCTGGATTGAATATAAAATTTGGATAGTAGATGGATTATATATATTGTGGGGTCACTTATATTATGTTTGATTAAGATAGGATATATAATGAAATAAGAGGAGAGTAATTATTTTTGACTTTTAGAGAGATTCCCTATATTCGACAGTGGGAATATTCGATACCATAGGGGGTTGATATTACACATCTCTCCTTTTTCATTATATACTGCTAGCCTATCACCCGTGCTATGCACGGGGATAATTATAGATATTTATATTTATATTTGTTTTAATTTTTTTTAATATATAATTATGTTTTTAAAGATTTTTTATAAAAATAATTTAACAATATTATCACTAACCATAGTATACAGGAGAAATTAAAAAGGCTACTGCAGTAATTATGCACGGACTGTATCTATAATTATTTGTATGAGGGAATTTTAAATACTAATCAAAGATTTTGACCAAATCAATAAATGCAGGCATGTGGGTTGGAAAAAGTTAATAAATACTGATCAGGGGATTTTGACCGAATCAATAAATGCTAAGTTTTTTTTTTTAAAATAAAAAATTTAGAAAATTAAGATTGAAAGATTGGAGCTCCCCACAAGGTTTGGGGTTTAGAAACCCCATTTTTCTTAATATATTTACAATTATTTATATATGTGAATTGCGATTTTTAAATGTTTTTTTTTTTTAAATGTCTTCTTTTTTTCCTTTTTTTATATTATATTAAAGTTTAATATTTTGATAATAATCATATTTTAGAAACCCCATTTTTCTTAATATATTTACAATTATCTATATATGTGAATTGCGATTTTAAATTTTTTTTTTTTTTTAAATGTCTTCTTTTTTTCCTTTTTTATATTATATTAAAGTTTAATATTTTGATAATAATTATATGTGTTGGACTTTTCAAGAAATTAAATTTCTTCTTTTTTTTATTATATTATATTAAAGTTTAATATTTTGATAATAATCATACGTGTTGGACTTTTTAAGAAATTTTTTTTATGCTTGTTCTTAATGCATTAAAGTGTTATTATGAGGGATAATAATCATATCTGTTGGGACTTTTCAAGGAATTCATATGTGTTGGATTTCAAAGAATTTTTTTTATACTTGTTCTTAATGCATTAAAGTATTATTATAAGGGTAAGACTTGGAGGTTGGGAGAAGTTAATAAATGCTAAGGTTTTTTTTTTTTTTAAAATCAAAAAATCAAGAAATTTAGATTGAGAGATTGAGAGATTGGAGCTTCTACAAGGCTTGTGGTTAAAAACCTCCTGTTGCTTAATAGATAGTATAGTATAGATCTGGACTCCTTACATCCAGAGCAACTAAACACAGGATATAAGAAGACAAAAAAAATATGTGGAACCCACCTCATATTATATCCGATCTTACCCTCATATCCATCTCTTACATATGGTAAACAAACAGGGCCTTAATTGTTGAATTTTTTTCTTTATTTTGGTTCTTGATTTATGAATTAGATAAAGATTTATTAAAGGAAGAAGAGAAAAAGTAAGTACAATATTATTATTATTGTATTATTATTAATAATATTATTATAATAGTTATAAGGATGACATCAAGTTATTATTGTATAACTATTATATTATATAACAGTTATTATATATATAATATATTTATAAAATAATATATATTTATACATATTAATAAAAAAAATAAACACATATATGTAAAATAAAAATAAAAAATTAATTGGAACACATTATTTAAAAAATATAATAAATAAATAAAATAATTAATGTGTATTAAAATAAAAATATTTATAAAAAAAATTAAAAAATCTGTCGTGTTCCCTGCCGTGTCCATGTCCGTGTCCCCATATTTTAAAAATTCCCGTGTCCGGTGTCCGTGTCCGTGCTTCATAGCTTCCAAGAGTCTCTTGGAGTGACTCAAACTCGAGAATTTGAATTTTCTCCTTAAGTTTTCAACTTTGGGCCAATCCCTTGGGGTTAATTTGAACATTAGTTAACATAGATGATTAGACAATGGATCATTGTCAAAAGTGGTTAGATCATGATGAATTATTTGAGATATATTTGCTATTTTTTCTATCACAAATGCTTAATGGCTTTTGATTTCTTCAAAATTTCAGCACGGCAGGAGGAACAGGAGGGACTCCAACAACAAACCCATCTGTAATTGCGCCACCTCCACCGGCAACAACGGTGCCGCTCTATGGCAATGGAGGACTGACACCCACCAACACAAACAATTCTAGAGCTAGTATGGAGTTCTCAATTACAACAATCTTGATTTCCATCTCTTGCTTTCTTCTTCTCTCATTCACATATCAACAACAACTCATGTAGGTCTTTTGAAGTGGAAGGCTAGGTTAGTACATTTTTGTTAGAAATTGGAGCCTTCTTTTGTCGCTACCACCATCATGTAGTAGTTGTTTAGAATGCCCATTTGATCTTTATAGTTTTATTTTGTCCTTTTGGTGGTAAAAGGGGTTGTTAGAAAAATTGGGACTCGATGATTTGGAGAAGTTCTTTTAGATTGAGCAATTGGGTTTAAGTGAAACCCTTCAAACTCCACTGTTGTTAAATTGTCGTAGATTTTATAAATTCAATTCAATGATCCAATTCAATTGTTTGGGTAGGCTATAAGCTTCATAATTGTGTTAATTGGTATGAAATGGAACACAAATTAGCAGGTCT
Organism: Camellia granthamiana; assembly: GCA_036172215.1. Taxonomy (NCBI): domain Eukaryota; kingdom Viridiplantae; phylum Streptophyta; class Magnoliopsida; order Ericales; family Theaceae; genus Camellia; species Camellia granthamiana. The sequence continues at coordinate 26,343,652 of CM069910.1, read as the reverse complement.
TGTCTTGTATTGTATGCATTTGCCTTGATAAATTTCGAATTTACTTTTTCTGTATAGGCTGTATACTTAGATTTGCTAGCAAGTCAATCTTTTACACCTTGAATTTATCAAATAGGTGTGAAAATTTCTGAGTCATGAACTATGAAGGGGAAACCGCAAGCCATAAATTTGAATTTCTTCTGGATTTAATTGATACATGTGATTTGTGTGTGATTGAGGTATTCGGGCTTATATTACGTAGTGGTGGATTCAAAATCCAAGTAAATTAGTAAAGGCCAAAAAATAGAGAACATTTTTATTATATAATGCAAGTCTTTAAAAGCACAATATTTTAGTACTTCCATTTGATAAATTACTCAGTATTAATCCATGCATCCAAGAGAAATAAAGTTAATGGCCCCAATAATCAAATGCACTTCTGTTGCTTCATCACTCCTTAAACCTGAAGAGACCAAGCACAGAAATAAAAATGATATGAAAACAGTGTGGTTTTGAACTTTTTCCAAAACAAAAATAAACGATACCAAAGAAGCAGACTAGTGTATTTCAAATACAAAGCATAATACATACTCAAACCTAACTGTGGTTAGTTAAGATTACTTGTAAATGGCTATTTATGTTTTAGCTCCTTTGAGGCCAATATAGTGATTGATAAATGTTATGGAAACATTTAGATGTATGAACTAGAATTACTGATAGAAATTCACCATGGATCAGAAATTTAATAATTATGTCTGTTGAGAGCTACTGATTCCTCTGTTGTTACTGTTTATGGTTTTGGTTTCTAGTGTGAATTAGAGTACATGTAGTCTGTTGATTTACTATATAGAGAGGGAGAATAGATTGTATTTATTCATATGGTTAGGGGCTCCTTATATAGGAGACGATTTACAAATTGTAATGATGAAAACCTAAAGCACTAACATTGCACTATACATAAAGTCTAAACCACTAACATAAAGCTAACACACTAATATATAGGAGAAGGTGTAGAGAGTAGGTGGTAGGTGTAGGTGTAGGTGGAGTAGGTGGTATACATTAACAGCCCCCCTCAAACTCAAGGAGGATAGACACAAACTAACTTGAGTTTGGAGAGAGTAACAAAACAGGAAAATAAATTGACAAATAAAATAAAAGTGGATAGGAGACACTGTATGGTCGTGTCAGACCATTGGTGAAGACACTGTATGGTCGTGTCAGACCGTTGTAAGAGAACAGTTTACGGGGTCATGTCGGACCGGTGTAGAAGACAGTTTACGGGGTCATGTCGGACCGTTGTAGAAGACAGTTTACGGGGTCATGTCGGACCGTTGTAGCAGACACTATGTGGTCGTGTCAGACCGTTGTGGTAGAGGCTGACCGGAATCAATGTCGGGACAGTTTATGGGGTCATGTCGGACCGGTTGCAGCAGACACTGTGTGGTCGTGTCAAACCGTTGGAGAAGCTGACCGAAATCAATGTCGGGACAGTTTACGGGGTCATGTCGGACCGAAGTAGAAGCTAACCGGAATCAATGTCGGGACAGTTTACAGGGTCATGTCGGACCGTAGTAGAAGCTAACCGGAATCAATGTCGGGACAGTTTACGGGGTCATGTCGGACCGTTGTAGCAGATTGTGGTGGTGCACCAAGGGGGCGACTTAGGGAGTGCGCCATGGGGTGGCTTGGGTGGTTCGCATGGTGTTTAACCATGCTCACCATGATATATGTAGAATACCCCCCTCAAACTCAAAGAGGTGTGAAGAGAGAAACCGATTTGAGGTTGAAACAAAGGGATGGAGAAAGTGGAGCAAAACAGCTCAACACAGAGTGGATGTGGTAAAAAAAATTTTTTTTTTTTTTTTTTTTTTGGGAGAAACCAGCCCAGGGGTTTGGGTTGGTGGGTTTGTAGTGGAACGGGGAGGGAGTGGGATGGTGGGTTGTCATGACATAAAATAATAAGATGGTCCAGCAGAGAGAGAGAGAGAGGGTTGATTAACGGTGGGTTGTCAGGACATAAAATAAGAAGATGGTCCAGCAGAGAGAGAGAGAGTGGGTTGATGATTAAAAATGGTTTGGTGGTGGGTTGGTTTGCCAAAAAAAAAAAAAAAACATTGTTTAGAAAAAGAGGGAGGTGGAATGATGATGATAATGTTTGGAATGAGTGGGTGCAGAAGTGAAGATTGGTTTAAAAATAAAAAAGGGGTATGGGTGTGTGCTAAAGGTGGTGGAGGATGGGTTGGAAAGTGTAGAGAGAGAGAGAGAGCAAAGTTGGGTGACATTACTGCAATTGCTTTAGCTGCAGTGATTCTTGAAGGTGCCTCACAGTGGACGAGCATTTTGTCGAGAGAGATCGGAAGGGTGGTGTCGTGGCCGTGGACAACCATGGAGGCGGAGTCGCCGACGAGGCAGATATCGATTCCGGTGGTGTAGAGGTGGATCGCGAAAGGGTAGTCGTAGGCGGTGACCATGGTGATGGGTTCGCCCTTGCGGTGTTTCTGCCCGAGGTGAGTGAGGCTGTAGGTGATGGTGGCTCGGTCGTGGAGTTGTAGCGGTGGTGGCTCAGCAGTGATGAGTCACTGCTGGAAGCAGTGGCGAGGCTTCCGGTGACTGAGCGAGAGCAGCACGGCGGAGTTCGCCAGCGAGCTCGGTGGTGGCGGAAATGGAATCCAGGACGATTCGAGCAACGTGACTCGGTTTGTGATGCATGCTCGAGAACCGATCATACCGAGAACAGACCGACCTTTCAAGACGAGCATAGTGTCGCGCATGATAAAGGAACTTCGGTGCTGTTCAAGGTGTTGGCGGTGTTCGCGTTTCGGAATATAAGCTTGACGGTGGTGAGCTTGCTGCAGCAAAGGTATTTTAGCCATCTCATCAAAACAAAAGTAAGAGCATGGGAAAGATGGTCTGGGCCTTTGGAAGTGTTGTTGAAGAATCTGTCATTGAAGAAGAAATTAGGAAATTTTGGGTTTGTCCGGCGGGCGGCCAAGGTGAGGCTGCCGCCCACCGGTGAAGCGGAATTACTAAGTTGTTAACTTAGCTCTGATACCATGTTGATTTACTATATAGAGAGGGAGAATAGATTGTATTTATTCATATGGTTAGGGGCTCCTTATATAGGAGACGATTTACAAATTGTAATGATGAAAACCTAAAGCACTAACATTGCACTATACATAAAGTCTAAACCACTAACATAAAGCTAACACACTAATATATAGGAGAAGGTGTGGAGAGTAGGTGGTAGGTGTAGGTGGAGTAGGTGGTATACATTAACATAGTCAAAGAACTATATCATGCTTAGTCATCCCAGAGCACAAACTTAGTACGCTGACGTGGTATTCCCAGACCAATAAGAGCACTAGTCATGAGATGAATGGAGCCGGCTGACGTGGTGTTTCCAGACCAATAAGAGCACTAGTCATGAGATGAATGGAGCCGACTTTGACCTGCCTTGGTCAGTTAGGTAGGAAGCAAGGCCGGCTCTATATATTCATCATCATTTGCATATTTCACTTGGATTAATTACCTTTGGTCCCACGGGGCACCTATCAGGTTGCCTTACAATGTAAATCTGATCTCCAGCCATGTTGTACATGTCCTGATTCCGGTGCCATGACCACAGAGCATGTGTCTCATTCTTCACCTGTGCTCCAAACATTGCCCCATTATCAGTTTGAAATTCTAGTGACAACCATTCTTTTACTGGAAAATTTTGAGTTAACAGATCTAAGTAGGTAGTAAGAATCTGAAAGGGGTTAAAGAGTCATCCAAATATAACAATGACATATTTTGTTCAAAGGAGGCTTGTGCCAGCATTGAGAGAGAGGGAGAGAGAGAGAAAAGTACCTCTAGAATCCCATGTCCAAAGCTAGTTTCCCTGTATGCACTGTAATCAGGCTGCCGGTCCCAACAAAACTTACCTGCTGCTGGGCCTGAGGTAAAGTTGTATGCACAGAATCCACCCATGTAACCATCTGGTGTGGTGGATGGGTCTGGACAATTACCTGGTTCATCAGCATGTGGAATTGCCATCTTCTCTCGGTTACCACCATCACCAACTGTGATATAAACAGGACCACACGGATCCAATGTATAGTTATATACTCTGTTGGACCTCTCATACGCATGAACCTGTTGATTTTCGCTAAATAATTAGAACCATCAAGACCAATGAAAGTCTTTTATTTCTTGCTTACAAGGAGACAGTAGACACTTACATGTCCATTAAAGACCATGTCGACACCATATTTGTAGAGCAGTTCTTCCATTGCTACCTTCATACACTCGGCCTCTCTGTAATGTGCCTTGTAGCTGCTGTACCATGGTGGATGCCACGTAGCTACCAACCATGGAGTCACTTTTCTGTCAACTTTAGCGAGGTCTCTCTCCAACCACTTGTATTGATCCGCTGTGGGGGGAAACAAGAATAATATAACAAAAGCAATGGTTGTAAAACATTACTCGTGGACACAGTCGTGTAAGTTTAATTACCTGATTTATTATAAGCAATGTAGCCCCCGAGCATTATGAAATGAATGCCTCCTGCATTGAAAGAATAATATAAGGTGGAAGAAGATTCGCTTTCCTTAGATGGGAATGCAAATCGAGAACTGTAAGATGCAAATGTCAGATTTCCAGCCTGTTGTTCTATATCATGGTTTCCTTCTATCGCCATTATTGGAACTTTAGATACTAGAGGCTGCATAAACCTGAAATAACATACCCCGTGGAATATGCATAAGCAAGATTGCAAATGAATTGACATAAAATGAAATATTAGAAATATAAGGACTAGAAAGACGCAGGATTAGCAGTCAAAAAGGGTAGTATATGTCATCACCTTGGAAGGCTTCAGTTATTATTATTATTTAAATAAATAAAAAAATACTGAACCGATTCCGAGAATGAAGGTTGGAGAGTTACCTGGCCCAATAATCCCAACGAGGCTGATAGGTCTCATGAATGGGTGTTTGTGGAAACGAACAAAAGTAACAGTCCGAACCAGTACCATTTGTGAGATACAAGTTAGCATAAGTTACATCCCCGACTAATAGAACAAGATCAGGATGATTTCTCATCAAGTGGCTGATTGTTGAAGTGGTATTATACGTAAGACCCAGATCTCCCACCACCGCTATTCTTTTTGGATAATTCCTAGGACCCGAAACAGGCATTGTCTTGAAATAGGACACATTACTCATTGCTGGTATAGACGGATCTCCACATTGATAATAGTATACTGTGTTGGGCTTCAACCCTGCAAAAAAAAGGAAAAAATAAAAATAAAAGAATGAACAAGTTCAAATTAACCACTTCACAGCAAATTCATCTGTATTGTGTCTAGGTACACAAGCATTGAAGCCTGATGCCAATCAGTTCATATCAAATTTAATCCAAAAAATGTATACGTGCTTTAACAGAAGTAGATTGTTTAGGGTTAGGGTAGAATTGTATATTGAAATTATAGTAAATTTTTAAAAAAAATTAAAATTTCATGTATTAGTAATACCTGTGAGACGAACATGGTGAATAATTCCGGAAGTGTAATTCTGCAGGCCTTCAAAAGGATAGAGTTGATTGTAGATGAGTGAATCCCCCTTTGCTTTGTGAGTTAATCCAGATTTCGACTTCCTATAATAAACAACACTTCTTACAGTTTCAGGGTTTAGTGGTTCAATGTTGTTGCCAATCTGAAATTCCCCTGCACATTCAATTTAATTTCACATTCTCAAATACCGTAATCGAAGACCCTAATGTTCATAATTATAGATTTAACAAAATTAATTTCCATTGATGTGCACATGCGTGCGTGTACACCCTCATATGTGAAATAGAAAAAAAATCAAAATGCTCTGTTTTGAGATGCAATCGTATCCACGTAATTTTATCGAAATAGTAACAATTTCATTCAATAAAAGCAACAATTGTAAATCAGCTCAATGAAACAGTGAACTGCAAAATGAACATTATACTAACACAATTCATTGAGGCATAACTACACACACATCATCTGTGCAATTTTGACAACACAAATCATATCATGGATTACCTTACCTCAATCACTCGTCTTTTCCACTATTTTTGTGAATTCAATCTTGTAACTATTTAAAAGATTTAGGAAGCAAAAATTTGATTCTCTAAAAACAGAACAACCCATGTATTCATTCAATTTCTCAAAGCTTCTACCCAAAACCCAATTCATATTCCCCATCTTCTATATTTATCTCAACAAATTCAATCAAATGAAGATATGGGGCAAAAAAAATACCAGTGATCCAAGATATCCAAACTGAATCATGAGTTGAGGAGAGAGAAACTGATATTTGCTCAGGCTCAAACCCTGTAACCTTCCTTTGCACACGAGGATCGGTGTCAGGCAAGTCTGTGGCCAGTCCGCGGAAGTTGTTATCAAGAGGAACAGTCACAGGCTTGAAGGGTCCTTCAATGGTTGTTGGGATTTCAGCATGAGCTAGGACCAAGCTAAGAAGAAGAAATAGAGGAAGCCCAATTACGGTAACTACATGGAAACCCATTTCTAGAGCTTACATGAATCAAACAACCAAAACCCAGATACAAAAACAGATAAGAAGACCCTCTAGAGAGAGAGCGAGAGAGGGAGAGAGAGAAGGTGGCTAAAGCTTTCTTGGATAGAGGTAGCAGTGTAGAGCACTACATACATATATATATATTGGGCATATGTGTTTGTGTGTTTGACGTGTATCAATAGCAGCAGTGGAGCAAACGCAATTGCAATTTTACATTAAATTTCTTAAAATAAGGAAGATTTGTCATATTTTGAAAACTGTTTAGTAGTTATTAGGCATTATTGAAAAAGAAAATATTGTTATAAAGACTCAAACTTGCTTCTTAAAAGAAAAAAAGGGGAAAAAAAATCCAAACTATTTTTTGAGTTACATAATATAGATACTTCTGGATTACATATTATTAAAAGGGTAAAAGTGCAATTGAAAAAGAGATTGAAAATAGATTTGTATATTTATTAGGTGGAGATGGAGGGAAGGTGTGGAAGATTGTTTAGATAGAGAGACAGAGTTACGGAGGAAAAATTGTTTAATATTCTTAGAGCGTCTTTATTATTCATCATACATTATATTTTTTTCATGTTCGACAATTATTCGATATGAAATCACGAATCTCATCTTCTCTGTCAATCATAACATTTTAGAGCAATACGTAACCATGCTCCAGGAACACTCAATAATCACTCTGTGAAGGGGATTGGGGTGGGGTGGGGTGGTGTTGTGTTGGGACATTCAACGGTTTTCTGGAAGTTAGCCTGAAAGCAAAAAGAGAGCATCAGAGGGTTCAGCTTTCTTTCGAGGCAAAAAGAGAACCAACAGCTGGACTTCCTTTCAGTTTCTCTCTTTGGACATGGCCGGCTTCAAGCCTCATGCAAGTGGCACTCACTCACTACTCTTCAAGGCAGGCCCAAAAAGTAAGAGGCTAAAGAAGTCACAATGCTCTTGCACTCTTGTGCTCGGCATAAAAAAATAAATTAAAATTGAAGTATAGTTAGGATCGACCTATAATTAAGTTAAAATAGGCTAGTCTTGATTATTATTTAAAGTTATGATTTAAAATGATTCTTAATTATGTTGTAATTTTATGTTCAACGAATAAGTTCTGATTATGTGTAATAGTAATATAAGAATTTTATACTTTAAAACGGTTTTAATTACGTCCTATAAGATTGACGAATATAATATATAGTAGAAGAACAAATGCATAGTGCAGAGCAAAACCCACATAAGAGAGAAGTTGTTGGTTTTGGGTGCAACATGACTCAACTTAGGTGGTCCATGACATGAGTCATATGACCATATTTACAAGTGAAAATTTGAACCCATATGCAAGTAGGGGTTACAGTGAAAATTAGTAATTATCTCTCCTTTAACTAATGAACCCCCATATGTCCTTTATTAATATAATAAAAGTTCTATAATAATTTGAAATCTTTTATTGGTATGAATGCAAATTAATAGTTTGAAACGTTGCGTTGTCTAGATAAAAAAGCAAATATTGTTGGGCACTAAAAAGTGTCTTTAAAATTATGCTTTCATACACTAGAGTTGATGGCAGTTCAAAAAAAGGTACACTAGAGTTGATTCATCAAGACTTGGTGTGGACAGAAAGTTGAAGCACCGTAGAGAACTCTACCTTCTTTCAAGGGCCCAAAACACAGGCCCAAACAAAAGACGAACTAATATGAATGCCAGTATTTTTATCTTTGCTGAATTTTTTTTTTTTTTTTATTTTTTTAAATGCACCTAATGTAGATGTATTAAAAAGTAAAAATATTTGTGAACATATTTTAAAAATTTACTAAAAACAAAACAAAAAATAAAAATGTGCACTTTTTTTTTCTTTTTTTCTTTTTCCTTTAGTGAAATTTTTTCAAATTAGTCACAATTTTTTTATTTTTATTTTTTAGGTGCATCTAAATTAGGTACATTTAAAAATTAAACAAAATTGTAATTACAAAAAAATCTCAGAGTTTTACACTTGTAACAAAATAAATTTTTAATTTTTAATTTTAGCAATTTAAATCCTAATCTTTTGATTGTTTTCAATTAAAACCATAAACCTATTTTTGTTAAATAAAATCGACAGAAAAATAATATATTAGTCATTAAACTCAATGTAAGTGTATATAAAACATCTACCATTTTTGTTGAGTTTAATGAAAAAAATATCATTTTTTTTTTTGGGGGGGGTCAAGTTTACTTAATGAAAATAGGTAAATAATTTAAATTGAAAAAAAATAGGGTTTAAATTGTCAAAATAAAAATTCATAATTTATTTTGTTATAAGGGTCAAATCTTGGGATTTCTTATAATTACCCTTTAAAATATATATATATATATATATGGAAAAAATTTACTTAGAAAAAAAAGAAAAAAAGAAAAAAGAAGAAGCTCAAAAAATATATTTGAGTTGGAAAACCAAACAGAGTTTTCTAGAAAACTTGGGTCCTCACATATGATACAAATTAAATTTTGTATTCTTTTAAACTATATTTGAATAGGAATTTTAAAAAATAAAGATAAAAATTTATATTTCATTGAGATTTTATCTTTCTTTTTACATGTCTTTATTTAATGGTGTGGAGGAATAAAATATTGGCCCAGACCCAAGTTCAGCCAAGCAAATTGGCCCAAAGGAAAAAAGCCCACATGACTAAAAAGTCCATCAAATAAGAGGGCAATGTCACGTGACCCAAGCATGAATGAAATCTCCTTCTATAAAAAAAATCAGCAGAATGTGACGAAATCCTAAGATCCATCCTTAATCAACGGTGAAGATAACAATTGTCAGAAATAACATGACTATCTGATCAAGATAATCAAACGAGTAGAGTATTTGGCAAGTTGACTACTAACACCTGACATAATCTAAGTAGCTCGCAGCAGGATGATCTGACGATAAAGGATAAAGACAACCTGGTCACTTGCCCGACCAAAGTCTACGGCCAGCCAGAGCCCTCAAATCAAGACGTTAATTCAACGGCCGAGGCCAAGTGTTGGCACCACAAATCTGTAATTTTTATTATTATTTATTATTTATATAATTGCAGGACATGTGGCATTCTCCTACTCATTTGGAGGTTATGAGAAGTTATGAAATATGAAAAGATGAGGAAGAATTAAATGGAGAACATGAAGCATGAATTGGAGGTTAAAGGAAGTTATGAAGACATAGAGGAATATGTGGCATTGTGGGAATGAAGATGGAAAAGTGGGTAGTTTTAGGTGGTTATTAGGTAGTTATTTCCTACAAATATTTGTCTATAAATAGTCATTCATGGCTATATTGTAAAAGAGCCAGAACTAAAATCAAAGACACTTGATTTCAATATTTCTTGTCATTTTCCTTATCTTAGGGGTAGTTTAACATAAATTTATATTTCGAAACATTTATTTTCAACATTTCCTTTTCAAAGCATTTTATGCACTTCCTTTCGAAGCATAGGAGTAGAAGTAAATAATTATTACTTTGATTGTTTACTCAATCATCTTTCTCCGTCTCCCTCATTCTTCTTTTAATTTTTCTTTTATCTACAGTTGGTAATTTTGAAGTCCTCTTTGTTGAGGCAAAAGAACCGTCAACGTAATCGATTGATAATTGGCTTGAATTTAATTTGTAAGGATTTTTCAGTCCTTGCTAGTACGCTCGTATTTATGATATTTTCCTTTGTAGGAAAAATAAGTCAACAATTTTTGGCACGCCCGGTGGGACTAGTTGAAATGGCTAGACGTAGGAGATAAGGAGAAAATGAACGCTTAGAAAAAGGCGTGGAAGGAGAGGTAGAAATACCTAATCCATAGGATAATATAATAACACATCTTGTGGAGACACCTCTTTTATCAGAACCTATGGTTGAACAGACCAGCACTTCGGAACAAGTACCACATGTCATAATGTTGGACGAGGCTAGGGAATTGTACCATCCACTGTTTCATCTACTCAACCAATGAATCCATGGGATGGCCTAGTAGATGCCATGGGACAGCAGTTAATGAATATAGTGGAAAGGTGGGCAACATCCTTTTTGGAACGAATGAATACCCACCAATCAACAAACACAAGACACATGGAGGAAATTTTAAATGTCTCTCAGCAAAGATTGGCTAGAGATAAACAGCCTATGCAAATTAATGGACATTCTAATGGTCAAACTAGCAATCAAAACTATGAAAGACCATCACCTCAGTTTCGGTATGAGCCTCTTTCGAGGCCTATGGCAAGTCAAAATGCCTCATTACTTAACAGTGAAGCCATGCAAACTGGTGGATCTGGCTTGGTACAAGAAAATGGCATAAGGATGGTTCCAAATCCCATGTTCGAAGCCATACCTGGCACAAGGGGGTTCACTAACCCTTAATTCGAATTTATACCCGGGGGGTTGGAAGGTTTTCCTACAACTGGAAGAGACACAACACCTGTGTCAGCACCTTTCGCAGGTCCTTTCACAGGACAGGCTCAAAGAGGTCATCCATACCTTCAACAACAGCCAGCACCATAGGGACAACCAGTCCCAAATATACCACCCTATGGACCAAGAAGACTCCAAGCACAAGGTTGTCCACCAAATCTTGTGTTTGTTTTTCCAGTAGTAGTTCAACAGGCACAAAATATGGTCCTTAGGGACCAAATTGCTGACATTGTTAGAGCGATGTGTGGACCAATGGCTCGGGGGGTTCAGACTCCTATCTACAGGAAACCATACCCAGAATGGGTAGATAGGGTACATGAATACCCAAGAGGTTTCAGGGTACCAGATTTTGCCCTTTTTTATGGGAATGGAAACCAGTCAACGGTTGAACATATTACTAGATTCACAGCTCAGTGCGGTGAATTTACCAATAATGACTATATGAAGTTAAGGTTATTTCCAAATTCTCTAACTGGAGGAGCATTTGTATGGTATATTAATCTTACACCTGACTCTATCCAAACTTGGCAATAAATGGAAGAGGCATTTCATGACCAATTCTTCCAAACAGAACCAGAGGTTTCCATGGCAGACTTGGCAAAATTGAGTCAAAGGCTTGATGAGAAGGCTACTCAGTTTATTGCCAGATTTAAAATAGCACGAAATAAATATAGGATCATCTTACCAGTGCCTAAATTTGTGAGACTGGCTCAAAATGGTCTAGAGTTTAGGTTTCGAAAGAAGTTTGACTCAACTGAGTTTAGAGACTTAGTAGAATTAACCTATAAGGTGTCTAGGTATGAAACATTGCTGGAAGAAGAACAAGATCGGAGTAATGCATCACACAAGATATATTATAGAGATCCTAATTATGAAATTGATGCAGCAGAGATTGTAAGGAAAGAACTTGTGATCTGTGAAGCATTAATTCATAAAGACACAACGATTGACTAGCAGTTTAAAAAGAAAGACCTTCATAGGAAATACTTTTTCGATTTAACAAAGGCAGATGATATTTTTGATCGTTTGCCTGCTGCAAATTTTCTGAAGTTATCAAAAGGAGTCAAAATTCCATCTCCAAAGGAACTTAAAGGAAAAGTGTATTGTAAATGGCATAATTCTTGGTCTCACTCAACTAAAAACTGCATTATTTTTCGAGACAGGATCCAAGAGCAGATTCGAAAGGGGAGTTTAAAATTCCCAGCTAAAGCAGAAAAGGCCATGGGGATTGATGCTAACCCATTTCCAGAAATTGGAGAAGTGGCAGCCAATGTTATCACGCCAGACTTCCAGAACTTGTCCTTGAAAGAATTGCAAGAAGTCAATGTGCAGATGCATGTTGCCAGCCAGACAACTGTCAAGAAAGATACTGGAAATCTACTAGCTATTGGACAAGGTTTCTCAGACCAGATGGAGGACTCTGACAAAGAGGCACTGGATGATGATTCTTTGGAGACAGCTGTTATGCAAAGAATGTGTCCCAGATGCAGGCTGAGTTACAAGTGGTTGAAAGGACTTCCAATTGATGGGAAACAATACTACAAAGATGTGCAGAGGCGTCCCAAACTAACTAGTGCTTATAATAAAAGGTCATATCTAACTAGCATTAGGTAACAGCCATTAATGGTTGAGCCAACAGTTGCTAGAATGCATTCTAAAGGCAAGAGGCCTTTATATAAATCCAGACCACCTAATTATTACAGGACGGAGAGTAGTCATCCTGAAAGAAGGCCGGAGAAGGGTTCAGTTTATGGGATCAAAGCCAGAGATTGGCCTCCTAGACCAGCCTCACGCAGGATGGAAAGTGGCTACCTTCATCAAAGGCTTGAGTCAGGCTCGAGGTAGGGAGTCAAGGCCAAGCAGTGGCCTTCACAGCCAGCTTCGAAGATGGCTTCGAAGGAAGAAAGAAACAGTTCGACAGTTGGGTCAGTAGGTTCGTGGGTACCTGGAGTTCCAGATTGGTTTGTCTTGGAGAACAAACCTAAGGAGATGTCTATCCAAAGAAATGTGGTTGGGAACCTAGGTAGGATGGTCAAACCTCCTTTGGTGGCTCCAAACAATTGGGTATTACTTAAGCACCCGAAAACAAAAGAACCAAATATGGTTCCAGTGATTTCTAGGTCCCAAAGAAAGAAGATCCAACGAAGGTACACTTAGTACCAGAAGGATATGAAGGAAGGTGGAGAAAGTTCTTCATTGGTTCAGTCAAAGAACCAGGCAGAAAGAGGAGAAGATTCGAATCTAGACCATAGTCTGAAATCGACTCTCCCAAACAAAAGGAGTTGTAGCAGGGAGCAGTTGGCCAAAGTTCATTCCGAGCTCAAGGCCAAGGAAAGATCCAGTTTGGTAGGATTGAAAAAAGCTCTGATGGAAAGTGATAGTGAGATAGAAGATGAGGTCATCCTAAGCCAAAAGAAAGGGGTGGTTGAGGAAGAAATGTTTGAAGCCTTTATGGCTAAACAAACATTTTTGGTCAAAAAACCAATGGAAACAGACTATTCGAAGGAAGTTATTAACACAGAAGTGCCAGAATGCAGCATGGAGGATGCTTCTGTAGTAATTGAACAAGTTGACCAAAAGGGAAAGCAGGTACAGCCAATTATCCAATTTGGCTCGTTCCCTCTGGTGTCAGTAATTATGGTACTTATATTACCGCAGGAGTTTCAAGCTGAAGATGAAAACCAAGGTCAGGAGGTTGACCCAATTCCAGTCTCCAGTGAAAACTCACTAGTAAGTACGGTGCAAAACGAATCCGAAGCAGCCACACCAATGGAAACTGAAGATGGGAGTGAGGAAGAGGTAAATATTAACATCTCATACCCTTTTGAGTATCCCACGGCGTCTATGACACAGCATGTCAAACCCTTATATATCAAGGCCTTCTTTGATGGAATACCGATGAATCGGATACTGGTGGATAACGGGACAGCAGTAAACCTGCTTCCAAAATCTTCGTTGAAGAAACTAGGAAAGAAAAACCCCAAACTAATCCCAACCAGTACAGCCATTGCTGGTTTTGCAGGAGACAAACAGATGGCCCAAGGTATTCTGCTCATCAACTTGAGTGTTGGAACCGGGGACTGCATGACAACATTCTTCGTTATCGATAGCAATGCTAAGTATAATGCTTTACTTGGAAGAGATTGGATTCACACCAACAAATGTGTGCCTTCCTCTTTACATCAGAAAATCATGATGGCCTTGTGCAATGGAGAAACAGAGGAGATTAATGCAGATCCTCAACCCTTCATAGCTTGTGCAGATTTCACAGAGGCCAAATTATATGTTGAAGGAGTGGCACCACTCAATATACTGAAAAAGCCTGATGGGTTAACCGATGTGACGGCTGATGAAGAATTTGCACATCTAAAGCACTTGGTCCAGGAGAGTGCTGATGAAGAGTTTGTCGTTAAGGATGACAATGATGTCTGGTTGTAGGCAAAGAGATGAAGCTCAAGAAGCCAAGTCTTTGGCTTTAATTAAGTTCTCAGTATTGGATGTAAAATCAATAATCCAAAAAGTGCAAGAGCAAGAGAAAGAAGCCATGATGATTGGTTGTAGGAAGGAACAACAACAGGTCAGATTTTTGGCCTTAGATAAATATTGTGCTTTGGACATTGAAACAAAAGTCTAGGAGATACAGGAGGAAGAAGCCTTGTGGATAGATTTTGTCTGTGAGGAGGAGGGTAAAGATATTGAATCAAAGAAACTGAGATCAGAACAAAGCAAGGAGATTGCTTCGAAGTCAAAAGGAATCAAAGAAGGAGCATCAGTAAGTTCTCAGATACAAGACCCTTTGGAAGAAGTAAATTTAGGGGAATATTCTACACAACAGTCCACCTATATAAGTGCTTGGTTGAATGCTCTTGATAGAGACCAGTTGTTGGTTGTTTTGAAGAGATATAAAGATTGTTTTACATGGTCTTATAATGAACTACCAGGATTGGATAGGTCATTAGTGGAACATAGGCTCTCTATGAGGCCTAATTTCAAGCCATACAAGCAAAAACCAAGAAGAATGAGTCCAGAAGTAATTCAGAAAGTTAAAGAGGAAATTCTTAGACTCCTTAAGGCAGGCTTTATTAGGACAACCAGGTATGTTGAATAGATATCTAATATTGTGCCTGTAATTAAGAAGAATGGTAAAATGAGGGTATGCATCGATTTCAGAAACTTGAATCTAGCAACTCCAAAAGATGAGTATCCTATGCCTATAGTAGATTTGTTGGTAGATAGTTCAACAGGGCATCAAATTTTATCAATGATGGATGGGCATTCTGGTTATAACCAAATCTGCATTGTAGAGGAAAATGTCCACAAGACAGCATTCAGATGTCCTGGGAATATTGGCACCTTCGAATGGGTTAAAATGGCATTTGGCCTGAAGAATACTAGAGCTACATATCAGAGGGCTATGAATACTATCTTTCATGACCTTATTGAGGGGTATTTAAAGTGTTATATTGATGACATTGTAGTGAAATCCCAGTCCATGGAGGAACATTTGTTTCACTTAGAAGCAGTTTTCGAAAGAATGAGAAAGTTTAAGTTGAAACTCAATCCTTTTAAATGTGCTTTTGGCGTATCATCTGAAAACTTCTTGGGCTATGTAGTACACAAGAAAGGAATACAGATTGACCAGAATAAAGCCAAAGCCATCATTGAAGCCAGACCTCCATCAAGTAAGAAAGAATTACAAAAGTTCCTTGGACAGATTAATTTTCTTCAAAGATTCATTTCTAATACTACAGGGAAAACTAAAGTATTTTCTTCCTTGTTAAGGCTAAAAGATGAAGAGGAGTTTGTGTGGACAGCAGAGCATCACACTGCTTTCGAAGGAATCAAAGCCTACTTGGCCAACCCTCCAATGCTGATGCCACCAAAGGGTGATAAGCCCTTGAAGTTGTACATAGCTGCAGCAGAAGATTCATTGGGAGCTTTCTTAGCCTAAGACAATGAAGAAGGCAAGGAACAAGCTGTTTATTACCTTAATAGGTTTCTAAATTCTTGTGAATGTAAATATTCAACTGTAGAAAAGCTGTGCCTTGTATTGTATTTTGCTACAATGAAATTAAGATATTATCTTTTGCCTACAACTGTCTTGGTAATTGCAACCACAGATTTGGTTAAGTATATGTTATCTAGACCCATGTTGAGGGGAAGAATTGGCAAATGGATACTAGCTTTGTCAGAATTTCATCTAGAATATGTTCCCCAAAAGGCAGTAAAAGGACAAATTTTAGCTAATTTTTTGACAAACCATCTATGTCAAACAGAAAGCCAAGAGATAATGGAATTTGGTATGGCTAGTGTTGAACCATGGCAAATGTGGTTCGATGGATCAAAAGCCAATAGTTTAACTGGAATTGGTATAGTAGTCAAGTCACCACAAAGAGTAAAAACCACGCATGGTTTCAGAGTGGATGAAATTACTTGTTCTAATAATCAAGCTGAATATGAAGCCTTAATAACGGGACTGGAAATACTTATTGGATTACAAGCTCATGCAGTTGACATATTTGGAGATTCTCAATTAGTAGTTAACCAGGTGAAAGGGATTTTCAAATGTCAAAGTATAAGCATGTTGCCATACTATGTTGTTGCATTACATCTGCTTTCTCAATTTCAGATAGCAAATGTAACTCATGTCCCAATATTCTTGAATAATAAAGCTAATGATGTACCTCAGAAAGTTTCGAATTTCAAGAGAAGGGATAATACTGGAAGAGATATAAGCCAGACAACATATTAGAAAGTAATACTACCTTTGAATAAAAGGGATGTGGTCCTGGAAGTCAATCATAATGACTTACAAGAGCAAGATTGGAGGCATCCAATAATGCAGTATCTGACTGGCCCAACTTTGAAAACCAATAGAAAAATTAAATTGCAGTCTATGCAATACATAATGTATGGTAATGCTCTCTACAAAAGCGGGGGAGATAGGTTACTGTTGGAATGTTCAGGTCCAAAGGAAGCATTGACAGCTATGGCTGAGGTTCATGATGTGGTGCTCATCAATCTGATGTGAAGATGAGATGGTTGCTTCGAAGGCATTCTTACTATTGGCCAACTATCCTTAAAGACTGCATAGAGTATGCAAGAGGTTGCCATGTATGCCAAAAGCATAGCACAATAAGGCATGTGCCCATAACTGACCTACATGCAGTTGTGAAGCCTTGGCCATTTAGAGGATGGGCTATTGACATGATGGGAAAAATACACCCACCCTCTTCGAAGCATCATTGTTTCATCTTAGTGGCCACTGATTATTTCACTAAGTGGGTCGAAGCTAAGCCATACAAGGCTGTAGACCAGACTGAAGTCATTGGATTCATTAAGGATTTAATCCATAGATTTGGCATCCCACAGATTATAACTGTTGATAATGAGACTGTATTTGATGGGAAAATGGTAAAGTTTTTTGTAGCAGAATTTGGAATTAGCCTTGTTAATTTCACCCCCTATTATGCACAAGCCAATGGTCAAGCTGAATCATCCAATAAGTCTTTAAAAAAGGGAATACAAAAAGTTGTGGAAGACAATCCAAGGGATTGGCATAACTTATTGTTGGATGTTTTGTGGCCTTACAGAACTTCTCCAAGGTCAAGCACAGGAGTCACTCCTTATGCCTTAGTATATGGGCATGATGCAGTGTTACCTGTGGAAATTAATGTTAAGTCCTTGAGAGTAAGATGCCAAGACCAGTTAGATCTTGAGCAATACCATCAGAGTATGTGCTTGGAGTTAGAAAGTATAGATGAAGCTAGAATTCTGGCATTAAATAGCATTCTTTTCCAAAAGAAAAAAGCAGCCAAAAACTATAATAAGAAAGTCAAACACATTGGCTTTGATGAAGGTGATTTGCTATGGAAGACAATACTCCCAATAGGGATCAAAAGCCATAAGTTTGGTAAATGGTCACCTAACTGGGAAGAACCATATCAAGTTCATAGAGTCCTGCCTTTGGAGCATACCATTTGAGAAATTTAAATGGATACATATATCCCAAAAAGATTAACGGCAGATATTTGAAGTCTTATTTTCCAACCATATGGGAAACACAAGGAATAAAATAAATACTAAGTACATGAACACAAGAATACTCAAATGATAAATAAGAATTTGTTTTTCATAAAAAGTTGAATACATTTTTCCATAAATTGGCCCAAAAGTCAGTACAGTGCCTCAGTTGTTCTTTTACAATAGATGTTCTATTCTTAAATGATTAAAACAACTGGATGGCTGTGGTCATTTTCTACTTTCGGTCGGCCAGTCCTTGATTGGTAATCTGCAACTTGGTGTCAGTTCTGATTAAGGCCTGGTTAACTGCGGATAGCTCCTCCTCAAGTCGAGCTTTCTTCTCTAGTAGTTGAGTTCGAAAGTGAGAGACAGAGAAATGTTGTTCTTTTAACTCTGATACTTCAGTATGTACTTTGGAAACAAAGCTCTGGTCTCTAACCAATTTCTCCTCTGCAGCCTTGGCAGCATGGCAAATGTTGATATAAAAGTCAATAGTGGCTGCTGCCTGAGATAAATGACTTGAGACAGTCATGCCGGATTGCTCAACGATTTTGCAACACTGAGGAAGCCATTTCTTATTATAGGCCTCTGTAAGGCCTCAAAAGGGATCCTCGAAAAAGATGTCAACAGCTCCAGACAGTTGTCCAAGTCTATCAGAGGCGAAGAAGTCTTACTACTGGTGGAAGAGCTCTCAAAAATTTCTAGCAAGGAATCAGCCAGAACTAATGGCTCAGTCTCATCACCAGTTATTGGAGAGGTGGAAGGTATATCGAAGAGACTAGCTAGTCTAGCTTCGAAGATGTCTACCTCATCCGTGGACATGAAGGGTGCAGAAAGAGCTTTGGTGGAAGGCACAAAGGACTGCATAGGGATAAGAGAAATGGGTGAAGCATCTTCAGCAGTTTCTATAGTTCTAGCCACCAGTCGGTCGAGGGAAGAGGGGTTGGAACTAGGCAGAGATAATAGACTATGAGTTGGAGAGTTGCCAGCACCCTCTATAGGGGAATCAGCTACCATCAGAGATGGAGCAGCAGCTGGAATTCCTTTAGGAGGAGGAGGAAAAGCAAGTCTCGAAAGAGAATTAAATTGAGATAAATCAAAAGTCAAATGAAGAAGATATGGAATTAAGCCAGAAGGGAAAGGAGCAGGAATACTTGGCCTCAAGGAGGGTACAAAGAATGTAGGCCTAGGAAGTGGGAGTATTATCTGAATAGACTTCACATTTTGCAATTGATCAACTTCAACCGAAACTAAGGGAGTCCTTATTGGAAGAATAGTCTCAGTAGTTGTTGCTGCAAAAGAAGAAGTACAAAGTAATGTCAAGTCTCAATACCAAGAATTTGACAAGAAAAGAATAGAGGCATGAAAGAAATTACTTGTTTCAAAAGTGATAGCAATGATGGGAGAGCTACGAAGGGAATAGTGCTCAGCAATGTGTTGCCTTCTCGCAGTTTCCCTTTGGATTGCATCAGCAGCAGCAGCTTCATCTCTTAATAGTTGCTGCTGCCGCCTCTTCTCAGCTCTTTGAAAAACAATTATTTCTCTGGAATGTTCCTCGTCTACTGCTTTGGCAGCCGCCTCATGAGTGGGGTCTTCGACCAAATCAGAAGGGGAGACAGTCATCTTCTTTCTCTTTCTTCTCAGTAATGGTATTTCCTGCTCTTTCTCAATCTCTCTCTCTTCAATCTGGGATTCAGGCTCTTCAAGAGTAAGTTCCTTTTCCATTGCTTTGGCAGCTATCTCATGAGTAGGGTCTTCGACCGAATCAGATGGAGAGACAGCTACCTTTTTTCTCTTTGTTCTTTGAAGTGGTATTTCTTGCTCTTTCTCAATCTCTCTCTCTTCAGTCTGAGATTCTGATTCTTCAGGAGTGAGTATTAGCTTCATTTTCTTTTTCTACTGTTGTTTGTCTTTGAGAGCAGCTAGAGTTTCAGCTCTTTTAGGAGACTCTTCTTGTGGAGACCCTGCACCAAGAAGTATGAGTGTAAAGGAAATAAACAAAAGAGTCTAAAAGAAAAGGAACCTGAAAATACTTACCCTTTTTCGAAGCAGCTTTGGTAACTCTAGCTGGAGGGGGTGAGGCTATAGGAACAGTTTAGGCATCTGTGGAAAGAGAGGGTATGTTTTCAACTGCTGTTGGTTTAGCCTTAGAAGGCACTCCTAGCCCTATCAGCAAATCATGAGGGTGTATTGATAGGCGCACTTCCATGTTGGCTGTCCATTAGTTTTGAAATCTTTTTAAAGCCAAGCCAGATGGAAGAAAGAGGACAAATTTGAACTCACTCAATTCTTTCAACAGTTTAAATGCTGCCGCCTCTAGTTTTGATTTGGGTATTCTCAGGTCTTTAGCCGTAAGATGGACATTCGAGAGGCTGCAAAGTGGAACGGGGATCCCCTGAGTAAACCCAAATTGTCTGGCAAACTGAGAAGGGCAGTATACCTCAGATATACACTTATAAGCTCGAGGGTTTAAAGTATCAATGAACAACTCCCTCGGTAACAAAATAGAAGCCCACATATCTCTATGTGGTGGGGTGGAGCACTTTTTATCAGCCAAGAATGTTTGCAGCCAAGCGGGTCCTTTGTTGGCATCAAAGGGGCAGAAGAATGAGGCAGATGGAGAAATAAGAAGTTGATGAAAAAAGGTGAGGTAATAGGCAAAGAAGGCAGGATAAAGAACAATTCTAGCATATTTCTCCCCAAAAGTGCTAGGATCCTGAACAAGGAATTTTAAGCATTTGGGATGCAAATCAGTGAAGTAAGCAAAGAGCCAGAGTTGGAGCACCCAAAGGGGACCTCTTTGGTTGATGTCAAGAGGTTTTTCACAAAATTGGGAGCAAGCTCTATAAATATGGCCTAAGAGATATGGGGCCAAGGCTATGCGTTTCTTCAAAACAAGGGCCTTCGCAAGTGGGGTGAATTCAAGCATAATCCATTGAGATGATGTACAAAAGAGAAATTTACACAACCAGTATAAAATAAAGGAAAAAAGTTCTCTATCTCTCATGGGGCCTACCCTTTTGTTTTCAGCCTTTACAAAGTCACTATAGAAGGAATTTAAGGGTGGAAGGGAAAACTTAACAGAAAGGTCCGGGTAGCTGGGTGTAAAAGGAGTACCAATGGGTGAAAACCCTAGGAGATGGCAGATATCAAGAACGGTGGGGGCCATCATGCCACACCGAAATTGAAAAAAATTAAAAGCCATGTTCCAAAAGCAAAGAGCAGCAGAAATCAAAAAAAGGTCTTCAGGAATGATAAACCTGGAAAGACAAAGGGCGTCGAGAATATAGAGCTCTTGCAGGTCATCTTCTCTTGCAGGCACAACTCTATCATACCATACCTCCCACTCAGCTCTTAATGTCGGCCAGCAACAATGAGGACGGGGTCATTCTCTAATTCCCCGAGTCGAGCCCCCCTTCATAAAGAAGAAAGTGGTCTTCCAAGTGAGGGTATAAAGCTGGAAGTTGAGCGGGAGCTTCTCGAAAGATGGGACCTAGGACGTATTCTTGTTTATCGCTATGGCGAGGAACAAAGAGGCGCCCGTCTATGGTACTTGACCTATCAACTGTAAGTTTGGCGATCTCTTCCTCAATACATCTCTTCAAAGCCATTGTTGGGCTTATACGATCATCAGTTGGTACTTTCAGAGAAGAAGAATCCATTGGTGGCAAGTAGCAAGGAAGAAAGGGTTAATAGAGGGGAAGGGTTTGTGTGTTAAACAAACGAGTGATTTCAGAATACGAAGTAAAAGGGTTCTAAAAACCTTTGTGTCTGGAAAATATATCATGTAATTCGTAGAGAAGTACTAAAAGTACAGATACGAAGAGTTTCCTTCAATATTGATACTTTTGGAGGGAAAAACACATCCCAGATGTTGATGTCAGCTTCGAAATAAAACATTTGGCTTCGAAGCCAGTTTTAGCGCCAAAATAAAAGGACAAGCGGCTTCGAATGTCGAAAGCCTGCTTCGAAGCACATTCCATACTTAAGGATGTAAAAATGTTCAAGTATTTATTTACTTCGAAGGGGTTTAAAGACTTGTTTTAGGTTTCTTAATGAGAGTAGTATCCTTTGAAGCAAAACTTGAGATCCCTTAAGGATGGGAATTGTTGTTCGAAGTATAATAAATTATTTGGCTTCAAAGCCAATTTTTGGCGCCAAATTGAAATGACAAACAGCTTCGAACGTCGAAAGCTTACTTCGAAGCACATTCCATGCCTCGCGGTGAAGGAATGTTTTGATATTTGTTTACGTCAAAGGATTAAGAGCCTGTTTTCTGGTTTCTTAGTAAGAATAAATCCTTCGAAGTAATGGAAATTGTTGTTCGAAATATCAAAACCAATAGTTGGTTTGGCAATACATAGAAGAGTTTTTTTTTTTTAATTTAAACAATGCAGCCCTTGAGAGGGGCTTCCATATTTTGGAAATTATGGACTGTTATTCGGAGAGTGATCAATTTAAAACTAATTGATTGTACTAACCATATGACCATATGTTGGATATGTTTAAAACAAGCTTTAGAGGGCAAGATTGTCAAAATTCGAAGCACTGATTCTAAAACAAAATCAACAAAAGTTGTCAACTGTATTCCATAAATTGGAAAAATTCATGTTGGTTTTCCAGTATTTCATTTAAGACAATTGAATCCAGATTCGAAGGGTGAGACTGGTTAGTTCGAAGCCCTAAATTTGCTTATGAAGGCAAACAGAGATAAATTCGAACCATGCCAAACAAAGAGAAAAGACTTAGATGTATTAAAACAAAACCAATTACATTAAAACTTTCTCTTTGGGTACAAATTCTAGTTCATAAAAGTAAGGAATAAAATAAATAACGAGATCATGGAATTTAGTCCAGCTATAGTCAATAAATTTCTGTTCTTTTTTTATTCTATCCTCTATTTGTTCCAAGCTTGTTTGCTGAAGTTGATGTGTTCTCATTTGATAAAAGAGCTCTTCAGCCTTTATTTCAAATGCTGTCTCTTTTAGCCCTTGTTCCAGCTCGTCCATATCCAAGTCATCCCAGTACGCAGAGTCTTTATTCTTGAAATCATTGTATTCCTCAACGAGGTTCTCTGCTTCGTACTGGGTATGAACTCGGAGGGATGAAAGTTGGTCCAAAGATTGAGTAGTGACCAAAGAAGTCCGGTGCCAATGGAGAAGCAATGGGAGTTGGTCCAAAGACATGTGGAGTTCTGCTTGGGCGATAGGGTTGAGGACATGATCCCGAGTCAGAATATCACAAGCCCATCGAAGGTTCTTGAGAGGAACATCGTCCTCAAGAACATTGAAAGGCAAGTGAGAAAAGGCCGCATGCAGAAGTTGGGCTTGCTTTTGTTGAGCTGGAGTAGAAGGAGGTGGAGGCTTGTACGGAGAAAAAACCTTCTCCGCAGAGAGGGTAAGCTTCAATCTCTCTATCCCGGAAGGTTTTTGCGGATGAGGAGGTATAGAGGCTTCCATTTCAAAGGAATGAAGGAACCGAGGGACATTAACACAATCAAGCCAGTCAGAAGGATGAAACTTCGCCTTCTTGGCTAA
This sequence comes from Camellia granthamiana, assembly GCA_036172215.1. Lineage (NCBI taxonomy): Eukaryota > Viridiplantae > Streptophyta > Magnoliopsida > Ericales > Theaceae > Camellia > Camellia granthamiana. The sequence goes on along the minus strand of CM069910.1, from coordinate 26,320,153 downwards.
AAATGATGGGTTATACCTGTGTGCCTCTTCTGGGCGAAGGGTAGCTCATACTATCTTTGTAGGCATGGATGATGTGTACCATGCTACAAGTAGATTGTCCTCTAAACTACGTCGGCGATCGATGGGTATGTAAGGATAGGCCACCGAGCTTCGCGCATAGGAAGAGAACTCTAAAGGATCAGTGAACTCGACAAAGTGATGGTTAATTCGCTCCCTTAACTCACATGTCTCAGAGTCCGACTAGCCTCTCCAACCAGAAGCCCCAGAAGAAGAAGAAGCCACGGCCTCATCCCATGCAGAAGATTGTGAATTAGAAGAAGAGCGTCCCATGTCCATATTTGCAAACTTCTGAATCAAGGAATTGTGGACAGTATGTTCGTAATCCAAATGTTGATAATTTGCGAAAGCTTCCATGACTTGAATATAGGAAGGTGGGTAAAGGTGGCTAATCAATGCATGAAGATTCTTTCGAGGACGAACGGTTTTATCAAACAACTCTTCATATGCTTAATCGAGATAAGAAAAGGTTTGTTTCTCCCTTGAATTGGACTTTTCGAATACTGAGATAGTGGGCATGTTTAAGGGATCAAAGAGGAGTTAATGCAAATGATCATCAATGAATGACGGTTGTGTTTCTAAAAATATAAAGCCCATGCACGTTCTAAAACGTGGATAAAACACTTTGATCCACTAATATCACCAAGTATTCGGTATATTAGTGCGAGGGGTAATGTTGGCTACATATTTTGTATAAGCCAATTACAATTCAACGCGTGGTAGGATAAGGGCAATACAGGAAGACTATTCAGGTTTTCAATCATGATCGAACACGTGGCAGTCAGTATTGGTTTTACGAGATCTGCGTAGTATTGGATCAACAAAGAGATATAAAGTGATGTGGCTTCAACGGTTACTCACATTCAAATTCAAAATTGGGAGGGAAGCCTAACTGCAAGTGATGGCATAGTGGAGCTAACTATAAGGCAACATGATCAGCGATCATGGAGGAGCGATTCGACGGTTGGAGGTGCAGTTCGATGGTCATCCTTGAGGAGTATAAATAGCAGAAAAGGCCCCAGAAAAGCCCCCCAGACTCAAATCCAAAAAACCAGTTTTACTTTACATTATTTTCCAGTTTTACATTTTTTGTTCTTTACATTTCTGTACTTCAAATTCCTGCACTGCATTTCGTTCGTAGGAGTAGATTTCAAGTAGATTGTTGTTGCAAACCTCTACAAGGCTGATTCAGATCTTTGTAAGTCTTTCATTTTGCTTAATGAAATACTACAACTGTTCTTTATTTACCCATTGTTTGCTTAATTCTCCTAACAAAGCCACTAGTAAAAGTCCTCTTCATTGAGGTTGAAAGAACTAAAACACAATCGTCTAATAATTGGTTGGCAATTAAATTTCTGTAAGGACTGATTGATCCTTGCTGGCATGCTCACAATTACAAAAATAACATTCGAAAGCCAAAAAGCCAACATATATTTTTGGCACGCCCAGTGGGACGTCAAGTGTAAGAAATGAAAAATGAATTGGATTTGTCCATTTCAAATAGCCTAGATGAAATCTATTAGCGTAAACAAAAAATTTTGGATCTTCAAGAAGAGATCCATTTTCTTGGTGAAATAAACTTTCATCCCTTACAATATTATTTGGTGGAAGAAAAAAGACACTATTTAATTGAAGAAATTCATCAACTTGATATGGAAATTCGCTAATGGAAATATGAGTTATCAACTCTCACTACCAAATCTTTAACTGAGGCTTTAATGGCTGGAATTGGTGAAATTTTTCAAAAAATTTCCATGATTAAAAATAGCAAAAGCAAAGTGTTGATTTCATCAATGGCTCGGAGGGGTTCAAGAGCCCGTGTTAAAAGAGCAAAATTATGAAATTAACATAATGAAAGAGCATGTTCTTGAGCCAAATTTGGCTAAGAATAATGTTCCATGCATGGCTCGGGCGGTCCAAAAACTAATTTTTAAAGAGTCAAGTCATGAAAATAGCATACCTATGGAGGATTTTCATAAGCCATTAATGGTTAATATGGAAAAACATCTCACTTTGCTAAATAATTATGAAAATCAATTCGCCGAAAGTCATGTTTTTAAACCAAATATGGTCAAGAAGAATGAACAAGTCACTGTTCATGAATTCAAAATTTTTGACATTTTTCAAAATGTCAAAAAGTATGAATTTTCATGGTCACAATATACCATAATTTTTGTTGTTCAAGATCCATTTTGGATTTGTGGATCACATCAAACGTTGACTTTGATGGAATGGCTAACAAATAATATTTTGTTATTGCAATATATTGGGCCAAAAAAAATACGGTTATTAATTGATTCATAAAACCATTACCATTTGGTTTTGTGGTTACCTTCGAAGCATGTCCCAAGACACTCCGAAGCATGTTATTAAGAACATGTGAGGGTTGTTAATCCAACTCTTTGGATTTGGTTCGAAGGGATGCCGTGAGCACTCTCGAAGGACAACTTTGATCCTTTAGTAACATACGTGACTTTCGAAGGGTGGATTTGTCATCAATAAATACCTTCGAAATGTAACATGAAACAAGAAGGTTTTCGAAATGTGTACCTTCCTTCAAATATATGTAAAATGACAATTAATTAATTGTCAAATAATGCCTATTTTGGCATGATAATTAGTGGCTTTACTGATAAACATTTTTATAGTCATTTGTTATATGAAAATGTAACTAGTAGTCTACAAAAATTAGTTCGAAGAAATAATATTGGTGGTTGTGAACCTTCAATGTTGGCCAAAAATTGCTTTGAAAGCCCTTTTTGCCATAATTTTGTAAGATTCGAAGCACTCCATCTTACATCAACAACAGCTTCGAAGAAAAAATAGCGATGGTTGTGAACCTTCGAAGCTTTGCCAAATATTTCCAAAGATGTAATTCGTCATTTGTCGGCACTTTTGACCTTCGAATGATGATTTTGGTCCTCTATACTACCTTTGAAACTAGTTATTTAGCATGTGTAACAGTTTGCTAAGGTGAATCATTGGCTTTGCCTTGAAAATATGTGGTTATCCTTTGAAACTTTTCTGCAATAATATCCCTTCAATGCGTATATATATAATTCGCAACATCTAGTCATAATTTCATGCTCATTCGAAACACTTTATTGGTGCTATTATATCATTCGAAGCACTTTGTTAATATTATTCGAAGCACTTTATTGCTTAGATTAGTCATGTGCTTGGTTCGGTCCTTCAAAAATTCAAGTAAACATCATTTTTAAGGGCCGCGGGAGGTAATGTTGGCACCATAAATCTGTAATTATTATTATTATTTATTATTTATATAATTGCAGGACATGTGGTATTCTCCTACTCATTTGGAGGTTATGAGAAGTTATGAAATATAAAAAGATGAGAGAGAATTAAATGGAGAACATGGAGCATGAATTGGAGGTTAAAGGAAGTTATGAAGACATGGAGAAATATGTAGCATTGTGGGAATGAAGATGGAAAAGTGGGTAGTTTTAGGTGGTTATTAGATAGTTATTTCCTACAAATATTTGTCTATAAATAGTCATTCATGGCTATATTGTAAAAGAGTCAGAACTAAAATAAAAAATACTTGATTTCAATATTTCTTGTCATTTTCCTTATATTAGGAATAGTTTAACATAGATTTATATTTCGAAACATTTATTTTCAGTATTTCCTTTTCAAAGCATTTTATGCACTTCCTTTCGAAGCATAGGAGTATAGGTAAGTAATTATTACTTTGATTGTTCACTCAATCATCTTTCTCCATCTCCTTCATTCTTCTTTTAATTTTTCTTTTCTCTACAATTGGCAATTTTGAAGTTCTCTTTGTTGAGACAAAAGAATCGTCAACGCAATCGCTTGATAATTGGCTTGAATTTAATCTGTAAGGATTTTTCAATCCTTGCTGGAACGCTCGCATTTATGATATTTTCCTTTGTAGGAAAAATAAGCCAACACCAAGGCAATAACACTATAAGATGACAAATAAGAAAAAGCAAGGGGACATACAAGAGGTAACTAAGAATCCTTCTTTAACAAAATACTATATGGCCGATTAATATTCTAATTTGATTGTCAGAGGGTCCTTCTAACCATCTCTGATTGAAGTGATCATTGACGAATTGGTGCAACATAAGAGAGAAGTTGTTGGTTTTGGGTGCAACATGACTCAACTAGTTGGTCCATGACATGAGTCATATAACCATATTTACAAGTGAAAATTTGAACCCATATGCAAGTAGGGGTTACAATGAAAATTAGTCCTTATCTCTCCTTTAACTAATGAACCCCCATATGTTCTTTATTTATATAATAAAAGTTCTATAGTAATTTGAAATCTTTTATTGGTATGAATGCAAATTAATAGTTTGAAACGTTGCGTTGTCTAGATAAAAAGCAAACATTGTTGGGCACTAAAAAGTGTCTTTAAATTTATGCTTTCGTACACTAGAGTTGATGGCAGTTCAAAAAAAAGTACACTAGAGTTTGCCTCATCAAGACTTGGCGTGGATAGAAAGTTGAAGCAACGCAGAGATCTCCACTTTCTTTGAAGGGCCCAAAACACAGGCCCAAACAAAAGACAAACTAATACGAATGCCAGTATTTTAATCATAGAAATCTTCGGTTTATTTGGTTTAATTTTTAAAAATTGTTTGTGTTTTTTTTTTTTTTTTGTAATTTTTTTATCTTTTCTGAATTTTTTATGTTTTAGTTTTTTTTTTTTTTTTTTTTTTTTTTGAACTTTTCAAATGCACCTAATGCAGATGTATTAAAAAGTAAAAATATTTGTGAACAAATTTAAAAAATTTACTAAAAACAATACAAAAAATTAAAATATGCACTTTTTTTTCTTTTTTCATTTTCCATTAGTGAAATTTTTTCAAATTAGTCACAATTTTTTTTTTTTTTTGATTTTTTAGGTGCATCTAAATTAGGTACATTTAAAAATTAAACAAAATTGTAATTACAAAAAAAAAAAATCTCAGAGTTTGACACTTTTAACAAAATAAATCTTGAGTTTTTAATTTTATTAATTTAAATACTAATCTTTTGATTGTTTTCAATTAAAACCATAAATCTATGTTTGTTAAGTAAAATCGACAGAATAATAATATATTAGTCATTAAACTCAATGTAAATGTATATAAAATGTCTACCATTTTTGTTGAATTTAATTACAAAAATATCTTCTTTTTTTTTTGTTAGTTTTACTTAATGAAAATAGGCAAATAGTTCAAATTGAAAGAAAAAAAAAAAGGTTTTAAATTGATAAAATAAAAAATTTAGAATTTATTTTGTTATAAAGATCAAATCTTTGGATTTTTTTATAATTACCCTTTAAAAAATAACTAAAATATGGAAATTTTTTACTTAAAAAAAAAAAACTCAAAAAATATATTTGAGTTGGAAAACCAAACAGAGTTTTCTAGCAAACTGGGGTCCTCACATATGATACAAATTAAATTTTGTATTCTTTTAAACTATATTTGAATAGGAATTTAAAAAAATAAAGATAAAAATTTTTACTTCATTCAGATTTTATCTTCCTTTTTCATGTCTTTATTTAATGGTGTGGAGGAATAAAATAGTGGCTCAAACCCAAGCTCACCCAAGCAGATTGGCTCAAAGGAAAAAATCCCATATGAATAAAAGGTCCATCGGATAAGGGGACAACAACAATGATAGAAAGCTCTAAATTTTGAGTTTTAAAGAGAGCTCTAGTGATGTGACAAGAGTGTAAAAAAAAATAAAATAAATAACAACAACAACAAAGCCAAAACATCACATCAATAGAGTGGCCCTAAAGCACCTTTAGAACTCATGTTTTAGAGCTCCAAAATATTTTTGAAGGGGACAATGTCACGTGATCCAAGTAGGAATGAAATCTTCTTCTAGAAAGAAATCTGCAGAATGCGAGAAAATCCTTAGATCCATCCTTAATCAACAGTGAAGATAACAATTGTCAAAAATACAAGCATAGGCTTTGCCTATCCAAACAACACGACCGTCTGATTAAGATAATCGGACGAGCAAAGCGTTTGGCAAGTTAGTCACTATCACCTGACATAATCTAAGCCTCTCGCAGTAGGATGATCCGATGGTAAAGAATAAAGACAACCTGACCACTTGCCTGACCAAAGTCTAGTAACAAGTAGAGCCCTCAAATCAAGATGTTAATCCCATGGCCGAGGCCCTATACAATAACACTATAAGAGGAGGAATAAGAAAAACCAAGGGGACAGACAAGAGGTAACTAAGACTCCTTCTTTAACAAAATATTGTGGGTGTTTGGGAAGTGAGTTTTTATGTAGATTTTATTAGATGTAGGTTTTTATGAGATAAAAAATTTTTAGTGTTTGGGAAGATAGTTGGGTTTTTATGTGGTTGGATGCGATGTTTGTGAGAGAAAAAGTGAAATGATTATGGGGTTGGATGTGATATTTTGTTTGGATGTGTTTTTTTTTGGTTTTGTAAAACTTTTGTCTTTTAGTGGAAAAAATGAGAAAAAAATTTGGGAACTTGCTTCCCAAACACCACCATTATATGGCCAACCAGCATGCTGACTTGATTGTCGGAGAGTCCTTCCGACCATCTCTGGTCGGAGTGAAAATTGTCAAATTGATTTTTCTTTGCAAAGTAAAGGAAGAGACACTCCATCTCGCTTTTCCTGTGGAGAAAATTTCTACCTTCCACAAATGAGCTAAAGTAAAAATACATCCCCTTAGAGTTGCTTAAAATACTAATTGCCCCTATAGTTATGAAAATTATATCATGTCCCTTCAAATTTCTAATTGCATAACAAATGATCCATTTCATTAATAAATCATCAAACCAATTAATTATTTTTAATGATGTTAGAAATATATTTCAATTAAAAATTCATATAATTTTATTGTTGTATAAAAAATAGTTAGAAATTTATTTTTTATATTAGTTATGTTAAATAAAATATTCTAATAATAGAATATTTATAATTTCTAATACTACAGTAATAATTCATATTTTATATAAATATCAGAAGATATATTTCTCCTTTTTTAAATTTCAAAATGTTATGATGTGTATCTCTTTAGGCCTACAAATTGACGTAATAAAAAAATATTATAATTAAATTATAAATTTTTACAATTTCAATTTTAAAATTTTAGTATGTCAAATTGGGATTTTTTTTATTTTTTTTACTTTGGGAACTGGGGGTATTATAAGCCACCAAGGCAGAGAGTCTGAACAAATTATAGGAAACAAATCAGAACACCCTCCATCCTAGCTAACCGGTGATCCGCTACGTTGCCAAGCCGTTTGATATACTCAATTTTGTGTGATATTATAAAATTTTATAATAAAAATATAAATTTTTATAGGAAGATGCACTATGCACATGGTAGAGGTGCGCACCATTTTCTTAAAGGGCCTTGCTACATCCCTTAATTTTTGGCCCCCCTAATCTCCTTAAATTTCAAACCAAGGCAACAAAAAAAAAAAAAAAAATTTTACCCAAAACGACGTCGTTTTGGGCATTAGGGGGATTAGGGAGGCATTTTTAGGGGGGACAAATCATTTTCCTTTCTTAAATTTATCATCCACAAACAATCTTAGTTCCCGTTTGATTTTTTTATTGGGACTAAACAAACATAATAAGACAAAAAAAACTATATAAGTTAATAAGATAAAATATTACTTTTTATTTATAGTTATTATATTTTTTTTTTTACAAAAGTTAAAAAAATCCCAAAACAAAAACCAAATAAGACTAAAAAAATTTCAACACAAAAATGTTGGCTAAAAAAGCCAATGCCAAACGAACCCTTACATTTCATTTGGAAAGAGTTTGTCATGACCTGCTCTCCGTACCTAAGGGTTAAGTATCGTGATAGCTAGTAACTGAAATTACCTTCGACTAATTCTTAAACAAATAAATAAACGCGAGCGGAAATAATATTTAAGTGAGGGTACCAAAATAATCATTAGAGTTTCTATTTAATTAAATTGTCAAAACTAAACAATGTCTAACAAGTGCTTTGTGTCTACTCCACGCGTCGACCCTGATATGGCACCTGAAAGTGGTAAACAACTATAAACACATGGTAGAGTGAGAAATATTATACTAAGGCCTTGTTGGATACTCTATTTTAGTTCATCTTTTCATCTTTTTATCTTTTTTGGGTCACATCAATCAACATCTCCTCTCTGCTTTTTTACACATCTTTTTATAAAAAGTCAAAAAGTGCACTTATTTAGAACATTCCAAACCACCCCTAAGAGCATAAGGGCATAAAATTCACCATAGATAATTATTGGCTAAACAGAGCTTGATATTAAAATACATAATATATAATACGGAAATCATTTAACATATAATACAAAATAATCATAACCGCGGTACAGAACGGAACAGAACAGATGTATGAACTCAAGAGGTGACTCGTACGAACTCTAGAGGTGGCTTCCATAATAGTGTAGCACTTAGCTTCGTACAGCACTTAGCTCCGTACAGCACTTTGCTCCATACTAGAAATCAGAGTGTCAGTGGATCCATAACAGACAGAGGGTCACAAAGTGACTAATCAGAGGGCCAATCGTTATTTAACTCCCCCAAGGCATGAGACCTCCGTGGTGGTACTTATAAAACATAATTGTTTATAAGGTCATAGTAAAATATTCTTTAAGATTTAAATAAATATATCCATGAGTTTCATTTTAAACAAATAGAGTTAAGAAATTAATCCACGTAATTGAAATATTAATATAACTTATAAAACATAACTTGTATAAAATAAATTATGGTAAGTCAAAACATACCTAAAATATATTATGGTAGCTTAAGGTATAATATAACTCACCTTAAGATTAATACCTTACTCTTTCTTTTCACTATCAAAAACTTTCTTGACTTCTAGTAATTTCTTCCTCTTTCATTTGTTTTCCTTCTTTTTCCCTTCACCCCAGCAAATCCTCCCTTTTATAGAGAGATAGCCGTGGCCACCAAGCCACCAGATTGCCACGTGTCATTTTTTGCACCAAGCCACAAGGCTACATGTCCCAAACCATTAATTCATACTTATCTAACATATTTGACTTTAGGTTTAATTTTATTTTGATCCAAATCTTTAATTAATTATATGCCCATTTTTCTGATAATATATAATCCATAATTTAATTACACTTTATCTCATATGCCCATAACATTTAGTATTTTACTTTACTCTTACGAAATATTTAATTAAACATTTAGGATTTTTCTCATTTATAATTAAATAATACTAAAATAAAATTTAAGGAACAACTTAAATTTTCTGGTTGTTACATAATTAACTTAGCTTGATTTTTTAATTTTGGCTAAATTAATTTCGTTTAAAAAGAATTTTTGACTTTTTTAAATTTAGTTGTGATGGTTATAAAAAAAATAATAAAATAATTATAATTTAAATATAATATAATATAATATAATATTTTATTAATTTATTTAATCTATTTTATCTTTTTATATTTATTTTAAAAAAAAAAGAAGAAAAAAAAAGTTGTTGGCAAACGGAGAATGGGGACTGTTTTGAAAGCATTGATTGGCATTTGGGGGTACTCCAATTCATCAAGAAAAATGTTACTGATTTTAAATATTTTATATTAATATAAAATTTATATAATATGAATCTTACATTCATATTAAAATATTTAGAATTCTAAACATTCCTGGCTGCTTAGCTGGGACTCGTCAAGCGGTAATGTCGGCTCTCTCAGTGGAGTAATTTATGCTTGTCTTCTTGCTTCGTGTCTTTTGGCCGTAATTGCGTCGGAAAGTCGGTGATGGTTCCGAAGATGACTTTTCAATACTGTTTGTTCAGTGATTATTTGATAGTTTTAAAATATTATTTTATATTATTTATTATTTAATATTTGTTTATTTATTTTTAAAAAATTTAATAAAATAATTTATTATTTGATATTTGTTAATTTATTTATAAATTTTTTTTAAAAAAAAAATAAGAGATAAGTTTCACTATTTTAATTGATAAATTTGTCTTTTTCTCATGGTAGTCCTTGTTTGACTAGAATGGCTTCTCAGCATGCTTTTCTCGAGGATTCAGATGGAAGAAGTTCCGTTTTCGCTTGCTTGTTCCAGTTTTTTTCTTTTGTTTTTCCTTATCTTGTTCTGTTGGACGCTTCCTTTTGTGACTCCGTTTTTTTATTTTTATTTTTTTTTTTACGTTAGAGATTGAAATAAAACGAATTTAAATTATCTATAATGCATTGCATGCAGATGCAGTATATCATTTTGGAAGGCGAAGAGGAAAAGAAAAGAAAAGGGGCATGTTCCGTTGTTGTCGGGGGCGAAGGCAGTGTATGTCCAGGAACACGCGTCCCTCTTCAAGTTTTGATAATTATATTAGTATCCTTATATATATATATGGATTATATTATACATATTTTTTTATAAAATTATAATAATATTATTTCTTCAAATTATAATAGTCATTCTATTATAAATTTTCTTTCTAATTATAATGAATTTATTAAAATAAGTCCTTTTATTATCCACCTCTAAAAAGAGTGTACCATATACTAGTTATTACTTTATGGTATTGATATTATAAATTTTCATAACCAAATTATTTTCATTCATAACTAAAATGACTACTATATAAATTATAATTAAATAACACATCTTCAATTATAACTCAAAAAAAAAAAAAAAATACAATACAATACAATTAGTCATAACTAATATCAGAATGAGTCATTACGAATCATTACTGGATGTATAATTAAAGACCTCTTCAATCATAACCAAAATAACAATCACAAGAAATTATAACTAAGTTATATCAAACACTACAATGTGTCATAATTAAAGACCACAAAGATCATAACTGCGATATATGATAGACATTTTTTTTGTGGTGTGTTTTATAGAATTTCTCTATTAAAATATATCATTTCTATCTCAACTTATCTTCTTTTTTAATTTTTCAATCCACCTAAAATAGTCACTCCACAATATTTGTATAAAATTTAATTTCAAATCCTTTAATTTAAAATTCACATCTATCCAAATAAACTCTTAATATTTACGTTTAGTAATATCTCATTGTTGTTTATTATGAGGAAAAAAAATCAATATTGTTATTAATTTGTGCCCCTCTTCATTGAATTCTTGACTCCGTCACTAGTTGTTATTTTATTTTTAATTTTTTAAGTTTTGATGTAGTTTTGGAAAATGTACTACAAATTATTCGAATTCAAAATTAATGATTTGAGATATTTGTCAATCTCATGAGATGATATACATATAGACAAGATTAACACAAATGCAGACGGAAGTATCAAATTAAAATTAGACTTACAATATAGAAACTAAATTATTCAAATTGAAATTATAAAAACAAAGTCAAACTATAAAAATAAACAGCATAATTTATTCCAAAAAATAAACAGCATAATTTATTCCAAAAAAAAAAAAGAAAAACTAACAATTCTTAGGGTTTGAGTAAGATTCTATTTTAATCCTTATAGTTTCTATTTCAGTGTATAAAACCCTTTAATCTGCTGCAAGTCTCAGTATAATGTTTTACATCTAGAATCCAGATGGAAAATAGCAGCAAACAAGGGAAGGAAAATGAAACCTTCGTGGGATGGTCTTTGGAGAATGCTGGATACATAGGGAATATCAAATCAACAACCATGGTGAACATTGTGAAATGAAGAAAATCATTCATTGTTTTAGATTAACTAATTTTTTTAAAATTTAAACAGTAAAATCTATTATTTTTTATGTATTTTTTAAGAAATAATAAAATAAATAGGGCAAATTACAAACACCCCTCTCGAGATTTGGTGAAAATACAGATTCTCCCCTGAGGTTTGAGAAATTACATCCCGCCCCCTGAGGTTTATATTTCCATAACAAATTACTCCCTGAGATTTTTATTTTCATACAAATTCCTCCCTAATTCCTCCTAATTTGTTATGAAAATTTGCTTCTTAGGGGGTAATTTATAATTTCTCAAACTTCAAGAAGAAATCTGTATTTTCACCAAATTTCGAAGAGGGTGTTTGTAATTTGCCCAAATAAATATGGTAACATAAATAATGTCGAGCAATGTAAGACACCAAAGAACTCAATAATTTGTGGTTAAAGCAGCTGCGGATATAGGAAAAGAGGAAAAGATGACCTAATGGCAGACAAAAAAATCAAATTTAATCTCAAATCAATCATTAAGATCATGAAAGAACTCGTCAAGATTCTTTAACCATGACGAGATAAAAAGTTGCATGGAGAAAAAGATTACATATACTTTGTATTCTAGTGATTTCCTCCCACTATTAACTGCGACATATATTGTATTGTCTAATGATTTTTTTTCTTTTTGAATAAAAAACAAATTTTATTAACTTGAAATAAAGTACATGGAGGTAATGATGCTTGCTGTTCAACCGTATAATTGCATAATGGAGTGAAAAAGCAACTTCATTTGTTATTATTGTCAAAATTATTAGCTGTCACTAACTACCTGAATTGTCGTAAATAAATTTAAATTATTCGTTTATGTGAATTTTCATGTAGCTCATATATAAATAAATTGTTCAGATCAATTTAACACAGTATCATATTAATCATGAATAATTGTTTCTTTCATTTCTACAATTATATATTTTTATATTAATTAAAAATACAACGAATATAAAAATAAGTACAAATTAAAGAAGCCAACACAACTAATGTAATCTTGCTCACACCTAAGAAAAAAAAAATGGTAAATCCAACTGTCTCAATACCCAAATAAATAGTATTTCCCAAGAATCTCTCAACTATATTCTCTATATGCAAAATCAAAAGATAGTACTCTTGTTCTCTTTTATATCCTTTCTGATTGCCTCTACTCTTTCAAGAACACCTTTAATTGCAAAATCAAAAGCATCTTCAAGTGTCTCCAACCTAGAAGATGGATTTGCATATATCACTTTGGGAATCAAACTTATAACCTCTTCCCTCATGGCTAACACTTCATCTCTTGATATCCCAGTCAATATCTTCTCAATCTGATCTTCTGTCCCATTTAAAATGGCATTTTTGGGTATAAAAACCGAATATTTTGAATAATTCTTAGGCAAATGCCAAATATATTGATCGTAAGCCGTTCTTGTATCGAAAAATACAGGAATGCAACCGGCCAAGATCGAATCAAAAGTTGATCGCCTAGTATATGTATCCCCGCGAGGCTGTAAGCAGAAATTGGACCTCTGAAACACTTCCATCACGTGAATTGGACCGTCACACTTGTCACCGGAGCTACAATCTACCCATTTGCATTTTTCACTCGCATTTAAGCACTGATTGATGATCTCAGCCCGGAGAGAATCTTGAATCGTGGGCCGTGGAGCGCCAACGAATGAGAACAAGTAAGGCCTTTCTTGCCTTCTCACCTTGTCCTGCCATTGAAACACTTCTTCATCGCTCGAGGGATGAAAATAAGTAGGGTATGGAATTGCAAAATCTTTATAAATCCAAGGACTAGACTCAATTGCTAAAACTGTAATGTTATTTGTTTCAGGCAAATACAAGAGCTTGTTGCCCCATTCAGTGTCATTATCAATTAGTCTCCTAAAATCCCAAGTAGTCCTCCCTAGCACCAAAAAATGGTCCTTACCCAACATTTTTTCCCATTGGGGTGTTTTGGAAAGCCAATTGAAGAGATCAATGGATGTCGAATCTCTCATCGACGCGTTGAAACCCCAGAGGAATCTACCCAAATCAAGGCCTGGATAGAATGGCACGTACACCGCAGACGCAATCGATGAATTGTTAGTCAAACACTTGTAATTTTTCATTCTATTGTGAAAAATGATTTCCAACATGTATGGATTTGTGACAAACCAGCTCTTGTTTTGGAGAATCCCATGAGAGTTCATTGCCTTAGGACCAAGACCCATGTTTGATAAAGATTGGCACATTTCAGATTCATGCCACTTGATTAACAAAGAACAATTCTTGATTATTTCTTGATTGAATTTGCCAGGAAGATCATGAACATAGATGTATTTACCAGAACATGATGAATTGGAAACAGGTTTTGTAGTTGAATTTTGTTGAAGGAATAAATTTGAAAAGAAGGAGAGACCATTGTTACCTGATAAAGAAGATGAGGACTGGGAGTAGAGAAGTAGAGAACAGAAAATGAAGCAGCCAAACAGAATGATCTTGAATTGTTTGCTGTGATTGGGCTTGATGATTAGTTTAGCCATGTCAATGTGATGTGTGTAGGTTTGGGTTACTCCCCAATCAATGGAATATCAATGGGCTACTTTTTAATCAATGAAAAATCCCAATCCCTAGAATAGAATTTAAATCATGTTGCCAAAAGGGAAGAGAGAGAAAAAGAGAATGAGCGTCAAAAGAGAATGAGCGTGTTTTGTTCGTTTGTAATTATAAGCGTTGATTTAAAAATATCATATAATATTGTTGATATGATTTTTAAATTAATATTGTATTTAAAAATTTTAAAAAATAAAATATACTCAAATTACGTCCAGAAATATATTATTTTAATAATTTTTTAACTAGAATATGAGATAAAAAATTAATATATTTAAAATGACCTTTAATTTTTTACAAAAAGATATGTAAAAAATAAAAAGAAAAGAAATATTTGACTTTTTAGTATAAATTATAAATTATTTTAATTTTTTAATAATTTTTAGACTAAAACAAACATATGTCAAATAAGACCTTAATATATGTTACAAAATCTTCATTGAGAGAATATTATTGAGTTTGATATTCCGAAAATATCTAATAAGTTTGGGGGTTGATGACTAGTCAAGTCTAAGGGATGTGTGGTCGATCTAAAAAAAAAAGGGGTCCCGAGGTGTGTGGATGAATACTTTTCCAAGTTTAAGTTCGTATTGATTATACAAGGGGGACGTGTGCAGCGTGATATGTCGGGGGCTTCTAAGCAAAATTTTTTAGATACTACCAAAAAAAAAAAGTTATTTAAAAACAATTTTCATCAACACAATTTTATTTTCACAATTCTCGCAAATGAGATGATAAGATATAATATAAGTTTTATACTAATTTTAGAGTGGATCGTTTTTTGAAATTTTGCTTGCCACCTCATTTATGGAGATTATGATAGAAAAAATTGTGTGGATGTAATATTATTGTTATTTTACATAAAAAAAAAAACTAATAATTAGGAGTAGAAAATGATATAATTATCATATGAAATATAGACCCTTACTCTAGTGTTTTGGATTTTGGTGGAAAAAAAATATTTAAACAAATTACACTCGTAATTCTTATAGTTTTTTTTTTTGTTAGACTGGTTTATAGTTTTAATTTTATCGATTTTATTCTTAAATTTTCACTTTTTATTAATTTAATCTAATTGATAATACCTCCTTAAAAATGAACTGAAATCAATCGACAAAATATTTTATTTATTCTCTCCAAAATGATTTAGCGATTGATATACAATTTAAAAATAATAATTCTCTTTTAAATGAACCATTTTTACTTTGTTTTTCTGATTTCTTTATGAATGTTTTCAAATGGAATAAATTAAAGGATGAAATTGATACAATTAAAATTATAAAATTAAATTGATACAAAAATAAGTTACAAGAATCATAAGTAAAATTTGTTTAAAAACGTTACAAACTTCAAATGAATATTTGATTGGAACTCGGAACTGGCATTTATTACTGGAAATTAAAAAACAACAGTAATTTTTTTGACAAATTTTACTTTGATTTCTGCCTAATTTCTTTATGAATATTTTCAAATGGACCAAATTAAAGGATGGAATTGATACAATTAAAATTATAAAAATTAAATTGATACAAAAAATAAATTACAAGGACCATTTTGTTAAAAAAACGTTAACGTCAAATGAATACTTGATTGGAACTTGGAACTGACATTTGTTAATGGAAATTATAAAAAAAACAGTAGTTTTATTGACAAACAATTAATAAGACAAATAAATTTTACGAAAGTTGGAAAATCGTTTTCTCATACAATCATGAACAGGACGTGGTGACCACTGTTTTGTATCACCAAGGATCCTCTAGAGTGTTTTTTTCCTAAAGTTTCTTAAAGTGGTGTATTGTTTGATTGAGATTTAATGCTGAAAAATTGATGTAATTTGTCATTAAATCTCAACCACACAATGCACCATTCTAAGAAAGTTTAGGAAAAAAAAAACTCTAGAGGACCCTTATTCGTATTGTATTTGAAAAACATCTTCAATTCTTTTTTAATTTAAATTGACAGTTTCTGTATTATTTATTTTTTTATTAAAAAAAATTGTGTGAACAACGTTATTCCATTGACATGTGTGTTTCCAATAATATTTTTTTGAAGTTGATTCAGTTCTTAAGGATCTAATTAAGGCCTCGTTTAGAAAACAAGCATTTTTAGTAACTTTTTAATTTTTTGACTAAAATATAATGTAAAAAAAATTAGTATGTTTGGAATGACTTTTTAGCTTTTTACGAAAAGATGTATAAAAAGTATAGAGAAAAAGGGAATCTTTGGGTGTGTTTGGTTTGTGTTTGTAGAGTAGTTTTTTAGATAAAAAGTACAAAAACTTGTTTGGTTTGCCTTTTTTCAGAAATTGTTTTGGAAAATTGTTTTGGGAAGAGAGTTTTAAAAAAAGTGCTTGATTTGATGTATATAAGAAAAAGAGTGATTTTGGAAAGTAGGTAACCAAACATAATTTTGAGATTTTTTTTGAAAAAATTTATTTAGTTTGATTACTCTTGAAAATTTATTTGTAGAGAATTTTTTTCAAAATTTTTTCTGAAAAACAAACCAAACAAAGCCTTTAACTTTTTGGTATAGATTATTAATTTTTGATTTTTTTAATCAAAAAGTCACTTGTCAAACGAGGCCATTAAACAAAATAATAGCACGTTATAGTGATGGATATGACTGGAGATTCTTCTTACGTGTTATTGTTTTTATTTTTTATTTTTATGGTAAACTTTTTGCTTCTTGCAAAATATTAAATGGATTGATCTATTTCTTGCTTTAGACAATAAATCTATAGGAATTGTTAGGTATGTCTTACATATGGTATGCAAAGCATATATACTTCTATTATGTATTATATATTATATATTGTATCTATAACATATATAGAAAGGGGAAAAAAATGTGAATAAGAAAACAAAATATGTTTAGATGATAAGAATCAAACGGAGAGAATATGAATTGCATTTTCAAAAATAGAATTTTAAAAATTACGGGTTTACTAAGACCATCTCCAATGGTTCAGCAAACCTGATATCAAATTTAAATTCTGATGAAAAAGGAACTGTTCACAGCTCCAACGGTTCACCAAAAGTGATATTAAATTGATATTTCATCAAATATTTCATCAGATGGAGGACGAAATACTGATTTCACCAAAACACTGTTGATGACCGTTGGGAGGGAGGACCGGTCGACCAACCGGTTGCCCGGCCGGTTGACCAACCGGTCGACCAAATTCCTTTGAAATAGATGGGTTCAAAAGGTTCAAACAGGTAAAAAAAAAAAAAAATTTCACTTACCGGTTGACCGGCCGGTCGACCGGCCGGTCAACCAACCGGTCGACCCATGATGAACGCTGCAAATGGAACTTGTCTGCTATCAAATGAAAGCTGCAAATGGAACAAATGGAAGCTGCAAATGAAATTGGAAATGGACAAATGGAACCACCAAACAAATGTATAATTGTTTAAACAAATGAAATGTTTATTTGTCTGCAAATGGAATTGTTTAATATTTACGCTTTCAATACAAATGGAATTGTTTATTTGTCTGCAAATGCAAATGGAATTGTCTGCAAATGAAATGGAAATGTTTATTTGTACAATTGTTTAATGTTTATTCGTCTGCAAATGGACAAATGGAGTTGTTTATTTGTCTGCAAATGAAATGTTTATTTGTCTGCAAATGAACGCTGCAAATGTTTATTTATGCTTACCGGTCGACCCAGTGGTCGACCCACTGGTCGACCAACCGGTCGACCCACGACATTTGATATGAGATTTGATGCACCGTTGGAGCGAGTCGTATAAGATTTGATGAAACGGGTCATTTTTTACTCAGATTTGGTGAAAAAAAAGGTTCACCGTTGGAGATGCTCTAACCCTTTTTTTTTTCTCTCTTAAATAATTCATATTCCTACAGAAATGTGAAATCATAATAGGTTATTAGGGTGGCGGTGACCAAATTTCAACAGTTTGAAAATGTGATTTGTTATGTAAGAGGTAATCAAGAATTAAAACACGCTTTTACTTCCTCCTAGAAGTTGTCATTGATGCCAGAGAAACGGCGGTGATATATATACTAATTAATATATTAATTAGTGTATTAATATTAGTTTGATATTATTATTAACACTACTTATTATATAAATTATAAATATTAAAAATATGTTAAATTATGTCATATCATCAATTGGTACACTAATTAATACATTAATTATTGCATATGGCATTATTCGTCAGCGAAATGTGAATATAACTAAAAACAATACTAGAGATACCAAATTTTCTATCAAATAAATGACTAAATATTTTATATAGGTATGAGATCTACACCATATTTAGTCATTTATTGGGTAAAAATTTAGAACCTTTAGCATTTTCCTATAATTAAGAGTAATGTTAGAGATATCAAATTTTCTACCAAATAAATGACCAAATATCTCACATAGGTGTGAGGTCCACACGAGTGTGGGGTCTACACCCATATGACATATTTGGTCATTTATTTAGTAAAAAATTAAAGACCTATAGCATTTTCTTATAATTAAGAGTAATGCTAAAAATATCAAATTTTCTATTAAATAAATGACTAACTATCTTACATACACATGGAGTCCACAAAAATATAAGGTTAACACTGAATTATAAGAATTTATAATCACACTTTTACTTCCTTCCAGAATTGTCATTAAAACATAACTAAAGAAGGGCGTCAGAGAAATGTGAACATTTATTGGATTTTAAAATTAGAAGTTTAGAGAATTTTGAGGGACTAATACATTGTTCTAATATACTCTCTCCATCTCAAAATAATAGTCTTTTATTTTATTTTTTATTATTTCAAAATATTAGTTCCTTTTCAAAAATCAAGTACAAAAATGACATAAATTTCTCATTTTACTCTTCTTTTAAATTCATTACTATTAATATACACAAAAAATACATAATTATGACAATTGATATTTTTAAAAAAAAAAAAAAAAAAGAAATTACTGTACTGCTGTATTTCATTACATTTCAAAAGAAATATATACATCAAAAGGGAGCAAAAATAACAAAAAGAAGTGCTGATATATGGAGTTTCAATTCTCACCACCACTGCCATTTACTTACATTTAGCATTGCAAGCTCACAAATGATTTCTTCAACAGCAACACCATCAAGGAAGCTTTTAGTTAATTGACAAAATTCACCAATAAAAATTGTTCTCTATCAGCAAAGTTCTTAACTAGGGAATTCACCAAAAAAATTCTGAAGCCTTGTAGAGTTAGAGCCCTGGAAAAAAAAAATAATAATAAAAATAAAAATACAGTGAAAGAAAACTTAATCCTTCATGCTACATATAGACAAACAAAAAACAGTGAGAGACACCCAAAAACTCACCTGGACTTAAATGGAGATGGGCCAAAGCATTTTCAAGAACATGAAGTTCACGTTGAATTTGGCAAGGTAGAGTACCATCTCTCATCAGTTTTCTCTTTGCCATATGTGGCAATTTGTAATTGTTTCCACCATTAATTTTCATCACCTCTAACATATATGCTTGCAAGGTTGCAAATACATGATCAAGAGTTTCCCATGATAATTCTTCGAATGATTTTTCTATGGCATAAACCAATTCATCAATATTTGTGGGTGCTTCTTGATATTGCAAAGATCGGATCGCTCTAAAATATCCAAGGTCCAAAACATTCATATCCGGGCTATTTGGGGGTTGATACGATAAATGAATATCAAAACCTTCTCTACTTGCAGCTTCAAGAAATCCAACATCAAATGGATCAACATGTGGTCTTGCGTTATCTTGTTGAATGAATATAGTGTTCATTGCACTAGAACGCGACCATTTAGATCGAATTGTAGGCAGAACCTTCTCAATCAAACATGCACAAATAACATCTTTTGTTACAGATACAATTGCCTTTGTTTCAAGTGTAACAGCTGCATGATTTTTGCTATTCTTTTTAGCTGGTTCCTTGTACGTGAATGGCCAAATTCCAATTTTACCCAAAAATTCTTCATTTTTATTTTCATCAAACCATGGCCGAGCAACTACTGCAAGGAACATTACATTTGTAATGAAACGTTTACTTTTACAAAAACAATGTGGTTCTTCTTCTTCAGGAAGAAAGTAATACCTCTCTGCTTCTTTGGAGATGTAAAACCACTTCTTATCAATGTGCACATAGTCATACATGGATTTGAACATTGGCTGGCCTTGAAGACTATTAGGCTCAAGCATTGAAAGACAAAATCAGAGTCTTGCTCTCTTATTCTCTTCAGATAGATACGGCATCAACGCATTTGAATGTGGCCTAATTTTGCCTTCTTTAATTCTCCTATAAACTGTTGATTTTGGAAAATTCAATGCCTTTGACAATGAGCAGATATTGGTTCGACGACAAAGAGGAATTTCAGCGACTTTTCCAAAGTTGAAGTTGAACTCGTTTGCGACCAGAATTTGTTAATTTGCTAGATACATTGACCATTAACCCATTTTCCATACAAGCTATTCCTCTCTGCCAAATACGACCAACAGTTTTTACATGGACAGAGAACTTCGCAGCAACCTCAGTTTGACAACCCTTTTTCAATTTTCCATCATTATTTCGTATTAGCAGAGTTTCAAAATAGAACAAGAAAGAAAAATAGGGAAACTAGCAACAGAGGAAGTCTCAATTATAGAATCCATGTGTAACGCCCTCAAAATAATAACATTAAACCCAACAACACTGGCATGCATTGATATATAAAAGATCAACATTCTTCTATTTATCAGAGTAATTCATTACAAAAAGTATTACATGTTAACAATAAAAGCAAATGCCCTACGGGCTTACAGCTTTCCAAGTTAACACTTGGTTACAAAAAAAAAAAAAAAAAAATAGTACTAACTCAATTACACATTAAGCCCTAGGCTTGAATCTACATGTAATACATCAAAAGAAAGTAAGACAACAAAAGTCTGTCCGCCTCTAGCCTCCCAAGCTATGTCCTTGGAGGTGGCATGCTACATGTACCTGAAAATGATGTCCCATATAGGGTGAGCCACAGCCCAGTAGAAATACACTAAACCAGCTATGAACAATGACTAAAAGATTAGCAGTTGATAGATAGTCAACACTCATATTCTGACAAATATCACATTACAGTTTCGTAATACAATTCACTTTCCACATCTTTTCAACTTTGAGTTTGAAAACAAGGCTCAACATTTAGCCAAATAGTTTAATGAGACTGTAACTCATCTTTAAAACACTTCCGTACTTTACCGAAGATACACATTTTGGTGTTGTATCAACATAACATAGAAACACTTCTATATTTCACAATTGATAACGATATACATTTTAGTGCTATATCAAATCAATTTAAACACTTCCATAATCAACACTTGATACACATTGTAGTGCTGTATCAATATTACACAAATCCGGTTTAGAGGTCCATCCCCTATCTTCCCCTAAACCGTGGAGTACATCCCCTATCTCCTCCCACACAACACATGTATATAAACACAGATCATATACAATCACTCAATACATAAAGTTAATGTATTATACCAACCGCTATGTTCCATAGCATGCTCAATCGATTAGTTTTAGTTTGCCTAATCATCATGCATTGTCTACAACAATCAAGACTATCCTCCACCGATAGTCCAAAGCAGTTATTTCTAAACAGAAAATAAATGCATCAAATGGATAAAATATCGACATTTCAGTTGGGTGAGTGATAAATAATCCAACTACACCCTTTGATCCCATACACTCCCAATCCCAACATTCTCAACTTAATTTCTCATTTCTCAAATTAATTTCATAAATTAATTTATCAAAGTAATTAGGGCATTAATCCCATAAATTACATAACAACCCTAAGGTTCCATTTTTCATCCATAATCCATCATTTAACTCATTTCTCAATGTCAAGCATGCATATAGGTTTATTATAAATAAAACCCCAACTTTTGTAAATTTACACAAAAGCCCAAACTTTCTCAAAATTACCCAACAATCCCCAACATATCAAAATGCTAAAATTCAAAGACAAAGCTCATAAAGAGGAGTAAGGTATCCCTACCTCGAAGTTAGAGCCAAAACGGGGGTGAAGACCCAAAACCAAAGTGCTCCAAATCGCCAAACTTTCAGATTAAAACGAAGCCCTCAACCCACTCTACCTTTCTTACAAAGGACTTAGGATAGATTTACACTAGAAGGAGATGAAAACCTAGAGAGAAGGTTTGTAGAGAGAGAACAGATCTAGGGTTTTAAAAAAAAAAGGGGGATGAAAAAGTGAAGTTAAAATTGCTGCTGTCTGCTGATATATAACAGGCTCGCTCGAGCGAAGACTTGGTCGCTTGAGCGACCAGACACAAAAAACCATCGCTCGAGCGAAGAAAGTCTCGCTCGAGCCAAAAACTCGAAGCTTCAGGTCTGCAACCCAGAAGCACGCTCGAGCGACAGAATGCTCGCTCGAGCGAAGAACTCGAAAACATACACCTCGCTCGCTCGAGCGAAGGAAAGCTCGCTCGAGCCAAGAAATGCAACTCTCAGGTCCAGAACCAGACGCAGTTTTACGCTCGAGCGAAGAAACTCTAGCTCGAGCCACCAGACACAAAACTCAACAGCTCACTCAAGCGACAAACCTCTCGCTCGAGCGAAGGACCAAAATTCTGGGCAGCAACCATTTGTTCCCAAACACAACCAACCTGTAACAAATCTGCCCAACACATCCTATAACTCAAATACAAAATATGAAAGGATGTAAACAAGATATAAACAACTACTAACATCCCCGAACACAAGTCCGGATCACTGTACAACAAGAGGTAAAACCCGGGATCGCTATACCATGATGGATTAAAATGGATCAACATTTAAAGATGAAAATATGAGACAATAATTGGAAGAGTTGATGAGATATAGGAAAGAAAAGGAGCAGATTTGGTAATGGAGCAAAACAGAAGAGTTTGCCTTTGTGAGAAAGAATGGAGTAGTTTCTATAGTAACATGGAATTTTAAATTGAAAAGGAAACTTTGAAATTTTATTTAGATACCCTACCCCCTTAAATTTGGTTTGATTCACAACAAATTGCTGTCAAAATTTTTGGACAGATTTTCTTATACACTAGTAGTACTTCTTTGACCTTAATTTTAAATCAGAGGGTATTTTTGAAAATTTAAAAATTTTGAAATGTAATAATTGAACCATAAAAAAAAAGTTGGATTTCCCAAAAGGGATCAATATTTTGGGACAGAGGGAGTAGATAGATTATAAATTCACAATTATGTTAGGATTAGGCACACTCAGAAATCAATCACATACACAGAAAGGAGACATAAGATATTTATGTGGTTCGGCAATTACCTACGTCCACGGAGAGAGATTTCACTATAGAATTTCCCGAAGGGAGATTACAGAATTCACACTCACTTCCTCTCTATAGATTTACACACTCTCTTTGATTCTCTCTTACTCTGGCTGTGTTCATTTTCACCCATTCCTCCTCACTTTAATTTATACACAAAAGAGAGGAAAACAAAGTCAAGAAATGAAGCTAACTGCCAACTACCAACTGCTTTCCTCCTTCCGGTAGATAGTTATAACAAGAAGAAAAATATGGGTTGGTATTCTACCTGTCATCTCCACTCTTACTCCTTGGCTTGGAGCCAGCCTTCAATTAATTCTTCTATGTGGGCAGGAGCTAACAATTCTCCCCCTCAACGCCCATATGGATACTTGACTTCTCACTTAAAGTCTATCCCGATCAAATTCTTGCAAACTTCCAGTTGTCTCTTGTGACAACCTTGGTCATCATGTCAGAAGGATTCTTGTCCGTGTGAATCTTCACCAGCTTCATTAGCTGCTTATCCATCACTTCTCGTATCCAATAATACTAGATATCAATGTGCTTTATACGTAAATGGTACGTAGAATTCTTGCTCAGATCAATTGCACTCTGACTATCACAATGTACCTTGTATTCTTTCTACTGTAAACCTAATTCTTGGAAAAACCACTTTAACCACAACATTTCCTTTCTAACACCTGCGACAACAATGTACTCTGCCTCTGTTGTAGATAAAGCAACACACTTTTGTAGTTTGGACTGCCATGAAACAACTCCTCCTGCAAAGGTGAACAGAAATCCTGATGTAGATTTTCTACCATCAAGATCACCCGCCATATCGGCATCTATAAATCCGTTCAAAATTGGTCCAGCTCCCCCAAAACATAAACACATCTTTGAAGTTCCCTTCAAGTACTGAAGAATCTATTTGACTATCTCTCAATGCTTCGTTCTTGGATTGGCGAGGAATCTGCTCACAATGCCAACTGCGTGAGCTATATTTGGTCGGGTACACACCATTGCATACATCAAACTTCCTACTGCAGAAAAATAGGGGATTGTCTCCATTTCTTTCCTTTCAGAACTGGTCGTAGGACACGAACGCTTTGTCATCTTGAAATGGTTGGCTAGTGGTATGCTGACTGCTTAGCATTTTTCATGTTGAACCTTTCAATCACCTGTTCAACATATTTCTCATGTGACAGCCATATCTTCTTGGCTTTCCTGTAACGAACAATCTTCATGCCCAAAATCTGTTGTGCTAGGCCTAAATTCTTCATGTCAAAATACTGTGACAAGTCATTTTTCATGTCTGATGATCAGTATATCATCGACATACAACAGTAGGATAATGATCTTTCCATCCGAAAACCTTCCGAAGTATACACATTGGTTTGCTACTGTTCTTTTGTACTCGTGATCCACCATGAATGAATCAAATTTCTTGTACCATTGTCTCAGCGCCTGGTTCAGGCTATAGTGACTCTTCTTCGGTTTGCAGATTAGATTTTCTTTTCCTTTAACTTCAAATCCTTCTGGCTGCTCCATATAGATCTCTTCTTCTAAGTCACCATGGAGAAAGACAGTCTTGACATCCATTTGTTTAGCTCCAGATTCAAGCGAGATGCTAATCCCAAAGATACTCGAATGGAAACCATCTTCACAACTGGGGAAAAGATCTCATCAAAATCAATTCATTTCTTCTGCCCAAAGCCTTTGACAACCAAGCGAGCTTTATGTTAAAGTAGTTTTCCACTGCCATCTCTCTTCAATTTGTACACCCATTTGTTTTTCAATGCTCTACTACCTCTTGGAAGTGGAACAAGCTCGTAAGTGTGTTTCTTCTGCAAAGAACTCATTTTCTTTTTCATGGCTTGCATCCAATAGTCTTTTTTTGTATGACTCTTTGTTTCTGAAAAACTCTCGGGCTCTCCCTTATCAGTAATCAGAATATACTAAGAAGCGGGATATTTGGTTGATGGCACGGCAACTCTTCTAGATCTTCGCAATTGAGGCCCAGTTGCCTCTGGTTGAGGGGGTTGCTCTCCCTACTCAACACCCTCTTCATTTGGGTTTTCCTCTCTTTCCTCATGATTCTCAATTTCTGGCATAAGATCCTGCAACTCTGGCATTTCTTGTTGCATATCATCACATTTAGCATTTTGTGATGGCTCGGGAGATGGTAATAAGTCTGGAGTGATGACATCTCTAAACTTTGCAGATTCCTTAAAATCTGCTACTGTTTGGTTTTCCTAGAACATAACATCTCTACTCCTGAACATCTTCCTGTTCACTGGGTCCCACAACTTGTACCAAAATGTTGTATCTGAATAGCCTATAAATATGTATGGAGTGGACTTGTCATCAAGTTTTTGTCTATTTTCCTTGGAGATATGTGCGAATGTTTTACACCCGAAGACTCTCAAGTGAGAATATGATACCTTTCTTCTGAACCAGACTTCCTCAGGTATCGCAAAATTCAATGGGACTAAAGGCGACCTGTTGATGAGATAACAGGCTGTACGAGCGGCTTCAACCCATAATGACTTTAGCAACTTTGGCATGCTAAGCATGCATCTAACTCTTTCAACAATAGTGTTGTTCATCCTTTTTGCCACACCATTGTGTTGTGGGGTACTTGGAACTATTGTCTCATGACAGATACCTCTGCTGGCACAATATGCTTCACAAGCATTGGAAGTGTACTCGCCACCATTGTCTCTGCGAAGACACTTCAACTTCTTCTTGGTCTCTCTTTCCACCATTGCATGGAACTCCTGAAAGTGCTAGAATACCTTATCGTTCGTCTTCAAGAAATACAGCCACAACTTCTTTGATGCATCATCAATGAAAGTCAGAAATACCTGCGACCGCCAAGTGACTCCACTTCGATTGGGCCACAAACATTCGAGTATATCATACTGAGCACTTCTATTTTCCTCTTGCTCGCTGAACTGAATGATACTCGATACTGCTTGCCATAAAGGCAATGATCACACGACTTCAGGACACTCCCTTTGGATAAGGGTATCCTGGATTGTTTTGCCAATAGATACAATTCCTTCTCACTCATGTAAGCCAGTCTTTTGTGCCATAAGTTCGATGACTCATTGTCTTCTACTGTATTAAGACTTCCCAAACAGATCTTCGTTTGAGTCTTGTACAGTGTTGAAGATATCTTTCCTCTGGCAATTGTCAAAGCTCCACCTATCAGCTTTCAACGGCTATTCCCGAATGTACTTGTATAGCCCTGTTGGTCCAAGGCGCTTCCAGAGATAAGATTGAGGCGCAAATCTGGAACATGTCTGACATCTTTGAGAACCAACTTGTGACCGAAATTAGTCTGAATACTAATGTCTCAAATACCCACAATCTTCGAATAGCTAGAATTCCCTATTCGAACAATGTCAAAATCTTTAGCTTTGTACGAGCTAAAGAGTTCTTTGTGGGAAGTGGCGTGATAGGATGCAACTATGTCTATCACCCACTCTGTACAGCTGTGGTTAGCCATGTGAAGGAAATCCTCCTCTTCACCAACTGCAAGAAGTATTTCATCAATTATTGTGGCTATCGTGTTCTCATCTCCCTTTAACTTACTGCCTTGGCCTTTATCTTTCCGACTTGGGCAGTTCCTCTTTATGTGACCCTCCTGGCCACAATGGAAGCAAGTGAATCTAGAGTTACCTTAACTTTTACTATCTTTGGATTTACTCATGTTATTCCATCTGCCTCTACTCTTGCTTCTTCTTCTGCCTCTATCTTTTGTAACAAGAGCATAAGACTAATGACCTCCCATGTCTTTCTTTCTTGTCTCTTCATTGTATAAGGCGTCTGTGACCATGCTCATGGTCAGCTTCTCCTTTGGT
The DNA here is from genome assembly GCA_036172215.1 of Camellia granthamiana. Lineage (NCBI taxonomy): Eukaryota > Viridiplantae > Streptophyta > Magnoliopsida > Ericales > Theaceae > Camellia > Camellia granthamiana. Next base: position 26,292,646 of record CM069910.1, on the reverse strand, counting down.
GTAGAGTTGCTGAAAGAAACCACCAACGTCTCCTAGCTGTCCGGCAAAGAACTGAATAGTAGTTCGGCTTGCATTTCATCATCCAAGGGCATCTTGATGGTTGCAAGCTAATTCACCAGATTCTTGAATTCACTAGTGTGCTCGGCGATAGACACACCATTTTTCAACTTCAAATTTACAAGCCTTCTCATCACCAAGGCTTTGTTCCAGGCAGTCTTTGACTGGTATATTCTTTCTAACATTGTCCAGAGGACATATGCATCTGTCTCTGGGCGACATGGTGGAACACACTATGGTCTATCTATTGTCTGATCTGACCGACAGTCTTCTGGTTCATCTTTATCCAATCTTCATCCTTCTCTACTTCCGATTTAACCCCTTTTAGAGCAATAGGGTCAAACATGTCTTTATAGTATAGGACGTCTTCTATCCGCGTCTTCCATCCGCGACTTCCAGATTCCATAATTGAAAGCATTCAACTTTATCATCGATCCTAAAGTTGATGTGGATTCCTTCATCGTCTTCTTACTTGTACAAAAAAATCACAACTTCAGGGGCTAAATTGCCACACAAAAAAAAAAATTTGCTGATGCAATGATGACCTCACAATGACATCAGCCTTCTTCTTCAAATGTCTTTGCCGAACTGAAATTTTAGGCGAAATTCTAGCAAATCTTTGGTAAACTCTATGGCACTTGTTTTAGCTCCGATTTTGATGAATTTTATATTGTCGGAATTGTCTCGAAGAGACGCACCTTCTGGCGTGCTCAAAAGTTAATTTCGAGCAACTTCGAAATTTGACAATTTTTGAAAAACATACTGTTTTTCTCCAACCGAGCTTTGATACCACTTGTTAGGATTAGGCATACTCAGAAATCAATTACACACACAGAAAGGAGACACAAGATATTTACGTGGTTTAGCAATTGCCTACGTCCACGGAGAGAGATTTCACTATAGAATCTAAAGGGAGATTACAGAACTCACACTCACTTCCTCTCATAGATTTATACACTCTCTCTGATTCTCTCTTACTCTGGCTATGTTCATTTTCACCCCTTCCTCCTCACCTCAATTTATGCACAAAAGAGAGGGAAAACAAAGTCAAGAAAGGAAGCCAACTAGCAACTACTTCCCTCCTTCCGGTAGATATTTATAACAAGAAGAAAAATATGGGCTAGTCTTCTACCTGCCCTCTCCCCTCCTACTCCTTGACTTGGAGCTAGCCTTCAATTAATTCTTCCATGTGGGCAGGAGCTAACAAATTATGCACAAAACTAATATAGAATATGGATATCTAAGAGCATCTCCAATGGTAGTAGGCATTTTACCTATCTAAATATTACTATAAAGTATATATTTTATTTTGCCTATCAACTGTTTTATGTTTTTATTCCAACCATACTCTTTATTTTAGCTATTCATCCAAATACTATTAATTTTATAGAATGCCACGTTAACAACAAAGATGGAGGGAAATAATCTTAATGATTGAATACATTTTGCCTAGCGTTGAAGGCTAGCCACATGTAGCTAGTGAATATGAGTTGAGCCAAAATGCCTAATCATGTGCCTAGTGCATTGGAATTGAAAAAAGTGAATCACACTAGGCATTTTAACTAACAAGTATTATATGCTTAGTGCATTGGAGATGCTCTAACCATCTAACAGTAAGAATTCCGTGAGTGGAAGAAAAAAAAATTCCTCTTTAAGTTGATCCAGAATATTATTTTCCATAACACATTTACCATTTTTCAGACCCGTTTTTCATGCATGGAAAGGCCATTATACAATTTCAAAGTTTTTGGTTTCTAATTATTAGACCATGGTTTAGAATGACTTGATCACGGACTTGGATTAGATAAACAACAAGATGGTTTAGAAAGTGAATAATTTTTTATGCATCATTTATTAAGAAATCTAAAGTGATTGTACATCCTTTATAAAAATATGTCATAAAGAATATATGATCATACTAAATTTTCTTAATCAAAACCATTTTTTATTGGCCAGAATAAACCAACATCTAGATATAAATTTCTAACAGCCTGGCACGTTCTAAGTGCCAAATGATTTTTTATTTTTTGGGCTTGAAATCACATTCTCTAGTAATGTTTCTTAGAAGAGCAATCGTTAGACTTGTTTGACGTTAAAATAAGAGAGGGTAAATGGCTCAAAATTCACAGCCATGTGATTGGTGCATTCCAAGATGATCTCAATGAGATTTTTCTACCTTTTCAATAGAATTTTTTGTTAAGGGAAAAAAGAAAAGAAAGGGAAAGAGCAAGACATTTCTTCTCTATTTTGATATTGCACACAAATTGAAACATTTGTAGGAAGGATCATCTGATCAAATTTTCACATCAAATTTGATCACACATTGGAATTATTGGTTCTCTCTCAATTTTAACTCAATTTGATCTTATTTCATAGCCACAACGTAACCTCATTGCCATGTGGCAGGTAAAAGTAAGCTCCATCGGAATTGGTCGGTAGAGATGGCAAGGGAGGAAGGGGAGAGAAGGGGTTTGGTTGAGAGAGGAAAGGATTGTTTCCATGGCAGCAGTACTTGTATTTTGGGGTTTTATTTATTGTTGCAATTTTGGGTTTGAATTTTTTCTTGCAACTGATTTCCATGGAAGTACTGCAATTGAAGCAACTGATTCATATAATTTTTAAATGTAATGCTCTGTGTTGCTTTATTTCATCAGGCATGAAACAAGAGACCTTGGGGGGAAAAAAGGGAAAAGAAGAATTTGCAAGTTAGTGTAAAAACCAAACCACATACATGGATATAAACTGACATTTCTTCAAATTAAAGGTCACAAATTTTTATTCAATAGATCAATAGCCTGCCAGAAATAGGAAAAGCTGATTGATTTTTGTTCTACAAACTTAAAAAAACAAAAAAACAAAACAAAAGCAGAAAAGGTCACGACCAAATAAATGGATATCTTCTTGCAGCATTCTTTAGATATAGAACTTCTTTGCAGGTCTTCCCGAATGATATGCCTCAGCTTGTACTTGGAACGAAGCCTCAACAAGAAAAGATCAAAGAAGGGCAGGTAAAAATCTTGTATGATCAACAACTAATTTTAACTAAATGAAAAAAGAAAAAAAAAAAACGAAGAAAGTATTTAACTGCTAAATGACTTAAACCAAGATAGAGAAATTTGATATAAAGAGTAAGGTATCCCAAATGTGAAGCATATAAAATAGATTAAATCTAGGAACACAGAAGTGATCAGAAGTTAGTTACATGGGCAAATTCTGTAAAATCTTGTCCATCATGTGCATTCTGAGTTTGTGTTTGGCTTTTGTGTTCATTGCAAAATTGTATAACATACTGAAAAGTTAGAAACAACTTGGTATTTTAGATTACATTACACAGATGGAGATTTATGTTTCAGCCAGGGCTTTGGGCCAATAAAGCTTATTGATTGAGTCTTATATTTTCACAAACAGCAGTAGGCTAGTAGTTGTAAATTAAAATCTATATTAGAATGGTCGATAATTAGAAATTTTAGTTTAGTCAAAACATGTGTGAAATATTTACAAAAGTGATACATATCCTATTCATTTTAATAACAGTCACTTGTCACATAATTGGGAAATATATACAGATACATAATATACAACATACCTGTGTGCCATTGAAGGGTTTAAACAGATTGAAACATCTTGGATATCTGCAAGGGAAAGACAGGATGGTAAAATTAACTTCACAAGCATATTATATGAAATATTTAAAGACTACTGAGTAATGATCACTAGCCCAACAATTTCTACCACAAAAATGACCAAACAAACAGTCATAACATAGTCATTGACCTAATAGTAAACAAGATCCATGGGACAATCGATCTTTATTAAGATCATCATCATTTAACTTTGTTTTTATAACACACACACAAAAAATGTAGGCAATAAAGCCCCAAATTCTTTCAACATTGTGGTTTCTCTATGAAAATTTTAGATCATTTGTGTTTAAGGAACTGCGACAGTTTAATAAATAATTGTGTAAGGTGCATGTCAGTCTTATCCATGCTTAAACCCTTGCCTTTTAACATCTTCCCACGTCACTTGAGACCAGCAACCTAGCTCCTTTGTTGGGTGCTATGTTACGTGGACTCGGTATGATTATTGGGTGAGGGTGCATGCACGATTACTATTGGAATATGTATCCAAAGTGAGGTATCGGTAACATGACTACATTATTACATGTTACATATTGTCTAATATTCTTGGATAATGGAAATTATGTAGAAATGTATTGAAATTAATAAGATTTGGGGACAATATGGATTTCCTATCTCCCATCCATGAGAGAAGTAAAAAAATATTTCTCTACTAGCAAATGTGAGTTTCATCTTTTTCAAACATCATATGAAATTAAAGGATCCAATTATCCAAATTAGAAAGAGAAGAGTCCATGTGTGCAACTATTTTTAATTAACAAGTCCAGTTTGCAAATCTCTATGTAGATTAATTACCTTGGGTTTCACAAGGCACTTATCAGGTTGCCTTACAATGTAAATCTGATCTCCAATCTCATTGTACGTGTCCTGATTGCGGTGCCATGTCCAAAGAGCGTGTGTCTCATTCTTCACCTGCACATCGCACATTCCGCCATCAGTTTTTCATCCTATTAACATTAATAGCAGAGAGAGAGAGAGAGGTACCTCCAGAATCCCATGCCCAAAGCTACTTTCCCGGTAAGCACTAAAATCAGGTTGCCGGTCCCAGCAAAATTTACTGGCTGCTGGGCCTGATGTGAAATTGGTTGCACAATTGCCAAGTCTGCTGGATGGCTTTGGACAGGAACCAGGTTCATCAGCAAATGGAATTGTCCTATCCTCTCGATTACCACCGTCTCCAATGGTGATGTAAACTGGTCCACATGGATCCAAGGTGTAGTTATATACTCTATTTGACCTCTCATATGCATGAACCTATTGAATTTTTTGCCAAACAGTTAGATTTATTGCCACATCATAAATTTACTTTGATAGAAAGCTGCAACAAAATGTCCTCTAAAAAAAAGAGAGAAAAAAAAAAAAAACCCATACATTTCATTCTAGAAGGAAGGGTGGAAATTCTTCTTCAAATCAGTACTTAAAACCTTGTCAACTAATATATTGAAGTTAATGGTGCAGTAGAAACTTAAAACTTTATTTGAGCAGGAAAGCTCAATTTGATACTAATCCATTAAAGACTAAGAGTGTAAATGTGAACTGGTTTAAGCTACCGATCTGTTAATTATGCCAAAAGATTCAAATATTTAGCATAGGACATAAGAATGGGTGCATGGAAAAAGTTTGCCATAGACACTTACATGTCCAGTAAAGACCAAGTCAACACCATTTTTATAGAGCAATTCTTCCATTTCTATCATCATACACTGTGCCTCTCTGTAATGCGCCTTGTAGCTGTTGTACCAAGGTGCATGCCAACTAGCTACCAACATGGAGTCACTTCTCTGTCAACCTTAGCAAGGTCTTTCTTCAACCACTTGTATTGAACCGCTGCAACAAAGAAACTAGGGAATCTCAATATGCTGCCACAACAGATTATCATCAAAAAAGCACAAACAAGAACAGGAATACAGACACGCTGCCACTGAAATTTTTTAAAAACAGTCAAGACATGTTAGGACTTGTGTCTGACAAGTGTTGAGAAATATTTGACGAATGTCGTGTTATGTCGGTGACTGACACAGTGTCCGACATGACAGGACACCTTCTTAGATTATCAACATTACTTATCTTCCTTCTTCCATTACAACAAAGAAATGCTATTAAGAGTCCACAAATGATAGTGACCAAAACAAATGAGGACAGTGATAATAGAAGGTCACATAAGTGGGAAGAGTGTCCATGGATTTACATGATTTGTTATTTGCAGTGTAGGTTCCAAGCATTATAAAATGTATGCCCCCTGCGTTGAAAGAATAATACAACGTGGATTTGGATCCACTCTCTTTGGATGGGTATGCGAATCGAGAGCTGTAAGATGCAAATTGCACATCACCACCCTGTTCTTCTACATCATGATTTCCTTCTAATCATCATTATTGGAACTTTAGCCACCACACGCTGCATGTACCTGAAAATAAAAAAATAAAAAACGGTTTTACTAAGAAGCAATGTTTTTAGTAAATTTCCATGCCCAGTTGTGATTGTGAATATTTAGTTTTACTTGAACTAGTCTAATCTCCTGTAAGAAAAAATAAATAAATGAAAGAAGAAAATAAAAAATACCGAACCAGCTGCCTCGCTCATTAAAGAACCTGTCCAGTTTCCTAAATAAATTATTTGTTGTAGCTTTTCTTTGACAGAATTAAGAAATATATGGGTACAAAACAAGAATTTTAGACAATTCTGAGAGCAAAAGTTGTAAATTAACCTGCCCCAATAATCCCAACGAGGCTGATAGGTCTCATGAATGGGAGTATGACCAAAAGCACAAGAGTAGCAATCGGCCCCAGTGCCATTTGTCAAATACAAATCAGCATAGGTTGCATCCCCAGTCATTAGAATAAGATTAGGATCGTTTTGTATCATATGTTCAACTGTTGAAGTGGTATTGTAAGTAAGACCTAGGTCTCCCACCACCGCTATTCTTTTCGGGTAACTTTTGGGGCCATGAATAGGCATTGTCTTAAAAGAAAAGACCTCACTCATTGCTCCCATAGAAGGATCTCCGCACTGATAATAGTATATTGTGTTAGGCTGCAACCCTGCAAAAGGAAATGGAAACAAGAATTCAAATGAAATGGCTGAAATTTAGAGAAACACATTACATGCACAACCAAATATCACACTAGGTCCATCAAAGTACGAATTGCTTGAAGTATTAAGCTTTTAATCAACTATCAAAGTGAAGATAAAGACAAACCAAAATGTCAAAACTACCATTTTATTTATGAAATGTGTAGGTAAGATGTCTAAACAGTGCTCTTCATATCAACAGAATATTGTTACAAATTACAATATCCACTGTACATAAGCAAAAGAAAGTCAAAAACTGAATCTATAGAATAGATGCTTGGTTTTTTTGAATCTTTATGTGTTCTAATCTTCCCAAAGAAATTAGATCAGTAAACAAATGTTTGTTAGATCAGATTGCTTGCTACCAATTAGGCTATTTCTTAATTGTTCAAAGGAAACTATAATTAGAGAATTCTTATGCATATCACACAGATGCCCTCCTACAGATCAGAATCAAATTCTAATACATACCTTTATCCAAACATGACAAAGGCAACAACATAAGAGCATCTCCAACCCTTCACTACTTTTTTCATCTAATTTGATTTCAAATTTAAGTAAAAAAAACTTGATTTGATACGAATTACACCAACCCTTTCACCAAAATCTTTTTAAAAATCCCCCTCTTATCCCAAATTCTCTTTTCATCAAACTTGATAAATAAATAAATAAATAAATAAATCTCCAACGCTTTTATCTTTTTTATGAATTCTCAATTTAGTTAAAAAAAAAATGTTTCTCCCTTGATTTCCTTTGAGTGGAGGATTAGAGATAATCTTAAGTTAAGTCTCATTTGATTTGCAGATTCCGAGATTAAAAATTTTATACCCAAAGTATTAGTTAGGATTAGGTTGTCCCACCCACGTCCTTCAAATAATCACGCATATACAGGATAAAAGACTCTTCGAGATTAGTTATTTTTTGAGTCAAAAAATTTGAACCTGTGAGAGCCGAATATAAATAATCAACTTCGAACTGAACCTGTCAATTGGACCATGAGGCCAAAGCCCATTGGGCCATGGGTCATTGCCGAATAGGCGTTAAGGGCCACATGGGATGCCGAGTAAGAGATATTCACACCACGTGCCGAAACCGAGTATTCCAGGGTAGTCGGAAAGGTCCTGTCGCACAATTGTACTGGCCGATCCCCAAAAAACATAACAAGAAAGTGAAACCAGAGAAGAACTCTCTATAAAAGAGGAAAGGAGCCTGAGAAAAGAGGTATGTAAAAATAACTTAGACTCCAAGAAATATAAAGTATCAACTACCCAAAAATAGAACTGACTAGTCGGAGTGCTAATTTCGATACTACGACCGGAGTTGTTTATCTGTTTTTCAGGTGGCATTGCAAAGATCTTTCAGCCTCGTCTGGATCCGAGGAGTATTTCCGAAATTTACATCCCCACAGAACCAAATGCAAGATTACCCAAAAACATGAATTAAACCCTAACTAGAGATGTATATAAAATTAAAATAAAAAACCCACTTAATATTCAGTGGAAGTAAAGTAATACCTTTGAGACGAACATGGTGTATAATTCCAGAAGTGTAATTCTGAAGGCCATCAAAAGGGTAAAGTTGACTGTAGATGAGTGAATCCCCCTTGGTTTTGTGAGTTAATTCAGATTTGGAGATACCATAATAAACAACACTTTTCACATCTTTTGGATTCAATGGTTTAATGTGGTCTCCAATTTGGAATTCCCCTGCAAATGCAAATGCAAATGCAATTCAATCAAATCAAAACTCATTCTTTCACAATCAAACACAAAGAGTGATAGGTTAACACAAACATGAATCAAATTTCTCATTTCGAAGAGTAAAAACCATGCATTGGTCCCATTGATCAGGCTATTTTTGTGGGTGACTCAAAATTCCCAAAACTTTCAATCTGGGTTTGGTTTAGTTTAGTTTTTCAAATTGTTCTGGAGGTTTTTTTTTTTTCATTATTTTTTTAGTGATTTTTTTACCGAAACTAAAATATTTATGATTTTTTTTACAGCTCATTAAATATTTTTAAAAAAATTAATTTTTGTATAAATATTTAATTTTTAGTGTATTTAAAATTTAAAAATTTTAATTAAAATACATCTAAAAATTTCACTAAAAATTTGAAAATTAAAAATTATATTAAGGCTTGGTTTGACATAATCAAAAAAAAGTAAAAAAGTCAAAAAATCACTATCCTATTTAAGTCACATCATCTTATTTAAGTCACATCATCTCTCTACTACATCACTTCAAACCCAACCCATATTTCATAAAAAGTCAAAAAATACACTTATATCCCAAACAACCCCTCAGAGTTTAAAAATAGACAAGTGTATTTATTTTGAAAAATGTTTAGGAGCTCTATGGTAATGTGATATTTTGACTTATATTTTTATTTTATTTTTTTACTTTACCACGTCACTAGAGTTCATATTAGAACTCTAATTTTAGAGTTTTCTATCACTTTTCATTTATTTTTGGGATTTTTGGCCATAACTACTTCTTAGAGCCCATTTTTCTTCAAAAGGACAAGCTGTAATTTTTTGGCTCATAAACTCCTCCAAAATAAGGAAATCTTGTAAGAAGGACAAAAGATTTCAGATTTATATTTTGTGTGACAAATTTACCCCTTTACGCACTCTCTTTATCTTTCTCCTCTTTCTCTCAATTAGTTTGTTATCTCTCTCTCTCTCTCTCAACTTTTTCTTTCTCTATCTCTTTCTAAGAGCTCTCTCCACCACCACCATCACCATCACCATCGCCATCTTCTCTACCATAACTACCATTGTTTCCACCACTTTTACCGTCTCCACTAACACCGTCACCGCCACCACTATGCTACCACCACGATCTCAACCACTAGCGTCATTTGATGCCACTGCACCATGGGCAACCACCGTCATCCTTAGCCTCCAAGATCTCAGATCTAAGATTGACGACCTCAGATTTGAGATCTATCATCTTAGGCCTATATTCTCTCACTTTCTTTCTCTTTGTCTCCTCATTATGCTTTATTTTTTGGACAGTAAAATTTTACTCTAGTTTGAACTAGATCTAAGACAATATATGTGCTCTCTCTATCTCTGTATTTCTTTATTTTTTTTTCTCTCTTTCTCTCTCTATATGTATATATTTTTATTTTAGTGCATTTTTTTTTTTTGTCAATATCAGTTTGAATATTGATTTTGAGATCTCAAACAAAAATATTTATTTTAGTATGTTCAATATGAAATAGTAAAATTTTACTCTAATATGTGTAAGAGTCAAATTTTACTATTAACTTTATTAATTCAATGTTCTAACTGATTTCTCATTTAATAGCTATATGAATAATGGTAATAATTATAGTAAATGTGGTAGTTAGTGATAACAATGGCAAAAATTCACTATTTATTTGTTTAAAGTAAATAGTAAAATTTTACTATTCAAATTAACAGAGCAAAATTTATTGTCTAATTGAGTAAAATTTTACTGTCACCGAAGAATCTCGCCGAAAAATTTTCGCTGACCTACAATGATTGTCAGAAAATTGTCGCCGACAGGGGTGATCAACAATGGCTGGGGGTGGTCGGTGATGGCAAACAATGGTTGGTGGTAGTTGTGCTAATTTAAGAAAATGATAAAATTGAGGGTATTATTGTCATATTTTTTAAATATTTTAAACTTTGTCCTTAATGAATTAAATATTTTTATCTTATCCTTTTGACAATAAAATTTAAAATTGAGGGACTTATTACCAAAAACCCCATTATTTTTTTTGTAAGTCTAGACATATGGGCCAGATTTAGGAAAATAGTTTTCCTATTGCCCTAGCCTTGGTCCAATTCAGCCTAGCCTGGTTAATGCCTCTGGTTAAGCGTATTGTCGGGCTTCTTTCGGCCTACAACATGGCCCATTTTAATTTGTCAAAAACATTTATCTACAAAAAAAATAAGATTAATAGACAACCGTAACTACGTAATTAAAATTACGTATGTTATAAATAAAATGGTCGATAAGCATGATTTTGCTAATAAAACATTCATTATTTTAAAAATAAATGTAAACTAATATGTATCTACGGTTATTCACTTAATTTGATTTTTTTTTTATATAAATAATCTATTCAAATAATATAATTTCGATCATTGAAAAATGTTCCCGACTTCACCAAAGCCCAACATTATGGTTGAACCAATGGCCAGAGATAATTTAGGTGATTTTTTTAAGTATATGCATGCTAATTGCCTTAGGCATCTTTTAGAAGAAGTTTGAAGTTCCATGTTTTGTAATAGTAATATAATATTCCTGTGATAAATATAAATAAAACATAAAAATATGGAGTAGTGATTAAGAACTCTAAAACTAGAGCTCTAATTTGAATTCAAATACAAACAAACAAGCACAAACCTTATATCATATGGTGAGTCCCACCATTAGAACTCCACTTAGAACTCTAAAATTAAAACTCTCAATCATTGTTGAAAAATATAGCTAGGCACAACCATTCCTCATAAACGTGTTTCTTAAAACCATGCCAACATTTTATATAAGGTATAATGAAATAAGCATTACTTAGCAGTATTATTAATTGATAAGAAACTTCATATTATGACAGTAAAAAATTACATGATTGAAATAGTAAGACAAGAATTATTCACCTAGTTGCATTCATTGTTTTTTTTTTTTTTTTCTCCAAATTAAGTGGGCATTTAGAGTTGGTTTTTTCCGTTTTTAGTGACTTTCCAAAAATGGAAAAAACAAAGAAGCCGAAAGCAGTTAACTGTTTAACTTTTTTAAAATTTCATTTTTATATTTAGTAAACTTTTTAGATACGTATACACAAGATGAACATGAAAGAAAATAATAATAATTATTATTATAAAAAAAATACTAAGAATAAAACAATTTTTAAAAAAAATATATAAAACGTTTTTAGCTGATACCAAAGTGATTCTAAGACTGGAAGATTGGCAAAGAAATAAAACCTGTGATCCAAGAGATCCAAACAGAGTCATAAGTTGAAGAAAGAGAAACAGAAATTTGTTCAGGCTGAAAATCTCCACCAGTCCTTTGCAGCCTTTCATCGGTGTCCGGCAAATCCACGGCCTTTCCGGGCAGGTTGACAGCAACAGTCACCGGCTCAAATGGTCCATCAGCTGTTGTTGGAATATTTCCGTGGACTATTGTCACCAAGCTCTCACCACAAGCAACACTAGAAGCCCAATAACATTCTTCACTTCATAAGAACTCATGTTTAGGGCTTAAATGCACCAAGTAACCCCAAAACATGAGAACAGGCACACAACAGAGAGTGAGAGAGAGGTGGTTTGAGAATAGAAGAAGGTGGTGAAGGGCTTTTATAGGAGTTTGTTGGATAGCTATTAGCTGGATAGAATCCCATGTCATAATTTTAACAGAAAGAGCAATGATTCATATCTTTAAATTTAGAATTTTAATAACGACTCTAATAATGTGGCATGAAGTAATAATAATAAATAAATAAATAAATAAAAACATATATCAAATCATTCATGAGTGGGCCCATTGTCATATCTAATAGAAAATACACAAATCTAAATTTGTTACGACATTGAAAATAAGTATATAGTTTAAATTAAGTAGATGTTTGACCTTCCTTAAAAAAGTTAAAAAGTCAAAAAATCATTGAAAAAGTAAAAAAATTAATACTATTCCCATGTTTGGGCGGAAAAAAAAATGCTGAATAGACAGAGGGTAAAATTACGAATTTGTCCTTTTGAATTCAACAGCCAAAAGTGCATGTCAATGTACCCACTACAAGAAAAAGCACAAATGGCGACTAAAATTCAGAATTTCGTCGCTGAAAGTTGGCCAAATGGCGACTAAACTGGATTTAGTCGCCGAAAATGAAGACTTTTGCCGACTAAAATGAATTAGTCGCCGAATCACAGGGTTTTAGCGACTAAACTGTTTGTTGGTCGCCAAATGTAGCAGTTTTACCGACTAAAGGTTGTTTGGTAGCCAAAAGCGACGGTTTTTGGCGACTAAAATAATTTAGTACCCAAAAGTGATGGTTTTGGCGACTAAAAACCATTTTAGTCGCCGATTATAGGTCTTTTGCCGACTAAAAAAAGATTAGTCGCTGAAAATGAAGGTTTTTGGCTACAAAAAAAAAATTAGTAGCTAAAAACAGTGAATTGGCAACTAAATTTCAATTTAGTAGCCAAAACGGGACGTTTTTGGCGACTAAAAACAGAGTTAGTCGCCAAAAAGTGCTATTTTTAATTTAAACATATTTTTTTAGCGACAACAAATTAATTAGTAGCCCAAAAATCATAGAATTGGCGACTAAATAATTGATTTAGTCGCCAAAAGTGGCCTACATTTTTTTTTAATAAATAATTTATTTTTTACGTTAATTATATTCAACAAAAATAATTATGTGTACATATATGATTTTGTATGAATACCGGTTAAAATAGTATATAAATAATATATATTGCATATATAATCATGTGATGTTCAAGTGGCATAGTGGAGGGAGTAGGTTGGTAAAGGTGTTGGCAGTTGGAATGGTTTGGTTCACGGTTCGAATCTCAGAAAAACCGAAGAATTTGTTTTTTTTTTTTTTTTTTTTTTCCGAAAGGACCTTTGGCGACTAAACTTTTAGTCGCCAAAAGTGTTATTTTGGGCGACAAAATAGTTTAGTCGGCGATTCAAGGAATATTGGCGACTAAAATATTAGTCGCTAAATGTGGAATTTTAAAAAGTGTAAACCACCAATGGCGACTAAACATTTGGTCGCTAAAGAGCTCTTTTTTGCCGACTAAAAAAAGTTTAGTCGCCGATACCTCTCGCGACCACATATGCGCGACAAAAGGGGCGACTAAAAAATTAGTCGCTGAAAGTAAAAACTCGACTTTCGGCGACTAAAAACGGACTTTTGGCGACTAAAAATTTAGTCGCCAAAAATGATTTTTCTTGTAGTGACCTATCGTTACACATTTTACCAAATGCACTGACGTGGCTAATTGTAAGCCACGAATTCCCAAAGCCAACAAAATTTTGAAATGCACTGAATACACATAGTATGTGTTAGGGAGGATACAAGAGTAATTTTGATATTTGATATAATATTTTATTACACATTTTTTTTATAAAAAATCAAAAACTTATTCCAAATATACATATATTTTCTCTCTATTTTTTAGTCAAAAGTTTAAAAAGTGCACTTATATAGATTATCCCAAACAATCCCTAAAATTTATATTTTGGCAATTCGGTTAAAACAATTTTTTTTATTTTTTTAGATCACATCATCTCTTTATTTTTTTATACATTGTTTTAAAAAAATCAAAAAAAATTTAAAAATCAACTTTTAACTTACTTCCCAAAACAAGCCTAAATTGTTGTAAGTTACTATTATATTAAATCTGGTCCATACATTCTTAATTCTGTGTGATTTTCCTAGTTTTTTTTTATAATTATAAAATTTTTAATTATGACACAACTAGAATCCTATCTATATCATTAATAATATTAATTGTGCTTTTTTATCCACTGTTTTTTTTAATCCACACACCCAAAAACGAGTAGCCTAATCGACAAGTGAGTTGATATTATATTCACATGCAGGCATCCACGTGAAAATACTTTATTTATAAAAAAAATTTATGTCCGGCTCTCTCAACTGGTTTGTTTGTGAGTTTATAATCAAAAGATGTGCCAAATACTATTATACAATAATGAGAGGGTAATTCATATAGAAATTGGGTCGAGCTGGATAATGGGCCGTTTGGGTACTATACAAAGTGCTGAGTAAATATGGCCGTAAAGTTACTCCGGTCTTGAAGGGGCCTTTGAAGTTAGGTCGGGCCCAAAGCTCAGAAGTTAGTCCGGTCCGCAAGAGGCCTAAAGTTACTCCGGTCTCAAAGCGGTTAGCTTGGTCACCATACTAGAAGTTATACCAGTTATGGCGCGGTATGATTAGCTCGGTCTAAAACCTTGCTAAAGGTTAGCTCGGTTTAGACTTACCACGGTTTGTGCAAAAGGTACTGAGGTAAGAGCATTGAAGGAAGAACCGAACTAAAGATAGTTTGGTCTACTCCGTGGTTCGGCATGGCCATGGTTACTTCGGTCGTATGGTAGTCCGGCCGTATTAGAACCATCTCACTTGGTTTAAGCAGTGAGGGGGGGTGTTGAAGGATAAGCATTATCTTTCAGGAGTATGAATCCTAGGAGGACTCTGCATGGAGGAGTAAAAGTCCTACTAGGATTGTACCACACGAAACCTACAAAAACTCACAAATATTATCTATGGAGAGATAACGCAACTTTGATTCCCGAATATACAGAACTTTTGTCTATTTGTCTAGTTTGCTAACTTAGGCATCGGAGAGGTTTCTGGCACACACCCGCCGGCTAGCTCACGTTTGTATTTTCAGGTAGCAGAACGACGTCGTACGGAGGAGCGCAGACTTGATCAACAGGATTATACGAGAAGGTTTATTTCTTTCCCGTACAATTGGCGCTGTCTGTGGGAATTCAGACAAGAACAAAACCTCTTGATCAAGCTTTTCCTCTTAAGAATCAATGGCGCACAACGAAGATTTACCACAGTCCGCCATCGACGGACAAACACCAAAAGGGGGTGCGAGGCACGAAGGTCTACCTCTCATCCTTCCTATAGCGGATTTAGAGCCACAACGACAGAATCCCAGGAGGGATAGAAGGGGAAGAAGGCAGACTAACAGCCCTCGTCACTCTCGTTCACAGAGTCCAGAGAGACAAAGGCGGAGGACTGACCCTCAAGCCTTGGAAGATCGCGTCAAGGAGCAGGACGAGTTGATACGACGAATGGCGGCGGACATGGAATCTCTAAAGCGCCAGATGAAGGGAAAACAAGTGGCGACAGGAGAGGGGCGCATAAGCAAGACGCCCCCTCGCCACTCGGAAGATCGTGGTAGGAATACCACACCCTCACAAGCAGAGAGTAAAAGCCTCAGGACAGGCGATACTCAATCCAGGTCCTCCAGAACTCGTCACTCCAGGTCTGAGAGGACGAGATCTGAGAGGTCATGCACAGAAGGGAGCACTTATTGGCCTTCACATACGCACCAAACAAGATCCAGACAGACGGAGTTGCCCAGATCATCCGACTTACGCACCGTGCTCGAAGAGAAGGCATGATGGAAGGAGGACGCCAGGGCACGCGATCCACACAGAGTTTCTGCCTTACAGCGATTGGCTCCTCGATCGTATGGAAGCGTCGAGGTTGGAATGCCAATACCGCGCCCTGCCTACGAACCGACGGACAAAGCATTAGCAAGGCTGCAGACTTCGCCGTTTGTTCCGGCAATTGAGAACGCGCCCTTACCTTCAGGCTTCCTTCAGCCCAAATTCACTACATATGAAGGAAAGACGGACCCCTATTCGCTCCTGAGCCACTTTCGCCAGGTCATGGCTGTGTACCGGCGAAACGAGGCTTTGATGTGCATCCTCTTCCCATCTAGCCTTGGCGACCTAGGCTTGACTTGATTCGAAAAACTTCCTGAAGGCAGCATAGCCTCCTGGGCGCAACTGGCAGAAGAGTTTGTAACCAGGTTCAGAACAAACACTAAAACCCCGGTAGAGATCGACCAACTACTCTCCATCGACATGGGCGACAAGGAGACCTTAAGATCCTACAATAGTCGCTACTGGGAGACCTTCAACCAGATTGGGGACTGCCCCACCAATCTCGCCATTGCACAGTACAAAAGAGGCCTTCCAGTCGGCAACAAACTAAGGGACTCAATCACCATGACACCGCCCTTCACCATGGAAGCTTTGATGGAGAGAGTGCATTAGCACATCAGGGTGGAAGAGGATGGCGCACGCGCCAAAACAAAATCTGGCACGACCGCAGTACCAGAAAAAAAGGCCTCGGCAAAGGTCAACGCGGTAGATCACCCGAGCAGAAACGGACGTGGCCGACGAGACAACGAAGAGGACCAGGATAAAAGATGGTTGAGAGTCCGCACTGCCATAACCACGGTATTCAAAAAACCGATCTACCGAATTCTAAGTGAAATACGAGATGAGCCTTTCGTCAGATGGCCAGCCAAGCTAGAGGAAGCTCAGAAGGACTATGACGAAAGATCACGGTGCACCTTCCACAAAGAAAAGGGACACCGCACTGAGAATTGCACGCCATTGCGACAGCACTTGGAGGAGTTGGTGGCAGCAGGTCACCTGGATAAATACATTGAATGAGGGACGCAAGCCGCCCCCCAGGACCACAATAACCCCAACGGGATGCCAATCGACGCCCCACCTCAAGGCATAATCAATGTGATACATGGAGTCTTTGAACCTGAGCGTGTATGCGAGCTCAGAGGGTCAATCAAGAAGGCTGAGCACTTAAGAGAGGTACTAAGTGGCCAACCTGCCACCAAGAAGGAGAAGACAGAGGCCACGAACGTCATGTCTTTTTCGGATAAAGACTTGGCAAGGATATATTGCCCTCACAATGATGCCCTGGTCGTCACCCTCCGAGTCAAGGATTTTGACGTCAAGCGGATTCTGATTGACCAGGGTAGTTCATGTGAAATAATGTACCACGAAACATTGAAACAATTGAAGTTACAAGATAAAGACTTGGCACCTGCCGTATCTCCCCTGATTGGATTCAACTCAATGCCAGAGTGGCCAGTCGGCAAGATAATTCTTCCAGTTAGAGCAGGAAGCGTAACGAAACAAGTGGAGTTTTGGGTATTGAAAGTCCCATCCACCTATAACATCATCTTGGGCAGAACATGGCTGCATGCCATGCGATCGGTGGCATCATCTTACCACCAAGTCATGCGGTTCCCGAACGACACTGGGGTAATTGAAGAGGTCTATGGAGATCAGATAATGTCTAAGCAATGCTTTGTTACGGTGAATGGCAGCCGCGCTGCCAAGGGATACGTTCATTCGATGGAAGAACCTAAGAGTAATGAACTGTTCGCGGATGTCGGCAAAGCAGCTAATCAAAAAGCGGTGGAAGATTTGGTAGAGGTAAGAATAGATGAAAAAAACCCGGATAAGTTCTTTTTGCTCGGTTCATCGTTGTCCAGCAGTGAGAGATTAGAGATCTTGGAATTTTTGACCTCTAACATCGAAGTGTTCGCCTGGACGCCATATGACATGCCAGGCATTAACCCAAACTTCATCTATCACCAACTCAATGTCCACCCATCCGCCAGACCAATCACCCAGCGCACACGCAGATCGACACTCCACCATGCCGAGATAGTGGCGGAAGAAGTAGGAAACCTGTTGGAGGCAGGAGCAATCAGAGAAGTACACTACCCAAGATGGATCTCCAACACAGTCGTAGTGCCACAAAAGAACGGCAAGTGGTGTGTCTGCGTCGACTACAAAACAGTCAACAAAGCATGCCCAAAAGACAGCTTTCCTCTGCCACGGATAGATCAACTGGTAGACCTAACGGCGGGGCACAACCGACTTAGCTTTCTGGATGCATACAGAGGCTACCACCAAATCGCTATGCATGAACCAGACCAGGAGGTCACGTTCTTTACCACTCCAAGAGGACTATACTGTTACAAGGTCATGCCCTTTGGCCTAAAGAACGCAGGGGCGACATTCCAACGGATGGTCACCAAGATATTTGAACCATTGTTAGGCAGAACAATGGAGGCTTACATCGACGATATGGTGGTCAAGAGCAAGAATGAGAATGACCATCTCAAGGACCTAGATGAAATGTTTGAGATCTTGAAGAAGCACAAGTTGCGCCTCAACGCGTCTAAGTGTGCATTCGGAGTAGGTTCTGGCAAATTCCTGGGTTTTCTAGTAACCAACCGGGGTATAGAGGCAGACCCCTCTCAGATCAAAGCTATTCAGGACCTGGAGAGGCCAAACTTAGTAAAGGAAGTACAACATCTCACCGGCATGGCAGCCGTGCTCAATCGGTTCATAAGTCGGTCGTCGGACAGACTACGACCATTCTTCCACGCTTTAAAAGCCAAGTTTGAGTGGGATGAAGAATGCGACCGCGCTCTGGAAAGCCTGAAAGAATACATGTCTTCTCCGCCACTGCTTGTCACCCCAATACCTGGAGAAGAACTCTTCCTGTACCTGGCAGTCTCTCAGCACGCAATCAGCATAGTGTTGGTTCGTGCAGAAGAAATCCAACATCTACCCATCTATTATGTCAGCAAGACATTACTGGGCGCTGAAACAAGGTACTTGCCACTAGAAAAACTGGCCCTAGCCTTGATGATGGTCTCAAGAAAGTTGTCACGTTACTTTTACGCCCACACCATAGTTGTCCTCACAGCCTTTCCATTAAAAGCTTTGTTTGAGAGGGCTAACTTCTCTAGGCGAATCTTGAAGTGGGCAGTTGAGCTGGGGCAATACGACATCAAGTTCCAACCCAGAACCGCAATAAAAGCACAAGCCTTGGCAGACTTTGTCGCCGAATTCACCCCAGAAAGTCATCATATCTGCCCAGTCGACCTGACTGAAACAACCAAACTAGGAATGGAAGTTGGCGTCGGAATAACGCAACCCCTGGTACTGGTTACTTAGTCAGGTCCCAAGGCAGACCAGAGTAAAGCAAGGAAGGAAGAAGTAAACCATGCTACGCCAAGTCAAGACTCACCAACAAAACAAGACTTGGTACAACCAGGTGGCAAGGGGCAGACAGCAGGCATGAACCATGAAGAAGAAGACACCAGCAACATGGAAGACCCCAAGGCATCATCTGATCCCTCCACTTGCTGGAAGTTGTTCGTTGGGGAGATGTGGAAGCTTTTCGTGGATGGAGCATCCAACCGGCATGGAGCAGGACTTGGCATAGTTCTCATCCCTCCAGACGGCCTAGTAGTGGAGCAGGCAGTCAACCTGGGCTTCCCAGCATCAAACAACGAAACGGAGTATGAAGCGCTTCTGGCAGGCCTCAAATCAGCATTCTACATGAAGGCCACCGGGCTAATGATCTATAGCGACTCATAGCTGGTGGTAAACCAGATCTCAGGCGACTATGAAGCAAAGAATGACAGAATGGCTAAGTACCAAGAGTTGGTCAGAACAGAGATCAAGAAGTTTGAAGTAGTGCGGATAGAACAAATCGGCAGGGAGGAAAACAGCAGAGCAGACGAATTAGCAGGCTTCGCATCAATGGCAGATACCTCCATCCCTCATCCACTACTGATCGACTACCTACCTAGACTAAGCATTGAAGACCCAGAAGCAGAAGAGGTATATTGCGCCGATCTAGGCCCTTCTTGGATGGATCCCATCATATTGTTCCTAAAAGATGGCACCCTACTAGAAGACAAGAAAGAGGCCAACAGAATAAGAGCAAAGTCGCTGCGATTTTGGCTCTCCCCATCATTGGCATTATACAAGAAATCATTCTCAGGACCCTACCTAAAGTGTGTTCACCCCGGCAAAGTGGAAGCATTCTTGTTTGAAATACACGAGGGTGTATGCGGAAGCCATCAAGGAGGAAGATCATTAGCATACAGAGCAATCTCGCAAGGATACTGGTGGCCATATATGCAAGCAGACTCAGAAAAGTATGTCAAAAAATGCAAAAAGTGTCAACAGTTTGCACACCAAATACACCAACCTGCCAGAGAACTTCTACCTCTCACTAGCCCATGGCCCTTCGCAATGTGGGGCTTAGACATAGTGGGACCACTTCCAACAGCACCAGGCAACAGGAAGTTCTTCCTTGCAGCAACCGACTACTTCACAAAGTGGGTGGAAGCAGAAGCCTTGGCATCAATCAAGGAAAAAGATGTGAAGAAGTTTGTTTGGCAGAACATCATCACTCGGTTTGGTATACCAAAAGCCCTAATCTCAGACAACGGCACTCAATTCGACGGCAGAATTTTCAGAGGCTTTTGTGAGGAATACAAGATAGAGTTCTACAATTCTACACCGGCATATCCCCAAGCAAATGGCCAGGCAGAAGCATCAAACAAGGTCGTCTTAGATGGATTGAAGAAAAGGTTAGAGAAAGCAAAAGGCAAGTGGGCAGAAGAACTCCCTCATGTTTTATGGGCTTATCGCACCACACCTCGACGATCGACAAGAGAAATACCATTCTCCTTAGCTTACGGCATGGAGGCAGTAATCCCACTGGAAGTTGGCCTCCCCACAATTCGAAGCGAAAACTTTGACCCAAACTTAAACGGCGAAGCCATATCATTGGAGCTTGACCTTGCGGAAGAAAGAAGAGACAGAGCATTGGTTCACATCGCCTCCTACTAACAAGAACTGTCTAGAAAGTATAACAAAACAGTGCATCCAAGGCAATTCAAGATCGGCGATTGAGTGCTGCGCAAAGTAACGGGAAACACCTTGGTGCCGAGAGATGGCAAGTTAGGTCCTAATTGGGAAGGACCTTACAAAGTGGTCGGATTAGCAGGCAAAGGGGCATACCACTTAGAAGATAAGGACGGCAAAGCAATTCCCAGGCCATGGAACACTGCCAATCTCAAGTTATTTTATTTTTAGCTTTTTCTTTTTAAGCATATGTAATTTTTTCTTTTCTCAATAAAACAAGTCAATTCTTTTCAGCATAATTATTTTCTGTAAAAGATAGTTTTAGAGAGTTAGGAGCATTGTAAACATTTTATTCTAAGTTGGCTGGAAAAAACCAACTTAGAGGTTGGCTAGGTTAAACCAACTCTTTTTACTCTTCAGCCAAAGTAAGGGTATGGGCTGAAGAGTGGTTGGCTGGATTAAACCAACACCCCTCCTAAGCCCAGGATAAGGATCCAGGCTGCAGGACGTTTGGTCGGCATAACCAAACATTTTATTCTAAGTTGGCTGGAAAAAACCAACTTAGAGGTTGGCTGGGTTAAACCAACTCTTTTTACTCTTCAGCCAAAGTAAGGGTATGGGCTGAAGAGTGGTTGGCTGGATTAAACCAACACCCCTCCTAAGCCCAGGATAAGAATCCAGGCTGCAGGACGTTTGGTCGGAATAACCAAACATTTTATTCTAAGTTGGCTGGAAAAAACTAACTTAGGTTGGCTGGATTAAACCAACTCTTTGAACTCTTCAGTCGAAGTAAGGGCATAGGGTGAAGAGTGGTTGGCTGGATTAAACCAACTCTTATTACTCCTTAGCCGAAGTAAGTATATCGGTTGAAGAGTGGTTGGCTGGATTAAACCTACTCTTGATACTCTTCAGCTGGAGTAAGTATATCGGCTAAAGAGTGGTTGGCAAGTAGGCTGTCAGATTGATCAGCTAGGACCGGAATAAAATATCTCGACCAAACTGCAGTTAGAAGGCAAGCTCAAACAAGAACTTAAACCGAGATAATAGTTTAAACTGAGATAACAGTTAGCGCAAAAAGATCATGGAAAAGTCATTACAAGCATACAGATCAAACCGAAATAAGTGTTGAGCAGAAAAGATGATTTTCATTGATCAAGGAGGGGCCGCAGCCCGGTTACAAGTCCAAAAGAAAAGAAAAAAGAAGAAAGTGCAAAATCAGCTAAAAAGGTCATCTATTTCGGCATCAAGCTCACCATCAACATCAACCCGAAGCCCGGTTTCAGGCGGTAGTACGATCTCGGTTTGGAGCTCGGTGTCAACCGGAAGCACGGTATCATTCGGCGGCTGATCGGTGAGGTCCTCAACCGTTGGCTCCAGCCGAGTTGAGGGATTAGCTGGTTCATTAACGACCGGATTATTAGTGGGCTTGGTTTCTTCATCATCGTCTGAACTCTGAAGAAAATGCTGTTGAACAGATGCAGCATACTCCGTAAATGAGCTCGGTATGAAATACTGAGGAGGATTGTATACCTCGGTCTCAGGTTCATAACCGAGCTGCACCACTGCTGCCCTCCAGCCGCATTTGAAGAACAAATCCTTCGCGGCCTCACACTGAGGAATATAGAGGGCTTCTCCCTCCTTGAAACCTTCAGTGTTGGCGTCCTCAGCCTTCTTTTTCAGCTCTTCTATTTCTGCATTCTTCGTGCCTTCAAGTTTGGCAAGCTCGCACAAGTACTTGTCTTTCATTGCGATTAGAGCTCTTTGTTTGTCATCGTTGGCCGAGGTAACTAGTCCGGTTAGACGAGTTACCTCGGCCTCCAGCTCGGCCGTCTTAACTTGGGATTGCTTGAGCTCGGAGGTCTTGGCTTCGGCTTCTGCCATGGCCTGCCTTGTTGTTCTCCTGAGCTCCAACACTTTCCTGTGTGCGATGTTGTTTTTCTGAATGGCCTGCAAAAGAGTAGTAACTTTCTCTTTAGCCGGACTGACAGTTGGAAAAGTTAGACAGAGAAAAAAAAAGAGCTACTTACCAAGATCATTGATTTCGTTGATGACCGGATGGCCTTCAGCTCGGTGGTTAGTTGCTTTTGGTGGTGCTCCATGTCTTTTGGAAGGCAAACACTCTTGGCAAGGTTGAAAGCCATCAAGTGATCCTTCTCAGCAACCACCGAGTCAGTATCCTGAATATCTCGATTTTGAAAGGTAAGATTTAGAGCCCATTTGGAGAAGCCAGCTCGGTCAGAGTGCTCCGGTTGAGGGCTTGGTTGAGGGCTGGGCGGAAGAACGGTCTCATCCTCGTCGACGAGGCGTTGCTCGGTTTGGCTAGTCCGGGCACGCTTGTTCGCCCGAGATGACGAAGGCTGTTGCGAAGGAAGTGCCACAACGGTTTCCTGGGGCTGGTTCGGTGGTGGTACCTCGGCTCTGTTTGTTTCGGTCAACAGGGCCCTTACTCTGTTTCTTTTGGCCATTTCTTCTTCAGCAGTCAGTGGGATTAAGTTGATTTGTGGCAAGATTGGGTCCGGCTCAGGAGCGTCTTCTAGCAAAAAGTTGGTTACTCTGGCTTTACGTCGGCTCAACGTTCAGAAGCTTGGCCCAACTTCTTTCAGGGTATCGTAGTGCGGCGCGAAGTGTGTCTAGGTTGGGGTCACTGTACAATGATTGAAGATGAGCTGAATCTGCAAAAGAAGACAACTGTTAGTTCAGTTCAGGAGGAGGAAACCGAAATAAAGAGAAGCGTGCAACAAAGCCGAAGTAATTATACCAGGGATGCCTTTATTCCAGTTTATATTTCGGCCAGGGATCTGGGCTTGGTGATCTTCAAAATTGCCAGATACCCAGAAAAAATCGTCATCGTTTAGGTCTTTATCCGGTGTATCTTTTATTATTTTCTCTCGGCGGCGGCGTATTCTTAAATAGTAAACCCATCCGTCTTCTTTTGATCCTATGGAGTATTGGTGGAATATTTCGGCTAAACCAAGGTTAAGTCCAGCTCGGCGGTTTAGCTCGGCTATACCCATTATTATGTGGTATGAGTTGGTGGAAAGCTGGGTTGGGCATATTCTAGTCTGCCTAAGGAATTCACAGAGTAATGGTTAAACTGGAAATCTTAGTCCGGTTTCTATTATTAACAGAAGGGTAAATGGTACAAAACCTTCGTTCCCCCATGGAGTAACGTCTTTCTTGGCTAAGGTTAGGTGGACATCGTCAGGGATGTTGTATTCCCTTCGGAATTCGGCTAGACCACCAGGTGTCTCTACAAGGAATCTATACTTCCCCATTTATTTTTTAAGTTACGAATAAATTAGATCGGTCGAAAGATTTAGGCTCAGTAGCTCGGTTGAGCGCTCAAAGGAGTGCCTGGGCAACCTAAAGTCTGCAAAGTGAAAAAACAAAGGTGTTAAGCACAGATCGTTGGACTGTGCTACAAATTAGAACAAGAAAATTGAAGTCTTACTTCGGCTGTGTGAAATGTTGCAGGTCCTATCTCAGTTTCGGCAAGGTGCTTGGTAGCTTGGTTGGGTCAAGTGATTTGTTAGACCGGTTGAAATTCTAGGGGCAGCTTTCTTAGTTCGGTCTGAACTAAGAGTGCTGGTTTAGCCCCAAGACATAGTTCGGACGGAATTAAGGCCTTCAAATACACTAAATATAGACTTAGTTCGGTTGGTTACCTCGGTTAAGGTAAGTCAAGAAGTGGTTTGACTTATAGAAACTACTGGTGTAAACATGAAGTGTTAGTTCGGTTATAAACTGACTAGACTTCTACCTAGCATAAACAGTATCCTAGTTCGGTTACATCATGATTTCGAATCAAAATCAGTGTTATACAGGTTTTTTTTAGTGAACTCAAGTGTTCTAGTATTAAGGTTTTTTCCAGAAAAAATGCAAAACCAGCAGGAGATGGAAGCAAAAACATGTTTTGCGAGAAAACATAAACATAATGCTGTGGATTAAGCAAATATGAAAACAAGGAAAGCAAGATAGATTTGAATAACTTACTAGGTAAAGGGAAGGAAATGGAAGTAGAAAGTAGCAGCAAGCACGAGCTTCACAGTTGCAAACGATGAAGAACAATGGAGGCAAAGAGAGAAGAAAGGGCGAATGGTATAAGTTATTCAGAAACAAAGAGTTTTTGTGTTTTGAGGCAAGAGAAGGGGCAAAAGGCGGGAACTGTTCAAATTACGCGAAGTATGAGGGCGGCGTGACAGCTACAATAGGCTAATGAGGGCGTGCCACGTGTCATGGGAAGGATAAACGATTCAGTTGCTGTCATTGAAGAGACGTTTTGACCGGACAAGCACAGCTCGGTTTGAGTATTAGCTCGGCTGGAAAGGCTTAAGAACTCTAGCTCGGCTGATGGACAGGTAATCCTTATCATGCTACGCAGACGGAATTAAGGGGCAATTGAGAGGGTAATTCATATGGAAATTGGACCGAGCTGGATAATGGGCCGTTATGGGCACTATGCAAAGGGCTGAGTAAATATGGCCGTAAAGTTACTCCGGTCTTGAAGGGGCCTTTGAAGTTAGGTCGGGCCCAAAGCTCAGAAGTTAGTCCGGTCCGAAAGAGGCCTAAAGTTACTCCAGTCTCAAGGAGGTTAGCTTGGTCACCATACTAGAAGTTATACCGGTTATGGCGCGGTATGATTAGCTCGGTCTAAAACCTTGCTAAAGGTTAGCTCGGTTTAGACTTACCACGGTTTGTGCAGAAGGTACTGAGGTAAGAGCATTGAAGGAAGAACCGAACTAAAGATAGTTCGGTCTACTCCGTGGTTCGGCATGGCCATGGTTACTTCGGTCGTATGGTAGTTTGGCCGTATTAGAACCATCTCACTTGGTTTAAGCAGTGAGGGGGATGCTGAAGGATAAGCATTATCTTTCAGGAGTATGAATCCTAGGAGGACTCTGCATGGAGGAGTAAAAGTCCTACTAGGATTGTGCCACACGAAACCTACAAAAGCTCACAAACATCACCTATGGAGAGGTAATGCAACTTTGATTCCCGAATATACAGAACTTTTGTCTATTTGTCTAGTTTGCTGACTTAGGCATCGGAGAGGTTTCCGGCACACACCCGCCGGCTAGCTCACGTTTGTATTTTCAGGTAGCAGAACGACGTCATACGGAGGAGTGTAGACTTGATCAACAGAATTATACGAGAATGTTTATTTCTTTCCCGTACAAATACATATAGTCCATTATCCAAGTCATGAACTAACACCAAAAGTGATCCAACCTCTTCCCAATTCTTCAATCATAAAATGCTATCTTCAAGATGCGCATACTTTTTTTTATTATTTATTTATTTTTATTAGTTTTTTAAAATTATTTTTTTAAAGAAGGTAGAAAGATTGAAACCCACGAAATTTGAAATTTTCATGGATGCACATTGCTACTTCGTGGAGAACGTGTGTGTCGGTGGTGGTGTTCATTGCTGCTAAATTGAAAAATTAAAACACACTATAAGAATATTTTGAAAAAATAGTTAAAAGTTACTTTTTAATTTTTTTTTTTTTACATTTTTGTGTGAGAGAGAAGTAAATTAAAAGTTGAGAAATTACTTTTTAACTCACTTTTTAAAATAGCCCAAATGAATTTTTTTTGTCTCCAAGAACGGGCCATGAAAGAGATAGTGAGGGTCCTGCACACTTGAACATACTGTTATTGATATTTACAAATAGTGCTTTTTCATTTTATACTTATTTTTGGCCCCTCCCCATTGAATAGCTATGAACTCTTTTTCCTATCTCAAATCAAAGAACTCTTTATTTGTTATTTTCCTTTCAAGTTTGTTTGGTTAGTATGCGTCGGTAAATTATAGAATATTTTTGGAATAGCGTGCACGTGTTTGTACTCATATTCAATCATTATTTATTATGTCTCATTATATCTCTCAATCACTTAATACAGTATCTCACCTACTCATATTCTCCACCAATTGCAATATTATAAAATATCACGTTTCTATATTATCAAATTACTAAATAATTATCCGTATATGTCATACCTAGAGTCCTATTTCATAATTTTAACACAAAGCCAACTACTTGTAAAAATCAGTGTGTATGTACTATTTGGGATAAACTGAATAAATATATTTATTTAGATTAGTTTATTTATTTAGGTCACATCACTTTTCAATTTATTCGTATATCTTTGTACAAAAAATTAAAAAATATATTTATTTATATCATCTCAAATAGTTCCTTAATTATTATATAGTAAAGTCTATATATGAAATGTATCACAATCATTCATTGTTCTTATTTTTTTAATAAATTTTGTAAGTCTTTAACATTATTATTGTATTATGACGTAGCTAGAATTCCTATTTTCTGTAATAATATTAATTGTGATTTCATCATTGTTTTTGTAAGGGAGGATTTCACATGAGTGTACAATTTGAAAAATAATTATAAATTAGTGATAAATTTTATTATTATTAATAATTAAATTTATAATTTTTTTATACATATTTAATAATTTATTCAAATTACCACTTAGATGTAATTTCTCATTTTTTTTTTAATTCAAACCTTCAAAAAAAAGGACTGTGCCAGGCACAGTAGATTGCTGTGAGGCTCATATAGGACATGTCCTGAGTCTTTTTCTATTATCCGAACTATTCATATTGTAAGGTTCGTCGAGTAGATCATCTATGTAAAAAATAAGTAAATTGGACATTTATAGCCTCATAATAAAAGCACATTTGTTTTTCAAAACATAAACGGTTAACATGATTTTAATAATTTTTGAAAAACAATTAGGATTTGATCATAGGGTTACAAATGTTCGATTAACTTAATTTTTTATATAGATGATATACTAGATAAACCTTACAATATGAATAATTTAAATTATCAAAATATACTTGGTAAATACCTCTAGAAGCCCTCACAGCACGACTGATGTGCCTTAAAGCACTGTAGCAACCCTCAAACCCCATCATAGGATTATAGATATTCAATTAACTTAATTTTTTATATGAATAATATACTCAATAAATCTTATAATATCAACGATTAAAATTATCAAAATATACCCCCGGGCCGCCAAAAACAAGAACCTCATAGGAGACAGCACAATACATGATATATGTGTATTATATTCACCTGCAGGCATCCACGTGAGAATGCCTTTTTATGTACAAAAAATTAAGGAATTTACAAACCCATCCTTTAAGATTTATTTAAATTATAAATTAATTTTATAATTTTAAAAATTATAGGGAGACTTATTTATAAGTCCTTTTTCAGAACCTTATGCTAGGTTAAGTCCTGTGTAATTTCTTATAGAGTCTCAAGTCCTATTTTCATAAGAATGTATTCCACAAGATCCTAACGTGACATGACACTTACATAAACGTAACGTAACGTGACACCTATATATATGTAACGTAACGTGACACCAATATGAACGTAACGTGAGACCTACATAAACGTAACGTAACGTGACACCTATATAAACGTAACGTGACACCTATATAAACGTAATGTGATACTTACATAAACGTAACGTAATGTGTCACGTTACGTTTCGCAAACTTAATAAGTTTTTATTTTTTTAATCCGTTTGTTTTGAAATAGATATATAATCTTAATATATTTTTATTTTGTATTATTAATTGTAAAATTTAAAAAATTATCAATAATATATGTGAAATCTAAATTAATTAATAAAAATTATAATTTTAAATTAATTAATGCAAGGATGATAATGTATCTACTCTTTCTTTCCCCTTTCGAATTGGATTGATGGTTGATTATTTTTTAATGAATTTGTGTTTTCTTAATTCTAAATTAAAGACGAAGCTTTCCAAGGAGAGAGATTCATTGGCCATGACAATGAAGAAACTAGGGCGTGATTTGGCGAAGGTGAGATTCATTTTGGGTGTTTTTCTTGCCTTTAATTTGGGTTTTTATCTACTTGTTTGTCAATTATTCTGAGATGGTCCATTTGGAGAATAGAAAACAATTCCTTCATTGTGTAATCAATTTGCTGCTACTATGTTTCATAATTAAGAGTCCTGTGGACAGGGTGAAGCCTATTAATGGAACCTTGGCTCACCTCATCTAAAATAAGATTTTTTGAAGAAGAGATATGCTCTACGTTCTTCTTTACAAAAAGGTCCATCAACAAGTTTTTATTGAAAAAAAAAAATAAAAAAATTCAAAAAAAAAATAAAATCAATTTCCTATATAAAAAATTCAATGTTACCATAGATCATAGGTGTCACGTTACGTTTATGTAGGTGTCACATTACGTTACGTTTATGTAGATATGTCACGTTACGTTTATATAGGTGTCACGTTACGTTTATGTAGGTGTCACGTTACGTTACGTTTATGTAGATGTCACGTTACGTATAGGTGTCACGTCACGTTACGTTTATATCAATTTCCCTATATATGGTTTTATTATTATTTATGATATTAACAACTAATATTGAGGGTAAATATGTAAAGAAACTTCCCACAGGACTTATGGGAACATAAGTTTTTTTGTGGGACCAAATGTAGCACAAGTCTCCCTAATAGGACTTCTAAATAATTTTCCCAAAATTATATTATATCTCTTAAAATTTTTAATTTTATAATAAATAAATTCTTTTATCAATAAATCATCAAGTTAATTGACAGTTTTTAATAGTGTTAAAATTTTATTTCAATTAATAATTCAGATAATTTTATTATTGTATAATTGAACAGTTAGAAATTTTACTTTTTTAATTAATTCTGTTAAATAAAAAATTCTGACAAGAAAATATTTATAATTTTTCAAATTATAAAAAATATATTTATAATTTACCCCCAAAATTATATCCAGCTCTCTTAAAAGTTGGACATGTACGTGTGATCATCAGAGATGTGCCAACTCGAATTATAAAAATACATTATCCAAGTCATAAACTAACAGCCAAAGAGATCAAGCCTTCTCCGATTGTTCACAGGTAGATTACACTCATGTCCTGAAGTTTTTGTTTAATATGGATCTCTTTTTTATATTTAAAAAATTATATTTATCCTTGTTAGTTATATATTTTGTATGAATTAATCGCAGCTTAATACGTGATTCGTAAAGAATAATTTGGGGAGTTAATGTAAATCTTTAATCAACGACAGGCACGTGACAATTTATATTGGTAACAATGGATCTATGTAGCATTGGAGTAGTTATAAGGCGCAAAGAGGACTTTTCTTGTCATTTATATTTTTTGAATTTTATTTTACGCACTTCCTCTTCGAAACATTTTATGAACTTTCTTTTCAAAGCATGGGAGTAGAGGTAATTAATTGTTACTTTGATTGTTCACTTAGTCACTCTGATTGTTTACTCAATCATCTTTTTCCTCCATCATTCTTCTGTTAATTTTTCTTTTCTATATACTTGGCAATTTTGAAATCCTCTTCATTGATGCAAAAAAATCGTCAACACAATTGTTTGATAATTGGCTTGAATTTAATCTGTAAGGATTTTTCAATCCTCATTGGCACGTTCGTATTTATAATATTTTCCTTCGTAGGAAAAATAAGCCAACAATCCTTCTATCAAATTAAAACAATATATTTACTTCTTAACCTTTATACATATAAAATAATATGAATATTTTATTCATGTCATTTTAAAAAAAATAACAATCATCTTTTTTTACTTTAACTCACACAAAAAATTGAGTTTTTTATTTTTCGTATTTTTTTATTTTTACTATTTTTTTAATATTTTAAGCCTTTTTTTTTTTTAATCTTTTAGAAACTTATGAAATATAATATTTTGTGATTTGTTTTAAAATTCACCAAATATAAAAAAATACAAAAAAAAATTTTAATACATTATCTTATTTTGTTGTATTCAATAATTTTTTTTAAAGTTCTTTGTACAAAATTTATACTTTTTAAATATATCTAAATTAAATTAATCTAATCTAGATATAATGGTGGAAATAAAAATGAAAAATTATATTCATATAAAAAAATCATAAAAGGACAAAATGGTCATTTAAAATTTTTTAGAACATGACATCAGCAATTCAGGGAATAATTTGTAATGAGATTACAAACCTCACACTACAAGAATTTTCACTTTTGGTGACTAAATTTTTAGTCGCCAAAAGTTAATTTTTAGTCACCGAATGGTTTTAGCGACTAAATTATTTGGTCGCAAAAGTAGTCACCAAAAAATTGTCTGTAAAGATAATTAGCGACTAAAATTATTTTAGTCGCCAAATGTATACAATTCCTGACTAAAATTTTAATCGCCAAAAGGTTGGACATTAAATTAAATTAGACCCTTTTCGGCGACAAACTTTTAGTCGCCTAAAGTCCCACATTTTTAGCTACTAAAATTTTAGTTGACAAAGAGTTCTTCTTTTGGCTACTAAAAATTTAGTTGCCGAAAGTCCCACATCTTTGGCTACTAAATTTTTAGTTGGCAAATAGTTCCTCTTTTGACTACTAAATATTTGGTCGCCTAAAATTCTACATTTTTGGCTACTAAAATTTTAGTCAGCAAAAGTGTTTTTATCCTTTAGTTTTTTGTTTTTAGTTACGAAATATTTTAGTCATCAAATGTTTAATTTTCTTTTGGCTACTAAACTTTTAGTCGCCAAGTGTCTTTTTTTTTTTTTTGACTACTAAACTTTTAGTCGCCAAATATATTTTCCCAATTTCATTTTAGTTACAAATTGTTTAGTCGCCAAAAACATGATATTATGTTTTATTGCAAAATTATAACTTCTCCACAACCTGTCTATCTTCAATGCAACCTGTAATACGTATATAAACAAAATAATACATACTATCAATCATTCCATAATCTGCATCCATATACCAAAAATAAATAACTTTAAATGTCAAAGTCCATACAAATCAACTATTATCCAAACTAAAATAATAATTCCATACAAAATATAACATACAAAAATCAAAGCCCTCCGTATACAAAAAATACATTTACTACCAAGCGAAATTACCATTTGACATGGTACAAATTACCATCGTAATCTGTACGACAACAAAAGGTGATATATGTACCACGACAAAAGTTTTCTATAGACCATGACAAAGCGTCCTATATATACACTGACAAATGGTATATATGTACCACGACAAAAGGTAATCTATGTACCAAGACATTCATTATCTGTTGATTGCCAAAACTTTTCTGTATCAGTAATAATGAACTACACAAAAGCTGAGGATGACAAAAGTATTATATTAGTTGTACACAAAAGTGAAAATTCTTCTCCATACACCAATATGGATTATCCACAAGTCCATGCAACAAAGCCATCTACAAAGAAAAATAAAAAACGAAATATTAGAATTGGTTACAAAATATCAATTCAGTCAGCCATATGGAACGTGTTCTAACATGCATTTAAGGTAGAACAATTGAGAAATGTCTTCTTGGAAATAAAAGAAAGTATATATATATATGTATCGTGCAATATTTATTCCAACTAACTGCACAAATAATGTAATATGTAATTTCTTCGTCCTATAAATATATAAAGGCAATTATTAGAATATATAGATGTTATTTTCATAAAGTTGTTGCTTTTTAAACTAAGTGTCGCGATTTTTTCAACTAAATGTAAGGCGTATTCAGGGGTTGTTATGAATTTTCACCCCTGGAAAGCTCTTTTTCGAGTAAGTTTAGAGCGTATTCGGCTCTAACTCCCAACTTACGGGTCCGAATTACCTTCCGTTAGTTCTTACAAATCTTATTTGTTATGGCGAAGCTATCCGTGTAAGCCACACAGTCGTTCAGGGACTGTTTTGAATTTTTGCCCCCGAAACGCCTTTTTTCAACTAAGTTTAGGATGTATTCGGCTCTAACTCTCAACCTACAGGTCCGAATTATGTTCCATCAGTTCTCACAAGTCCTATTTGTCATGGCGAAGCTATCCGTGTGAGCCACACAGTCGTTCGGGGGCTGTTTAGAATTTTCACCCCCGAAACGCCGTTTTTCGACTAAGTTTAGGGTGTATTCAGCTCTAACTCCCAACCTACGGGTCCGAATTACGTTCTATCAGTTCGCACAAGTCCTATTTGTCATGGCAAAGCTATCCGTGTGAGCTACATGGTCGTTCGGGGGCTGTTTAGAATTTTCACCCCCGAAACGCCCTTTTTCGACTAAGTTTAGGGCGTATTCGGCTCTAACTCTCAACCTACAGGTCTGGATTACATTCCGTTAGTTGTCACAAGTGCTATTTGTCATGGGGGAACTGTCCGTGTGAGCCACACAGTGGTTCAGGGGTAGTTTTGAATTTTCGCCCCTGAAACGCCATTTTTCTACTAAGTTTAGGGTGCATTCGGCTCTAACTCCCAACCTACGGGTCTGAATTACGTTCCGTCAGTTCTCACAAGTCCTATTTGTCATGGGGAAGCTATCCCTGAGAGTCACATGGTCCTTTGGAGGCTTTTTTAAATTTTCGTCCCCGAAACGTCCTTTTTCGACTAAGTTTAGGGCGTATTCGGCTCTAACTTCCAACCTACGGGTCCGAATTACGTTCCGTCAATTCTCACAAGTCCTATTTGTCATAGAGAAGCTATCCATGTGAGCCACATGATCGTTCAGGGTTGTTTTGAATTTTCGCCCCCGAAATGCCATTTTCCGACTACGTTCGGGCGTATTCAGGTCTAACTCCCAACCTATGGGTCCAAATTACGTTCCGTCAGTTGTCACAAGTTTTATTTGTCATGGGGAAGCTGTCCGTGAGAGTCACATGATCGTTCGGAGGCTGTTTAGAATTTTTCACCCCCAAAACGCCCTTTTTCGACTAAGTTTAGGACGTATTCGACTCTAACTCTTTGCCTATGGGTCTGAATTACGTTCTGTCAATTGTTACAAGTCCTATTTGTCATAGGAAAGCTGTCTGTAATAGTCACACGGTGGTTCAGGTGCTGTTTAGAATTTTTGCCCCCGAAACGCCTTTTTTCAACTAAGTTTAGGACATATTCGGCTCTAACTCTCTACCTATGGGTCTGAATTACGTTCCGTCAGTTGTCACAAGTCCTATTTGTCATGGGAAAGCTGTTTGTGACAGTCACACGGTCGTTCGGGTGCTGTTTAGAATTTTTACCCCCGAAACGTCCTTTTTCGACTAAGTTTAGGACGTACTCGGCTCTAACTCTCTACCTATGGGTTCGAATTACGTTCCGTCAGTTGTCACAAGTCCTATTTTTCATGGGGAAGTTGTTTGTGAGAGTCACACGGTCGTTCGGGGACTGTTTAGAATTTTCGCCGCCAAAATGCGATTTTCCGATTAAGTTTATTTGGCTCTAACTCTCTACCTATGGGTCCGAATTACGTTCCGTCAGTTGTCACAAGTCCTATTTGTGATGGGGAAGCTGTCCGTGAGAGTCACACGGTGGTTCGTAAGCTGTTTAGAATTTTTGCCCCCTTAATGCCCTTTTTTGGTTAAGTTTAAAGCATTTTCGGCTCTAAATCCCAACCTACACGTGCTAATTACATTCTGTCTACTATCACAGGTCCTATTTGTCATGAGGAAGCTGGTTGTGACATCCGTATGGTAGTTCGAGGGCTGTTTTGCATTTTCGCCTCCTTAACGCCTTTTTTCAGTTAAGTTAAAGGCGTTTTTTGGCTCTAACTCCCAACCTACAAGTGCAAATTACATTCCATCTGTTGTCATAGGTCCTATTTGTGATGGGGAAGCTGTTCGTGACAGCCACACGGTGGTTCAGGGGCTGTTTCATAGTTTCGCCCCCTTAACGTCCTTTTTCGGTTAAGTTTGAGGTGTTTGGCTATAACTCCCAACCTTCAAGTGCAAATTACATTCCGTCTGTTGTCACAGGTCCTATTTGTGATGGGAAAGCTGTTCGTGATAGCCACACGGTGGTTCAGGGGATGTTTCATAGTTTCGCCCGCTTAATGCCTCTTTTCGGTTAAGTTTGAGTTGTTTTTGGCTCTAACTCCTAACCTACAAGTGCAAATTACATTCCATCTGTTGTCACAGGTTCTATTTGTGATGGGGAAGCTGTTCGTGACAGCCACAGGGTGGTTTGGGGGTTGTTTCATAGTTTCGCTCCCTTAACGCCCTTTTTCGATTAAGTTTGAGGCGTTTTTGGCTCTAACTCCCAACCTACAAGTGCAAATTACATTCCGTCTATTATCACAGGTCCTATTTGTGATGAGGAAGCTATTCGTGACAGCCACATGGTGGTTTGGGGGCTGTTTCATAGTTTTGCCCTCTTAACGCCCTTTTTCGGTTAAATTTGAGGTGTTTTTGGCTCTAACTCCTAACCTACAAGTGCAAATTACATTTCGTCTATTGTCACAAGTTCTATTTGTGATGGGGAAGCTGTTTGTGGCAGCCACACGGTGGTTCGGGGGCTGTTTCATAGTTTCACCCCTTAACGCCCTTTTTTCAGTTAAGTTTTAGGTGTTTTTGGCTCTAACGGAATTCCATTGTTGTGAGAACATGTCATTTTATGCATCATTACATATTCTCTCCGCTCCTCTTATTTTTTTACATAATTCTTATATTTGATTAGCAATCACCCATTATAATCATAGGTTATTTGATAAAACCCATCAATCAAATAGAAATATATAAACTTATCAATGTACAGAGAGAAAATGTAAACCCATCAATGAAACCCACTTGAATGAATAAGAACGATATTCAAAGTCAAATTAATACGAACCAATTAACCTCATAATAATAAACAAAATACTACAGCAATTTATGTGTGTTACTGAGATAATTGAGTAACCAAAAAGACAAAATCAACTGCTGGTGAAATAATTGAAGCGATGATCTTGGTATTCTCTAGTAAG
Organism: Camellia granthamiana; assembly: GCA_036172215.1. NCBI lineage: Eukaryota > Viridiplantae > Streptophyta > Magnoliopsida > Ericales > Theaceae > Camellia > Camellia granthamiana. The sequence goes on along the minus strand of CM069910.1, from coordinate 26,256,843 downwards.
AACAAGATAACAAATTTCAGATTAAAGATTCTCTAAAGTTCCTAAAATTATACTAAAAATTTTGTTTCAAGCAAAGTTATCCCTCCAAACATGACAGAAAAGTGATTTTAGGGGGGAAAAAAAAAATAGAATTACGAACTCATAAAACTTTGAAAATCACTTACCATCAAATCAATATTTGATTTCTTCTGAAGTAGTAACAGCCAACATTATTCGACGGAAAGAATCATTATTATTCAATCATAAGTTGGAAAAAGTTCTACAACTAAGGCCATAAACAGAGTGGCCAAACTAAGGCCATACATAAAGACCACTACAAACTTTTACAACTACAAATGGCTTGTCTTGTAAACATAATTGATACAAAAAATCCTTTATATGAACACAAACCAAAGGACAATAATGGAGTCATAGTTGCTTGCACCAAGACTTTTAAGTATAAACCCATAATCACTCTTTTTTTATTAAATAAATAGCTAATTAGAGCTGCCAAAGGGACCAAAACCCAGGCACACACGATGCCTAAGAAAGCATATGTTCAAGGAATTCCAAAAAAGCGACACCCTCCATGTACTATTAACTGTGAAGCTATCAAAAGAAAATACTTGTCACAAATACACCACATGAAGCTTGTGTAATTAACTATATTTAAACCCAAATTTATGGTGCATATTGGAGCTTTGGCAAGTAGGAGCATCCACCAACATATCAACTAGGCTGATATACTCCACCTGATCTAGATGCCCCATTCCATTGTAAGTCTCAGAGTTGCATCATAGATCAAGTGGGCTGCTGGCATATCGTCCATAAATAATAAGCACGGTTTGCAGAATGTGATGGAAAGGCACATATGACCAAGTCACGAAAAAGGTATCAAATTTTCAATTTCAGCATAATTTTTTCAGAGGCAAAACTAAATATCTAAATGCTGAGTATTTTGAGTAGAAAACACAACCAAATTCTAAACATTTCAAAATATGGTTGAAAGTTAAAATGTGAGTTAGTTCTTCATCAAATTGAAAAGAGAAGCCAGAAAAAAATTAAAGAGTTATTATTTACTTTTAACTGTTATGAAATTTCCTGCAGATGGCAAGAATAAATATTCTGATTAACGTTCAATTTGCAAAGGGAAACAAGAACCCAGCAGACCAAGCAACCATTAGTTTTACCAATGTGTCGGGTAGCACCCAGTAAGTGCCCAGAAAAACACATAGCAAATATCCTTAACTCTATGTAGATCATAATATGCTAGCAAATTTTATAGCACTAGTGGGTGTCCTGCTAAAAAAATACATAAAACTTCCCATGAAATGCCCAAGAGAGAGCATGAAAACATTGAAACTTATTGTGTTCAATAAAGTTTCATACCTCAGAGGTGAAACAATCTTGTTGTTTGTATCTGAAACAGTAAGGCCGACACATTTATCACCAACATCCAGACCAAGCAAAGGCCCTCGTTCTAATGGCTCTGTCTTCATCAAATCATGGAACAAATTGAATGGCTTCACGTACTTCATCTACGAATCAAAATGTTGCATTGGGTCAACACCGTCTGAAGCCTTCACATATATAAAAGTATAGAATATAGATATCACATGCATATTTCAAATAAAAAGAACTAGCAATCTTCTCTACAGAGATCATCCCATGTTCAGAAGTCTACAAGCACCCATGTTCAGGGGACACACTTAATATAAAAAAATTCATCTATGTAAACCCGTATAACCCTAAATAATTTCGTCAAACATCTTGTGAGCAATACATAAGTGATCAACAAAATGAAAAATATAGGGATCCAATCATTTGGGCATAAAACAGAGCAGCTTCCAAACCTAAATGTTGTGAGAAAAGTTGAAGCTATGAAACTGAAATAAACTATATATAAACAGGAGACACCGCACAGCCAAGGGAGATTGAAACTCTTGCATTGCAACCCATTACTTGCAACGTCCAAGGGAAAAAAAAGACCCGGGGGATGGGGGGGACCTCAACAACAAAAAAAAAAAAATCAGAAAAACGGGGAAACAGAGGAACAGTCTAAATGGACACGAAATTAAACCCTAAATGAACAATTAGAAAATAGGGATACAAGGGATGGGAGAGAGAGAGAGAGAGAGAGGGGCTGTGAGCGAGAGAGAGAGAGAGAGAGAGAGAGAGACACACACAGACAGACCGAGAGCAAGGGAGAGTGAAAGAGAGAACCTGTGATCTGCGGCTGTGGCGGTGGTGATTTCCGGCTGTGAGTGGCCGTGCCGACGTCCTCCGTATGGCGGGCTGCGGTCAAGTGATTTCGTGTGAGGTTTGGTGGTGAGACAGTCTGGGTGTGAGAGAGTTTATCATTTCGTCTAACAGAGGGGAAGCGCGGGCAACAATATTTTTCCCTCCAAAAACTTTTATCATTTTTAGCGACTAAATCAATGTTTTGTCGGCAAATGATATATATATGCCGACTATTCTATTTAATGGCGACTAAAATTTTTGTCGCCCAAAGTACTTTTGGTGACCAAAAATAATTTTGGTCGGTAAAAGAGGCGCAAAGTACAATAAGGGTGAGATGGAATAGTTACTGTTTGGAATTTTTAAAATTGTTTTTTTGAGTTTTCAATTTGTATTTTTATATTTTTAGTAATTTTTAAAAATATTTTAATCAACTTTTTTAACTTTTTAAATCTGTTTAATCTGATATATTAAAAAGAATAAAATTTATATAAAAATCTTTAAAAAATTTATTGAATACAATAAAATACGAAAATGTATTACAATTTATTTTTTTAATATTCTTTGTATTTGTTGAATTTTTTTAGAAAAAGTTTCACAGATATAATATTTTTTAAGTATATTTAGATAAAGTGTATCTAAAAAATAAATATTTATAAAATTCACTAAAAAACAAAAAATATATGTATATAAAAAAATCAATTTGTAGTACAGGGAAAAAAAAATAATTCAACCAATTGGCCAACGGTTAAAAAAAGAGGGCATCAAGATGATAAAGGGTATTTTTTTTTTTTTTTTTTTTTTTTGTGTGTGTGCTGAGTAGGATAAGAGTTGTTAAAAAAATAAAATCAAATCAAATAAATAAAAGATTAATTACCTAAAAGTCCTATCTATATATTTAGTGGTAGCTTAGGTCCTATCAAAAAGTTTTTGAACCAATAAGTCCCATTTAGAGGTAAAAAGGCGTTTTGCCCTTTAATCCCAAAACTGAGAATGTTCTCAATTTCAAAACTGAGAATGTTATCAATTTATAATTATCAAAACTAAGAAATTTCTCAATTTTTTTCTAGTATGAACTGAAAATATTATCAAAATTAGGAAATTTATAATTATCAATTTTGAGAAATTTCTCAATTTTTTTCATAATTAAAATTAAGAATATTATAAACTGAGAATGTTCTCAATTTCAAAAAACCCTAGATCACACCCATAAACAGAGATTGAAAGGGAAATTCGAAATGAAAAGTAACGAAAAACAGAAGAAAGTAAAATCAAACCCAAGAGACTTATTAATTGAGAAGTGTGTTCTGCAAATTTCAAAACCAGAAATTTGATTCGAATCTAATCTCATTCAAAAATAAAATCAAACATGCAATTGATTTGATCAAAATATGTTTCTAAACAGTTAGCGTCACTACCAATAGAAAAGTTGTTGCAGGAGGAAGATAGGAGGCGGTGGTGGTCGGTGGTCGATGTTGATGGCTGTGGGAGAGATCCTCGGTCCACCTTCGAATTACATTGACTTGTTTCTCTTTCAACTTCAAATCTTCAATCTGTTCTTGTTGGAAAGAATGAAAACTCTTCTCTTTACTCTCAAGTTCTTGCACGCGTGACTCAATCAATTTCCGAATCAAATCGAGCCCTTCGTTGCTTTCGATTACTGATTCACGAATAGACTCCAAATTCTTCTCTCTCGATTCGAGTTCAGTGACGCAACCCTCCAAACACTTCTCGGTCGAATCCAAGTAGTCATCGAGATCCTTCCATTCGGAATCGTCGATGGAGGACTTGAACAGTTTGCCTGGAGTTTGTTAGAGGGTAAATTGGTCTATTAAAAATTAATGAGACCTAAAGGAGCAAATAATTTTATCTAGGACTTAGTGGATTATAAGTTCACAAAATGAGACTTGTATGTAAATGGCCCATAAATAAATTTTTTATAAGATAAGGGAAAATATCTATATATACAATAATGCTATATGTAAACTATAAAAGTGTACAAACAAACTCCTTAATTATAAAAATATATCAATTGAATCCCCTAATAGAAGGAGTCCAGGTGAAATATATCAATAGGTTAGGGGATTTATTTATGTATTTTTATAGTTTAGGGGCAAAGTAATACTTCTCAATAATTTAAGAGGTCTATTTATATGTTTGTATAATTTTTAAGGAATCAAAATAATATTTTTTTTAGTTTAAGAGATATGTATGTAAATACTTTCTTTAAAAAAAAAAGTCAAAGATTATTGCATATATATATATATATATGTATAAAACTTACCCTAAACAAATCTGCATAAATATGACCCACCATTCTCTAATATTCAGCCATGCTTGGAAGTGTTGATTTCAGTGGAAAAGTTAAAAAAAGTGTTAGAAAGTTCAAAAAATTTATGTGTTTGATTCTGTATTTGGTTCTTTGTGTGCGTATTATTATTTTTATTTTTTTGTACCTCAAATTTTAGTCAAAAAGTTACTAAAAAAATCGTTTCCCAATTGGGCGTTATATAAGCATGACTCTTTTAAAGGTTTAATCCTAAGGAGAGATAATAAGTTCAATTCTCCCTAATGGAGTTGAATTAGAAGGAAAACACAAAAATGGGGAGATGAACTCTTATAAATGTCAATCAACCTAATAAAATTATCTTACAATAGAAACTCCTATATAAAAGAAAACAAGTGAAAAAAAATAAAGAATAAATTATATTGACCTTTTTGAGATTAAAAAAAAAATCTACAAATTTAACATAATTATATTGAGGGCTTTTTTTAATAAGTTAAACCAAATGAAATTAATGCAAAAATTAGAGTGAATAAGAAGGAATCTTTAACTTTTTTTTTTTTTATATGAGTTGAAATTCTTTTAAGTTTTTGACTTTTTGAATGATTTTGACAATTGTTTTTACTAAAATAGCATGCTGTCAAGCGGATTCTAACTTCTAAGTATATTTTTTAAAACAAATTATTTATTTTTAAATAAATAAATATAATAAGAATAAAATCAACTATTTAAACCACTGGAATAAGATTTGTGATGAGCTCTGTGGGCTCAATTGCACGTTCAATCCACATAAAAATGGATTTCACAGAAGCTTGTTTCATATGAATATAATTGATTTTTTTAATAGGAGATATAAAAAATAAAAATAAAAAGTTTGTTTAACCTTTATCCCATAAATTATTATTATTATTATTATCACCCTTAAGTTATCACTTTCATTTATTATTTATTAGAATTTTTTATGTCAACTTATGTGGTACAATTGAAGACAACTACCTAAATTAATAACTTTTAAAACTTAATTTTATGAACAAAAAAGTCCTTGTAAAATTTGAACAATACTTAAATGATAGTAGGGAAAGGGGAAGGACTATAGGACTTGGTAAAATTCAAATCTAAGGATTCATACTTCCCAGTTAATGAGGATGAGGTAAATTACATTTCACTTTAATTTTCGTAATTTCAATTAGAACTATTTAAACCTCATACTTTCAATTTTAGTGCAATGTGATCAGTTCATTATGTGTTGTTAACATTTTTAAAAGGGAAAATATCACATAAGGGTGCAACTTGAGCAGGCTCAACCCAACCAACCTGAACCCAACTCGAATTTTTTTAGGGCTTTGAGAATATATTTTCAAATTCGGTACAGGTTTGGGTAAAAATTCAGAAGCCTAAATTAAATTTGGGCGAGCTTGGGCAAAGACGTCAAACAACCTGAGCAACCTGAAACTCGAATTATACATATATAGATATATAAAAATATTAAATATACATATAAATTATTAGTCATTACATGATATTAAAGTAATTTAGATTATTAAATCATATTGAATATACATTTTATATACAAATAATATAAAATCTTACTTTTTTTTTTATTTTCACTCATAAATTGTCAGGACTACTATAGCTACATCTCTCTTACATTATATAAATTATTTGTTTTGATGATATTAATGATTTTCTATAAATAAATAAAAATGTAAATAGAGTTGCTGGTTTGCTACGGTTTGGGTTGGAAACAAAATACATATATAATTAATAACAATTCACGACTAAAGATTTTAGTCGCAAATTACTTTTTTAATCCCTCCAAAATTTGAAATCTCCCTCCAAATATTTTAGTTTTTTGGCGACTAAAATATTCTTTTGTCGCTGAAAATATACTTTTGACGACCAAACTTTTGGTTGTCAAAGATAAAAAATATTTTTTTTTCTTTTCATTTGGCTACTAAACAATTTTAGTAGCTAAAACTAACTATACAACTACTAAAATATTCTTTTGTCGCTGAACATATACTTTTGGCAACCAAACTTTTGGTTGCCAAAGATAAAAAATAATTTTTTTCTTTTCATTTGGCTACTAAACAATTTTAGTAGCTAAAACTAACTATACCGCTACCAAAAAAATTTTTGTTGCTGAAAATATACTTTTGACTACCAAACTTTTGGTCGCCAAAGATAATAAATAAATTTTTTTTTTTTCATTTGACTACTAAACAATTTTAGTAGCTAAAACTAACTATACGGCTACTAAATTTTTTTTTTTGTCGCTGAAAATATACTTTTGGCGACCAAACATTTGGTTGTCAAAGATAAAAAATAACTTTTTTCTTTTTATTCGGCTACTAAATAATTTTAGTAGCCTAGTAGCCAAAACTAGCTATACAGCTACTAAAAATTTTTTTAGTCGCCAATTGTAATATTTTTAGTGACTAAATTTTTTTTTAGTAGCCAATAACCAATATTCCCTAACTAAAAAAAATTAGTAGCTAAATATTTGACTTTTGCCGACTAAATTTTTTTTAATCGCCAAAAGTGGTCGCCAAAAGTACATTTTGTTGTAGTGTCAAGAAGGGGAATGTAATTTTTCAAATGTGAGGAGGGATCTGTATTAAATAGAAACTTTAGGGGGTGTCAGTGTAATTTACCCATTCTTCACTGATTATTAAGCCCTCGTAGGTTTTTTTGGGCTAAAAGATTAAAATAGCCACAAAAAGATAAAATAAGCTAACATTCAATAAGATAAAATATTACATCCAAATCATAATCATTTCGTTTTTTTCCTCTTACAAAAGTCAAAAAAACCAAAAAAAAATCAATTTCAAACGAGACTTTTTAACCCTAGATACAAATTTTACACTTTTTAAATATATCTAAATTAAATTAATCTAATCTAGATATAACGGTGGAAATAAAAATGAAAAATTATATTCATATATAAAAATTTATACAAAAAAAAAATAATAAAAAGGATAAGATGATCATTTAAAAATTTTTAAAACATGACATCAGCAATTCAGAAAATAATTTGTAATAAGATTACAAACCTCAAGAAGGGGAATATAATTTTTCAAATGTAAGGGTGATCTGTATTAAACAGAAACCTTAGGGGGGTATCAGTGTAATTTACCCATTCTTCACTGATATTATTAAGCCCTCATAGGCTTTTTTGGCCTAAAAGATTAAAATAGTCACAAAAAGATAAAATAAGCTAATATTCAATAAGATAAAATATTACATCCAAATCATAATCATTTCATTTTTTTCTCTTACAAAAGTCCAAAAAGCTAAAAAAATCAATTCTAAACGAGATTTTTTAACCATAGGCTAAAATTAAACGCACTCTAAGGGTCTTTTTGTCCATATGTTACTCGCAGTTGGACAAAAAAATTAAGTTACTTGTGTTCAACGAAACTCGTTTGAGAATGTCTCGTTTGGCAAGTGACTTTTTTAATTAAAAAGTCACCAAAAAAATTAAAAAGCCAACAATTTATACTAAAAAGTCAAAAATTTCATTCTCTCTATTTTTTGCACATCTTTTCGTAAAAAAAATCAAAATGTCATCCCAAACTTATTAGTTTTTTTAAAAAAAATTTACATCATATTTTATTCAAAAAGTCAAAAAATTACTAAAAAAACCTGTTTCTAGACGAGAATCTGAAAATTTTGAATATATTTTAAAATTTATTAAGTTTTTAAATTAATTTTAAATAATTTATTAATGGCTCAACAAACATAAGTTTGGGCCCATAATACGATAAAAAAAAATAAATAAAATAAAAACTCTCATAAATTCAATACAACAAATAACTCTCATAATGCTAAGGAATAAATTATTTTTGTCTTTGGAAATTGACTTTACAATTAAGAAGGTATAAGGTTGACCGTTTGAATTATAATCCAATCAATAACCCTTCGTAACTCGAAGTTTGAAGAGGCTCGAATGCCCCGAGAGTCAAAACAACGTCGTTTTGATTCCTTTTTTTTTCTTTTTTCTTTTTTGGGTTCTTTTTCCTTCTTTCTTCTTTCTTTTTTCCTTCTTTTTCTTCTTTGAGAGAAATAGAGAGACGAGAGAGGTAGAAGGAAGAGAGGAGAAGAAAACAAAGAGAGGGGGCCACGGAACTGCCATGGACGGAGATCGCGAACCACTCCACAACCCAACCCGTACCATGTTTGCGAGGTAAGCAACTCCAGATACGGTGGGTTTGATTTTGTTTTGATTTTGATTTTGATTTTGATTCATGGGTTTGGGATTGATTTTGTTTTGATTTTGATTCGTGATTTTGGGATTGATTTGTTTTGATTTTGATTTTGATTATGTGGGTTTGGTTTGGTTTTGATTTTGGGTTTGGTTGGGATTTTGATTTTGGGTTTGGTAGAGCAGATCTGTATCTCTTTCCTCTCCTCTATCTCTTGGACTGACTTAAAACAAACCTGTATCAATTGGAAGAAAAAAAGAACTAATCAGGAAGAAGAAAAGAACAGATCAAGACAGAGAAAAAAAATAATAAAAAAAGGTGCCAAAACGACGTCGTTTTGGCACCTCGAGCCATTCGAGCCTTCCTGGATTCGAGCTACCAAATGGGACTGATAATCCAATGGTTATGCATCTGACTAATAAATACAATAATTTTTTTTGAATAATGCTATATGCACCGATTAGTGTATCAATTGATGATGTGACATAATTTAAGAAATTTTTTGTAATATGATTAATGAGTGGGGTCAATAAGAATGTCATAATTAGTATTTGTACACTAGTTAATACATTAATTGATCTATGTAAAACCACCTATTTTTTTTTAGTAATGTCATGGTAAATTAAATTTATGTATCGAATTTTGAATATCATTTACTATGTAGTAATAAATTAGTATAATGGAACTTGGCTTTCATGTCTTATAAAGATTCAATCACCGTGGTGTGAGCTTTCAAGTTGAAATCTTATAGAAATGAATTTAATATTTTTTAATTATTGCTCAGTCATCGTGAGAGTTGTATTGGATAATATTTGGACTAATAATTTCTCGGGTAAATTACATTTTGTACCCTACGCTTTATATCAAATCTTACTTTGACCCTTACATATCAAATTGTAACACTTAACTTCCTGCACTTTTGGTCAAGTGTCACTTTGGCCCTTTTTGTTAGCCTCATTATTAGTCACATGAAAAATATGTAAGGATAAATTACACTTTGCACCCTTGCACTTTACACAAAATTTCACTTTGGTCCCTACACATCAAAATTTGTGACACTTAGCTCCCTAAAGGATAACTTCTGTTAGCCTCACTATTAACAAAAGAGTCAATGTGACACTTAACCAAAAGTACAGGGGGTTAAATGTCACAATTTGATGTGTAGGAATTAAAATGAGATTTTATGTAAAGTGTAGGGATACAAAGTATAATATACCCTAATTTCTCTATGTGGTGATTATTGGATTGAGCTTAAACTAATCTGAGTATAACATGTGATAGTCTCGAAATTTTGACTCTCCCTCCGTTTTAAAATATTAGTTTATTATTTTATTATTTTAAAATATTAATCTCTTTTCAAAAAATTAAGAATTAAAATAATATGAATTTCTTATTTTATCCTTATTTTAAATTTATTAACAACACAAAAATATAATTATGATAATTGATATTCTCAAAAACTTTACTATAAAGGAATAATTTTAAAAAGGTAATATTTTTAAATTGTAATAATTATATTATTAAAAAAAATTAAATTCTTAAAAAAATTATTATTTTGAAATGAAAAGAGTATTTTAATTTGATGATGAACACAGCATTATTCAACTTTGTGCATGCAATCATGTCAACCTCATGCGAGACGTGTTCGATCATATATCCACTTTTTTTTCTTTTTTTCTTTTTTCGCTAATATGTGATAAGATATTTGTTCCTAATGTAGCTGAGGGGTAACTTGGCAAATTGGTTAAAATTAATTTTTTAATTTTTTAAATTTTTTTATGTATAAAAAATGTAAAAAGTAATATGAACAAAAATATATTAAAAGTTAAAAGTTAATTTTTAACTAGCTTGACAAATTGGCCTGAGTCTGAGCCTAAGGCATCAAAGCAGCTCCAACAAAAGCAATCTCAGCAATAACCTATGCAACAGCAGCCCACTCTGATGCAGCTGCAACCTATTCAAACAAAGCAAGTCAAGCATCAAGGCAGTTCACCTCACATGTATGACTCTGTGTTTTGATAAGTTGGTTAAAAATTAATATTTTAATTTTTTTTAAGTTTTTTTTTGAAATATAAAAAAGTAGAGAGGTGATATGACCTAAAATAGATTAAAAGTCATTTAACCATGTTCCCAAATTGACCCTAAGTTAGAATTGTAAAGATAGAAATACACCAAGATGGTTAGATAGGGGTATGGATATAAACATGGCCTGCGGTCTGGGGTGGGCCCGGCCCGGTTAGACTCGAGTCCAAGCCCAGCCCGCTACGCTGCGCCTGGGTTTAGGCTTGGGCCAGCATTTTGAAGCCCGGCTCGAGGTGCGCTCTAGGCCAGCTCAAAGCCTTATCGGTCTAAGGTCCAGTGTCATTTTTAATAAAAATGAATAAAATTTTGATAGAAAAAATAGAAAAAATAAAAACAAAATATTTAGGCCCACCCAGGCTAGAATAGCCCCTAGACCTGGGCCTAATTTTCTTACCTGTGACCCGACCTGAACCGAATTTTGGCAAAAGCACGGAGGGCCCAACATGGACCAGCCCAAGCCCAGGCTCAAGTAGACCGAGCCGGGCCCAAATTATACCCCATAGATAGGGGCTGTTTGACAAGTTGGGTTCAAATTTTTTTTGGCTAAAATCCACAAAAAGACAACCAACTCAGTTATAGGTTTCATTTGGAAAATGAATTACATTTTGACTTTTTGAGTTTTTCTTCATTTGAAAACATGCTATTTTAGTAATTTTTTAACTTTTTACGAAAAGATATACAGAAAAGTAGAGAGAGTGATGTTATAATTTATAGTGACTTTTTTATTAAAATATATAGTAAACAAACGAAGGGTTGAGTTTTTTTGACTTTTTTGACTTTTTTGAGAGAAAAAATAAAATAATTATGATTTGAATATGACATTTTATCTTATTAATTTTTTAATTTATTTTATCTTTTTATGACTATTTTAACCCTAACCTCATTTTATCCCATGTCAAATGAAGGCATAAAATTGTTAGAGAATTGATTGCAACTAACTCAGTTAGAGAATTGTTAGAGAAGTGGTTACAACCAACTCAGTCATACAAATCTTGTTTGGGAAGGAAATTTTTTATTTTTTTGGGTTAAAATTCAGAAAAAGATAAAATAGACTAAAATATTAATAAGATGAAATATCAAATCAAATCCATAATCATTTTATTTTTTATCTCACAAACATCACATCTAACTATAAAAAAATCTAACTATTTTTCAAATATAAAAATTTTAACCTACTAAAATAATTAAAAATTAAAATAAATTATTAAGGTAACTAACTTTCCGAACGTGGCCAATGTCTGTATATAACAGCAGTTTATCTCTTTCTTCTTATGCAATCGGGAAAATTATTATCAAGTCAATCTCATGCATTAGGGCATCTCTAATGGTTCACCAAATAAATCATTAAATTTGAGTAAAAATATTATTAATTCCTCTATTTGATATCAGTCACTTCAACGGTGAACTACTGTAGCTTTTAGCAAAACACAAGTTGCTTGGGGGATGACCGGCCGGTCGATTGGAAAGAGCAAATAAAAAAAAATTTCCTTTTCCATTTCTGTCTCCCTCAATTGCTTTTCCATTTCTTTTTCCCCCCATTAATCAAGTTCCAACAGAAGAGAACTTTACATTCAACAACTGGATGATTCCGAACTGTATGAGATAGTCAATCAGAAGCTACTGCATTGCCCTTCACCTATGCAGACCACTTCTACTGTAGATTCAAGCATTTTCACGTTACACCTCAATCGCTGATAGGATCCGAGGATGAGTATGATATCCAACTATCCAACTGTTCTCCAATTGTGTTTGAAAGGAAAAAGACCCAAAAAAATAAAAATAAAAAATAAGAAGAACAAAAAAAAATAAGAAAAGATAAAGAGATTAAAGAGACAGTAGTAGATGGAGGCAACATGATAACACAGGAAGCATTCTAGTGCTTATACTTTACGCAGCTAGAAGTTTCCACATGTCAAGAATTCAGAGGACTATATATCTACATGCTCCTAATACAGATGAGATGGGTGTTTGTAAAGTACTTTAATATTGAAACTGATTTCTTCATCCACCATTCTCCTTTTAAATACATCTCGAACTAGTTTATTTCGATTTATTTCCAAACCTGAAAGACAAATTATTATAGTTTCAAAAAGAGAGACAAGAGAAAGAATAGAAACTGTTATTATCTAAGTTTTGAGCCAGATAACTAGTAAACTATAATAATCAACAACACTTAACCTTGTAATAATGGAAGTTCGGTAAGAGAAATAATCAAAGGACAGGCGTAGCACTGATTTAATTTGTATAATTAACATTGAAGCACAGCATAACACGATTGATTTACTATTAAGTAAAATGAAAAAATATCATAAAATTCCATAGAAGTTAATACTCTAGCAATTTTAACAAATAAGAATCACTCCGATTGGTGAGACCTATATGATGTAATACAAATTTGTGAGAACTGAATTTTTTCCCTCAATGTTGGTAAGGCATTTAGTTTTGGTGCCACAAAAAAGCAAACAACTTTGGAAGCCTATTGACAGTCCAAACCAGTGCTCTGTTCTGGGAATTCTTGAAGTAATCGGATGACTGGGAGACAACCAACCAGATGTTCGGTTGGTCGTCCAGTGTGTCCCATCCCCAACGGTCCTGCACAATAAAATGGATCTTCAGTTTGGTGAAACATTTATTATTTTCTCAATTTAATATAGGTTTGGTGAAACCATTGGAGCACAAAGAGATACTTTTTCACCAAATTTAAATTTAACGATGAATTTGCTGAAACATTGGAGATGGCCTTATATGTTTTGATTAGATCAATGCAATCCTCACACAACACATTCAGATACACTTCTAACATATCGTATATGCCAATCCTGATACCATATACCAATGTTATTTCATGTTAAAGATTGTAAAAATCTAATTGTACACACCATGAATCTCCTTTGATCTATTTTGATTATACAATTATTCCATCTCTGTAATATGATTGGTGTTTAAGATCTTGTTTTTATTTTTTAAGATTTTTTCATTTCTAATATCGGTGGGCTCACAAAAGGGTCTGGCCCACGACTCAGGACCCAGCCTATGGACCAGATATCAAGGCTCAGTAATCTTGAGAAATCAATTGATGGACTAGGACAATAGCATTAAAGCACCTGTCAAGCAGAGGTCTAGTCACATAAGCAGATAAAGATCTTGCAAAGTTATTGCACTCATATATCCGCCACTAATGAGGCTCTCACAGCATTAAATACGACAACCCCTTCATGTCGGAATATACAGACTCACCACGAACGATGCAAGCTATAATATGGACTTTGGGCCAACACGACAGTCTGGAGTGGACAAGGAAATGATGAGCAAAAGATATAAGGAAGTTTCCAAGACGCATTAGAGGTCAGTTCTTCATTCTCTTCTTCTCTCTCTATACAGTTAATCTACTTCTAATTCGATCATCGGAAGGTCTGCCGGGGGATTACCACCTTCTTTGGACTTTTTTGTAGGCACCTCCTGTAGGCTTCAAGACCAGCAAAGCCGTTAGAAGTGTGGATCAGTCTGACCCATCTTCCGTTGGAATTACCACCTCATCAGTTGGCGCCGTCTGTGGGAACCTCCATTTCGAAAAGACAGTTGTGTTCATTGTCGTAGGAAGGAACCCCGTAATTATCCACCCTCGGTATCAGAGTGGATGGTCACGACTAAATCCATGACTTTCTAACACGACGCTGGTAATCCCGAAGCTGAGCCTTCCAACCCAAATAACTCGCCTCCATATTTCGCAGAACTCACCAACAGCATCAATCGACGGACAGAGTAGAACCAAGCCTTGATCAATGCCTTACTCCAGCGTGACCTGCCTATCCTGCTCCCACCATAACCAATAGTTCCCTTACACCCAGAACAAGCCCACCATCACTATCAATTTCCACCACACGTGCCTCAAGGAACATTTCCACCCTTCGCTCCGTGGCTCCAACCGTCGAATCTTGACAGTCTGCATCCGCCTCCGTTGGGCTCACAACCTCAACAAGATATGCCACTACCTTTCCATAACCACCTCTTACCACATCAAACGGGTGCCCACGAAGGTGAGGCTAGCAGTGTTCAACCCCCAATCCCTGTTTGTGGGGATAATGCTCCCGTCTGGGATAAAGAACTACGGGCCATAAAACTCCAACTACAGGGAATCATGCAGAACATCCACTACAAGGCTTCCTCCACTATCAACTCTCCTTTTGCTACTTCTATCCAGGATAAAGCTCTCCCCCCCAGTTCAAGATACCATCGATCGACACCTTCAATGGTACTACCGATCCCGTTGACGATGTAAAAGCATATTAGACACTCATGACCTTATATGCCTTTCCAAACGAAATCATGTGTCGCGCCTTCCCTGTCACGTTGTAGGGGTCGGCATGCCTTGGGTTCAGTCAATTTCCCCTAGACTCAGTCACTTCATTTCGCCAGCTCAGTGAATCCTTTTTTAGCCATTTCATTGGTGCTCAGCGACAACGGCATCCAGCCACCCAACTGCTAAAGATCTGCCAAATAGAAAGGGAGTCATTATGCAGCTATGTCATCCGCTTCAACACCGAAGCCCTACAAGTGGAGGAAAATGATGACAAGGTCATTCTCACAGCCTTCATGGCCGGTTTGCATCAGTCCAATTTCCTCTTCTCCCTCCCAAAAAATCCCTCAACCACCATGGCCTTCCTACTTGCCAAGGCCCAAAAATACATGAACGTCGAAGACTCTTTGGCAGCTTGCCAAGACTCCACATCCAAAGCCCCGCCCTCCAAGGACAAAAGAAAAGAGCCTGAATCCCTATCCTCGCAATATACTTACCGACCCCCACCACACCCAGATTGGCCTGCACGCCCGGACCGACTGGCCCCAACTTGCCTACCTGGTCAGTTCGAGCAGTACACCCCCCTCAATTCACTCATGAAGCAAGTTCTGAACCAAATTCAATGAAACTATAACATGAAATGGCCTCAACTAGCCAGGTCTCCCTTCAATCGACGGGATCAATCTAAGTACTGTCGCTTCCATTAGGACCACAGCCACAACACTAACGAATGCGTCAACCTCAAAGACCAGGTCGGGGACCTCGTCTGTTAGGGATGCCTCAGCCAATTCATAGCAGCCCGACCCCGCAGAGGCCTAGAATTGGCCCCTCAACCAATAACCGCCAACACACTCCCCCTCGATGACCAGCACAACCCGAGTGGAATAATGACCAGCCTCAGCACCAACTCCAAGCTTACGGTGACCCTTCCTCCCCTCCCACTAGGTGAAATACAAGGTCATTGTCGGTGGTCTCGCGTGCGGCGGACCGTCGCAGTCGGCACAACGAGCTAAGCTCTAAAAAATTCGATAAGGATTCGATAAAGAAGTGGCCACGGTGAACCGACCCTACAAGCAACCCAAGCAATGGTCGGATCTGGTCACCTTTATGGCGGCAGACTGCACAGGTGTTCGTTATCCTCATGACGACCCCTTTGTCATCTCCGCTCTTTTATCAAACTACAAAGTCAGGGGAGTTCTGGTCGACAACGGCAGCTCCTCAGATATAATATTTCTCAATGCCTACCGCCAACTAAAGGTCGGGGAAGAGAAGTTGTCCCCTCTACAAATCCCTCAGGTAGGTTTCACGGGTAATCGGGTCACATCCATGGGCTCTATCGACCTTCCCATCACTATTGGAGAGTATCCACGACAGTCCACCAAACTCCTTACTTTTCTCGTCGTCGACTGTCCTTCTACTTATAACATTATATTAGGACGCACCGCCCTTAATGCCCTTCAAGGCGTAACCTCCACGTATTATTTGGCCATGAAGTTTCCCACTGACCATGGGGTCAGCACTGTGAAGGGTAAACAGATGGTAGCTCGAGAGTGCTATGTCGCCTCATTAAAGGAAGCCAAAATGAAAGAAGGTATGATCATTGAACGCCTCAATGTTAGAGATGAAAAAGAGTTAATTAGAGGGAAACCAGTGGAGGAACTTGTCGAAGTGCCTATTGATCCCACCGATTCAACAAATACAGCTAAGATTGGCAGCCAGCTGTCCTCCCAGGCCAAGGCTAATCTCACAGCTCTCTTATCCAAGTACAATGATGTCTTTGCTTGGACCCATTTAGATATGCCAGGTACCGATCCTTCTTTTATTGCCTATCGTCTCAGCATTGAACCCCAATTCTGACCGTTCTGACAAAAGCAACGCATTTTTCATCCAGAACGTAACAACCTAATCGTCGCTGAGGTTGACAAGATACTAAAGGCATAGTTCATCAAAAAATGTGGATTATCCCAGATGGTTGTCCAACATGGTCTTGGTCTGCAAAAACAACGGCAAATAGCGGCTCTATGTCGACTATTTCGATCTCAACCGAGCCTGCCCTAAAGACAGCTACCTCCTTCCCCGGATAGATCTCTTGGTCGACGTAACTGCAGGACATCAGATGCATAGTTTCATAGATGCTTTCTCCAACTATAATCAGATCTTAACGCATGCAGTCGACTAGGAGTAGACCTCTTTTATCATTGATAATGGGACTTATCACTACCGTGTCATGCTGTTCGATTTGAAGAATGCTGGCGCCACTTACCAATGCCTGGTTAACGCCGTCTTCCAACACCAGATAGGTCGGAACATGGAAGTCTACGTCGACGACATGCTCGTCAAGAGCAAACTCTCCTCCGACCACTTGGCTAACCTACGCGAGACTTTCCAAACCTTGCGCAAGTACCAGATGAAATTGAATTTGAAAAAGTTTTTGGGGTTCATGGTCAGCCAAAGAGGCATTGAGGCCAACCCATAAAAGATCAAGGCTCTGATAGAAATGTGGTCTCCCAAGACGGTCAAGAAGGTTCAGTGACATAAAGATAGAGTTGCTGCCCTCAACTGTTTCATCTCGCAAGCGACTGACAAATGCCTTCCATTCTTCAAAGTCCTCCGGCAGGCCTTCGAATGGAACGCCGAGTTTGAGGAGGCCTTCCAGCAACTCAAATAGTGCATGGCCAACCCCCCTCTTCTCTCTGAAGCATTTCCAAGCGAAACCCTCTTTCTCTACTTAGCTGTGTCCCACACTGCTGTCAGTGTTGCCCTCATCAGGGAAAACGGATCAGTATAGCGCTCGGTTTATTACATCAACCGCGCACTCAGGGGAGCCGAACAGAACTACCCTCTATTATAAAAAATGGCTCTCGCCCTAGTCATCACCTCCAGGCTCCTCCAACCCTATTTCCAAGCTTATTCCATAGTGATTCTCACCGACCAGCCTTTGAAAAAGGTCATGCAACAACCAAAATCATCAGGCAGGCTCATGCAGCGATCCGTTGAACTAAGTCAGTACGCCATCTCTTACCGACCACGAACAACCATCAAAGGCCAGGTTGTCGCCGACTTTATCTTGGAATTCGCAAATCTTACCCCCTACGCATCCCCTCCACCAGTTCTCGGCCTTATTAAGGAGGAAAACCCCCATTCTTGGACTCTTTGTGTCGACGATTCATCCCACAAAGAGGGTAGTGGAGACGGTTTAATCGTTACCACCCTAGAAGGAGAATACTTCAAATGCGCCCTCCGATTGCTATTTACAGCAAGTAACAACCAGGTCGAATATGAAGCTCTCATAATAGGTCTCCGACTGGCTAAAGATATCGGAGTCAACCATCTCCAAGTATTTAGCAACTCTCAGTCGGTAGTCGGCCAGATAATGGACGAGTTTGATGCCAAGGAAAAAGCCATGTAATCATACAGGGACATTGCTCTTCCTCTGACTCGCCTTTTTAATAGTTTTCATATTCGATATGGCCCCAGGTCAGAAAACTCCAAAGCAAATGAAATAGCACAGCTAGCCTCAGCTGGCCAATCAAACCTTTGCCGCGGCGTCCGGGTTAAGTACCTGACCCATCTAGCAGTCTCACCAGATCGACGAGCAATTCACCTGCTCCAAGACGAGCCCATCCTATAGGCCCAGGACATCATCGCATTCCTCGAGAAGGGAACACTCCCAGCAGACAAACTCGAGGCCGCCAAAGTCAGGACTCAATCGTCGAATTACGTCATTATTAGTGGCACCCTGTATAAAAGGGGATTCTCACGACCATATCTCAGATGCCTCAATAATGACCAAGCAACTTATGTAATGAGAGAAATACATGAGGGAGTTTGTGGGAATCACTCTGGGGGACAATCTCTGGCTCATAAAATTCTCCGAACAGGTTACTTTTGGCCCACACTTAGTCAGGACGACGTTGATTTTGTGATGAAATGCGACAAATGTCAGTGCTTCGCTAACATCCCTCATGCCCCTTCAACGGAGTTAAACATGCTCAACAGCCCTTGTCCCTTCGCTAAGTGGGGAATCGATCTCGTGGGTCCCTTGCCGACCGGCAAGGGTTAAGTAAAGTTTGTCGTCGTGGCCATCGATTACTTCATCAAGTGGGTCGAAGAGGAACCTCTTGCTAAGATTACTAAGTGGAATACTACTAAGTTCATCTGGCAGCCAATTATGTGTGGTTTTAGGATTCCCCAAGCAATGATCTCCGACAATGGCAAATAATTTGACAATGCCAAATTCAGAGAATTTTGTGCAGAACTTAACATCAAGACCTGTTTTTCCTCCCCAGGCCATCCTCAAGCTAACGGCCAGGTGGAGGTTACCAATCACTCCCTGCTCCAAATCATCAAGACTAGGTTGGCGGCTGCCAAGGGCCTAGGCGGAGGAATTGCCCGATATTCTCTGGACCTATTGGACGACCGCCTGGACTCCAACTGTGGAGACCTCATTTCGCATACTTGTGGAAGTGGTCATCCTTGTGGAAGTCGGCCTACTAATTCCCAGAATCATCCACCCCAATCCAAACCTGAACGAAGACCTTCGAAGAGCCGACCTAGACCTTATCGAGGAATTTCGAGAAACGGCCGCTATCCGACTGGCCTCATATCAACAAAAAGTAAGGAAGCACTATAATCGCAAAGTCTGACCAAAGGCATTCACAGTGGGGGACCTTGTCTTACGAGAAGCCACTCTCGCCATCAAAAACCCAGTTGAGGGCAAGCTAGCAGCTAAGTAGGAAAGCCCTTACATCGTCAAAGCAAGACCCCGCCCAGGTACATACCGTCTCCAAGACATGGAAGGCAGAGACCTTCCCCATCTATGGAATGCCAAACATTTGAAATGCTATTTTCAGTAAAACAACACTCCCTGGCTTTTTTTTGATTTACATTGTTGTATGTTTCATTTTGGTGATCAGGACATTTTTCCATTTTGGCTCTTGTCATGCCATGCATGTATTTATGATCGCATGACTATGACAACAATTCAAGATTCTCATTATCCGTGTCGTGCCTTAATCCAAGATTAAACGAATTCACTGAGTTAAACATAGCCTCAGCCAGACTAAGTATAAAGAACTAAGCCAGACTGAGTTAAACATAGCCTTAGCCAGATTGAGCCCTCCAGAGCCTTATCCAGACTAAGCATGAAGAACTCAGTCAAACTGAGTTAAACATGGCCTTAACCAGACTGAGCCTTCTAGAGCCTCAGCCAGACTGAGCCTTCCAGAGCCTCAGCCGAACTGAGCATAAAGAACTCAACCAGACTGAGTTAAACATAGCCTCAACCAGCCTGAGCCTGATGAGCTCGGCCCGACTGAGCATCAAGAACTCAGCTAGACTGAGTTAAACATAGTCTCAGCCAGACTGAGCCCTCTAGAGCCGCAATTAGACTAAGCATGAAGAACTCAACCAGACTGAGTTAAACATGGCCTTAACCAGACTGAGCCTTCCAGAGCCTCAGCCAGACTGAGTTAAACATAACCTCAACTAGACTGAGCCTGATGAGTTCGGCCCGACTAAGCACGAAGAGCTCAGCCAAACTAAGTTAACCATAGCTCGGCCAGACTAAGCCCTCCAAAGCCTTAGTCAAACTGACTTTGAAAAGCTCATCCAGACTAAGTTAAACCATACAATCCTTGGTCCTATTCACATGTCCATTCAAATATGCTAGCCAAAATTTCCAACACTTAGTTAAATCTAAGTTCATTTCTATCCAAGGCCATTTTCACCCAAGTTAAATTATTTATCCAGTTTTACCCAAGGCCATTTCCATATTTTCCAACAGTTTAAGCATTAATCATCCTCACATAATACAAACACAACACCCACAAAAGATATTCCAATTTTTATTTATTAACATCTTTCAAAACCATACATCTCATTACAGAAATTACATCTCTACAGCAAAACAAAAAAAAAAAAAAAAGGAAAAAACAACAAAAATATAATAATAAACAAGATACGACATGAATAACCCTCAGGCCTAGGCTCCTCCTTCCTCGCCCTCGCTGGTTACCAAGTCTTCTTCTTCGACACCCTCATCCAGTGGGGTTTGGGCAATGTCTTCCTCTCCTGGCCTCACCCTGCTAAAATCCGTGCCTGGGAAGAGCTCCTTCAACTTATACTTAAAGCTTGTCCAGCCACTATCCCAATACACGCTCATCTCATGTTTGTAATAATCCGACTGCTGAAATCGTCAAATTATCTCTTTTTGGTTTCCCTCTCCACCAACTCCGCAGCGGTGACATTCGATGGTCTAGCCCCACCATCCCCTTCTCTGGCCAAGCTCCTCGCCACCGTTGCATCCACAACCATTTGGAACTCTGAGGATAACTTAAACTGCTCCTCTACCGCCGTACATAGATCTGGATAGGCAGCCTTCTCAGATTCCATCATTCTAGCCAACTCTACTGTCTTGGCCTTCTCTTCTTCCAAGGCTCTCTCCAAATCAGCGATACGTATGTCCGCATCCTCCTTATCTTTCACGGTTGAGTCACAGAGCTCCTCATTGTTCACAAAGGCCTCCTCCAACCTCTCATTGGCGGTAGCACATGCTTACTAAGCCTCTTCAGTCCTCTTCTGCTCGCTTGCCAGCTCAAACTCTAGTGATATCACCATGTGGCGTACTATTTCTAGCTCAAACTTGGCGGCTGACAGCTTAGATGCAACCTCACCCTGACTCATCTTGGCATGCTCAGTCAAATAACCCTACACTACCGCCAGCACCTCCATTTTTTTGGCTCTCTGAGCATAGGCCAGACCTTTTGCACAGGCACTCCGTACCGCTTTTCTCTAGCCAGCTACCTCTCCCCTTAAGTTTTGGACTTGCGTCCTTGCCTCTTCTAGTTCGGCCTTCAGCGGTTCCGCTTCCACCTTCGCTTCTACTGCCTTGCCTGGAAGGGCTGCAGCCAGGGTCGCCGATTCCATCTATACTGAGCAGAATCCTCTAAGGAGGTTGACCTCTGTAAATCGCGCCACAGTCTACACCGCTGCATCTTCCACAGTCCCTAACAGGCTGTCTGCGGCCACCTTCGCTTCGCCCTCATCACCTTCTAGGTAGCCAACCACTGCACAAACATGGTGCATGGAGGTATTCAATGCGGCACCCCCCTCTGCTCCGCCCGACCGCCTTACACTCACTTGCTACCTTGACGGCACTTATTTGCAGGGCACATCCTTAGAGGGTAGGTCTGTCACCTGATCGCCCTCCGGCAACCCTTCTCGGTCATCCACTACCTCATTTCCCCTAACCCTACTTTCTTCTTCCCCTGTTTTTGAGGACCTCTCCGCCACTCCTTCTTTTATCTTCTTCAACATGGGCTCTTCTTCCCTACCCTTTGCGATCACTCTCCTCCTCTTCCTCTTCAATACTATCTTCACTTCTTTATCACTTCTCTCTTTTAGCGGGCCCACTGGCGCTTGCAACGGCACGAAGTTGGTTAAGTCTTTCTCGCCCAAGGGTTTTGGTCGTGGTCAGACAGGTCTCTTTACGACCAACTTAGGCTCTGGGCCTAATTGCTGCTCTTTGTATTTGTCGGCCTTCGCGAGCACACGCTTTTCCTCCGCCTCCTGTGCCTTTCTCCTCATCTTTACCTTTTCTGGCGCAGGGTCTCTTTCGTTTGGCTTTGGCCCCAGGTTCAAAGTAAAGATGGCCGAAGGTTGGACAAGATCGTCCTACTTCAGTCTTTCCTTTTCCCTCTACTCTTTCACCTGTTTCACCTTACTCTTTGCCGTCACCCCAAACTTCGGTTCCAACGACTTCGTGGGAACCTTCCAACTCATGTGCACCCCCCTCCCGCTATTCGCCAACACATAAACCATCTCAGCCTCTAACCTTTCACTGACGAGGGCAACCCCGCCACCGCCTGTAGCGTCATCTAGGTCTCCTCCTGGCCTGAGGCTTTGTAGAATGAAAAAAATTCATCCACAGTCATTGCTTCCCCCCCAATCGCCCGTGGCCACGCGATCGCGTAGGCAAATATTATCTTCCACGCGTTCGACATCAATTGCCTTGGGGCCGCTTCCAGACAGTGTAGCACATCCACAACTAACTGTGGGAGGGGCAACCTCAAGCCCCCATGCAACGCCTCTTCATACAACGTAAACTCCATCAGCCGTACATCCGACGCCCTTTCTTTCACTGTCAACATTCTCAACTCCACCTCCTCCGGAATCTGATACCTACTCCAAATCTCCCCCAGATCTTCTCATAGACTTGTCCATTTTTGTGAGCTAATGGTCGGGTGCCACTTGGCTAATGGGCTGGACCGCTGCCATCATCGTCGTTGACATGGATCCCGCCGGCCACTCCACACCCCTCCCCACTCTATACTGCTCCGCCAATTCCACCGCATTATCCTCTCTTAACAATTTTAACCCCACAGCTGCTGCTTTGTCTTGGGCCATCTCTACCATGTTTTTGACAATCGCTTCGGTTGCAAGCTCTAGGAAATTTGCGATTTGCAAGAGGGGAAAGTCCATTGTGATGAAAGAGCTTAAGTCTGGAATACGATGATTTTTTGCAATCAAGTAAGTAAAGCATATTACCCTAAAGGCCCAGGGTTTACCTATTTTCCAAGGATCGCGGTTAAAATTCGTCAGTTTGAAAATTTCACCAAGTTAAACCCCCGCATTTTCCACGTCCTATACTAATTCTTCGCTTCTTACTAATGCATCATTTCCCTCACCACTGCCCACGATTACCCTACGTGTATGGCCACGATTCGTCCATCAACCCAGCCCTCTCATTTCCTCTTCCCTGTCTATTCCACTTTACATCATTACATGCTTCATCGCTCCTCGAGCCACGTGCGCCATCATTGCCTCTCCTTACGATCGGTCATCTCGCTCGGCCCCCTTCATGGTTGGCTCTCTTCACGATCGGTCATGCAGTTCGGCCATTTTCGCGGTTGGTCCTCCTCACGATCGATCATCCCTTTCAACCACCTTCGCGGTCGGCCTTCCTCATGATCGGTCATCTTGCTCGGCTCCCTTCACGGTCTGCCCTACTCAAGATCAGTCATCCTGCTCAGCTCCCTTCGCAGTCAGCCTTCCTCAAGATCGGTCATCTCGCTCGGCCCCCTTCGTGGTCTGTCCTCCTCAAGATTGGTCATCCCGCTCGGCCCTTTTCTCGGTCGGCCCTCCTCAAGATCGGTCATCCCGCTCGGCCCCCTTCGCGGTCAGCCCTTCTCAAGTTTGGTCATCTCGCTCGGCTCCCTCTTCACTGTCGGCCCTCCTCAAGATGGGTCATCCTACTCAGCCCTCCTTCGCGGTTGGCCCTCCTCCCGATTGGCTCCTTTCTTATTCCCTTTGTTGGACTAAAGCTGCACTCGAAAATGAGAGACTATTGATATCGGTGGGTCTACAAAAGGGTCCGGCCCACGACTCAGGACCCAACCCATGGACCAGATATCAAGGCCCAGTAATCTTGAGAAATCAATGATGGACCAGGATCAATAGCATTAAGGCACCTGTCAAGCAGAGGTCTAGCTACATAAGCAGACAAAAATCTTGCAAAGTTATTGCACCCATATATCTGCCATTAATGAGGTTTTTATAGCATTAAATACGACAACCCCTTCACGTCGAAATATACAGACTCACCACGAATGATGCAATCTAGAATATGGACTTTCAATTAACACGACAGTTTGGAGTGGACAAAGAAATGATGAGCAAAGGATATAAGGAAGTTTCTAAGACGCATTAGAGGTCAGTTCTTCATTCCCTTCTTCTCTCTCTATATAGTCAATCTAATTCTAATTCGATCGTCGGACGGTCTGCTGGGGGATTACCTCCATCTTTGGACTTTTTTGCAGGCACCTTCTGTGGGCTTCAAGACCAGTAAAGCCGTTAGAAGTGTGGATTAGTCCGACCTATCTTCCGTTGGAATTACCACCTCATCAATTTCAGTGTTTTTTCTTCTATTTAATTTTTTTTAATGCTTTCAATTCTAAAAACAAATTTTACTCCATTAATAGCATAAAAAATTACTATTTTTCAGAACAAGATCTAAGATAATATTATTCAAACTATCATCATCTAGTAACTTTAAAATGTTTTGAAATTAAATAAAAATCCATAACATCTTTATATATTTAAAAAGATTCAAAATTTAAATTGCACGAAGTTGGAGAGTTTGCATGAATTTTAATATCTTAGCTTTCTTTTTTCTTTTTAATCTCAATAAAGAGGATTGTAATGGTAAAAGTGAACATAATTGTAATTTTTTGATTAAAAAAAAAAAAAAACTCTCCTTTCTATTGGCTTTTTCCCGCCGTCCATTTTGGATAAGAGACCTTCTTTTCCAGAGAAGATACAGAAATTGTACAGGTCTAGAGTCCATACATAGCAAACCGCTGATTCGTCAGGTTTATCAGTTTAATAGTGAATTTCACCGGTTTAGCTTAAAAGGATCACTTTTCAAATGAGAACGGTTAAGAAGGTACATTCAGTCCGGACCTTAGACCGGTCGATGGATCAAATTGGCCAGTCTAATTCAATTTTCAACACATTGATAGAGTCTTAAATATAACATATAAATTTTCAAAAAAATTAAAAAAAAAAGAAAGATCTTCATTAGTAAAGGACCTTGTTTTTCTCATTTGGTCTGAGCCCTTCTTAAAAAATGTAAAAATTATATGAGAATCTTAACTATAGGCTGTTGAGTGTAACTTTTTTTAATTAAAAATTAATTATAAGACAATAGAAATTAGAAACACCCTTCTTTTTATTTTCAGATAATCAATTTGTTTAAGTTATTTCTGTTTCATAAATTAAAAGACCTCATTCATTATAAACTCGTTCATTTTAACCTCTACAACTATAAAAATACACCAGTTTTATCCTCCTTTTATTCCTATCCAGAAAGACTGATTGTACGATTTATATAGTTGATGTGGTCAAAATATACTTATTTATGAATGAAGAGAAGAAGACAATATTTTTTAATAGTTAAAGTGGTCTTAATGTAATTAATTTTAAAATATCCTACAAACAGTTCTGATAAATTACACTAAATAAGGCCAAATAGGCTTTTAAAAAATTGAAGCCTTTAATAATTGGGAGCATGAAATAAAGAATATTTCCACGTCATGGTAAAGTCGTCCATATTAAAGAGATGAACTCTAGGTTAGCTGTAAAATTCACACGTTTTACTTTCTACTCTTATTGATCTCTGTTAAATTTAATCAATACATGTAATTTACCTGTCTTTGGAGATTCCTTGTTATTAAAAAATGTATCAAATACTCGTGACAAGAATCATAAAGGTTACAAAATGGTAGGTTTTGATTGATGAGAAAATAATGTGCAAATTGTATTGAAAGTCGCATTGACTTAATGTAGCATAAAATGCATCTTTTGACCGATCTGTATTGAGTTATAAGTTTGATGTCAAAGCCACGTTAATCTCATTGTCTTTTATTAATATACTTATTTAGGCCAAGTTTGGGAAGACTAAATAAGTGCACTTTTTGTCTTTTTGGACTAAAAAATTGAGGTTGAAAATATGGATGTTTGGGTTAACTTTTTGACTTTTTATGAAAAAATGTGTAATAAAAAATGGTAAAAATTGGTTTGTAGAGGAAAATTTGAATTGGGAGTTGTGCAGCCGTAATTGTTGACTTTTGGTGAATAGTGTTAACTTTTTAACTTTTTGAGTAACTTTTTGGATTATTTTGCACATCCCAAACTTAGCCTTAGTCTTCTTATATATACCAATTAGCAGTTGACACGTACTTACGAGGTGTGTTATAAAAGAATATTTTTAATTTTAATTTAAAATTAAAATTAAAGTATAATTTTAATTATTTATTTTGATAATATTGATACTATCGTTCTATAAAGTTATTATTTGAATACTTATATATATTAATTTTAGTTAAATTATTTGTGTATTTAATAATTTTAGTTCTATCGAATTATACAAGTGTAATTATCATATAATAATTTTATATGATATATATTAAATTATAAAATAGTAAAATAAATGCTCGTTTTGATATTAAAAATTAATAGTTAAATTAGAAGAAGAATTAGTAACATAAAATTAAAAGTAATTCTAACTATTTAATTTTCTTTTATATTCATTTGGAAAATAAAAAGGATGAAGCACTAATAAATCTCAAAATATAATCTTATGAACTGTTTAATCCTTTATTTTTTCTTATGAACCCAAAAGTCCTATTAAAGTAAAAATTACATAAAAGGGTAATCATTTACATGCATGGGTTTAATTTTTTAGGGATAAAAAAGGGTTTCTCAAAATATAAAATTACATACTTGGTCAATTTGCAATATAAAAGTTTTGGATTTTCCTTCATTCTAGAACAAATATCAATGTAACACTCTAATGTAATACTCCAATAACGTAACACTTTAATTTAACACATTAAAAGATTCATTGGTGTATTTTTCTTAAACGTAATAACGTAACACTCAAAAAAACTTTTCGGATGTATTTTTTCCAAACTAACGCTCCAATGTAATACAAAAAAAAAAAAAATTTCTTTAGTGTATTTTTCCCAAACATGACACTCCAATTAGTGTAATTTCAAACGTAACACTCCAATGTAACATACAAAAACACTAAAAAAAACTCCTTAGTGTACTGTTTCCAAACGTAACATTCACAATTTGAAATTATATATTTGCTCAAAACTTACTAAATGAATATTTGTACTTCTTTTGGAATGGTTTAAAGAATCTCACATATTTTTTTTTTAGTGTTACATTGGAGTGTTACGTTTAGGAAAAGTACACTAAGTTTTTTTTTTTTTTGGTTATTACATTGGAGTGCTACGTTTGGAAAAAGTACACTAAAGAGTTTTTTTTGTGTGTTACATTAAAGTGTTGCACTAAGGAATTTTTTTGGAGTGTTATATTGAAGTGTTTCGTTTGAAAAAAATACACCAATGAGTTTTTTGTGTGTTACATTAGAATGTTACGCTAAGAAGTTTTTGTGTGTTACATTAGAGTGCTACACTAAAGAATTCTTTTTAAAATATTATATTAGAGTGTTATATTTGGCAAAAGTAAACTAAATTTTTTTTTTTGTGTGTTACATTAAATTGTTACACTAAGAAGTTTTTTTGGAGTATTATAATAGAGTGTTACATATGAGAAAAATACACTAAAATTTTTGTGTGTGTGTTACAATAAAGAAGTTTTGTGTGTTACATTAGAGTGTTACACTAAGGATTTTTTTTAGAATATCATATTAGAGTGTTATATTTGGCAAAAGTACACTAAGAAGTTTTTTTGTGTGTTACATTGAAGTGTTACACTAAGAAGTTTTTTTGAAATATTATATTAAAGTGTTACATGTGGAAAAAATACACTAAGGAGTTTTTTTTTGTGTTACAATAAAGAATTTTTGTGTATATTACATTAGAGTGTTTCACTAAGGATTTTTTTGGAGTGTTACGTTTCGGAAAGTAAGGAGTTTTTTTATGTGTTACATTAGGGTATTATACTAAGAATTTTTTTTTTTTTGGGTTACGTTTGAGTGTTACATTGGAGTATTATAGTTTGAAATTATACATTTGGCCAAACTTACCAAGTAGTTTTTGT
Source organism: Camellia granthamiana (assembly GCA_036172215.1). Lineage (NCBI taxonomy): Eukaryota > Viridiplantae > Streptophyta > Magnoliopsida > Ericales > Theaceae > Camellia > Camellia granthamiana. Next base: position 26,228,186 of record CM069910.1, on the reverse strand, counting down.
ACTCACTTTAAAATGTTTGAAAAATCTCACATTATTTTGGAATGTTTAAAGAATCCCATATTTTAAGTCATTTTTGTTTTGAAATGTTTTCCAAATAAAAAAGATTTTCATATAAAAATTTATTCCAAATTTGATTATCATATATTGTGTACCTTACCTTTCTAACACAAAAAAAGAAAAAAAAAAGAAAAAAAAAAAGAGAAGGAACATAATAGAAATAACGGTATAACCGTAAATTTAATTTTTAAATAATATACTAAATCTACCTTTCTAAAATCAATAGGAGTAATTGGTCTATAAAAAAATCTTTAATACTGTGTTTAGTTAGGGGATTTGAGGAGAGATTTGGAAAGGGAAATAGAAAATGTAAGTGAAATGTGAATAAAACATGCCTAAATTTCACCTAGTTTCACACACATTTTCCCTTTTCCTTTCTAAATCCCTCCCAAAATCCCCCAACTAAACACAACATAAGACTAAATGGATCACTATTCCTCGATATGAGATTTATAGGGAAATTTTCCTACAAATTAATCATGTCTTCCATATTCGTAATGGGAAAAGTTAGGGATCATGAAATTTTTTTCATGAAAATGATTATGAAATATTTATGATCCTTGGATTACCTTAATTAGTGTGTGGTGTTTTATTCTAAGTGTAATTCAAGGGTCACAAAGCTTTCATGATTATTTTCATGAAATTTTTTTTCATGATACCTAGCATTGCTGATTCGTAACGCCCCTTGTTGAAAAATTCATTTATGTTGATGAAATCTTTAGCTGCAGAAAAAAAAGATTTTAAAAAAATTTGTTGTTTGTTGCTAAAGAGTTTCAAGGAGAAAATAACTTGTCACCACTTGTATATAACAATAAGGACTTCCATTAAAAAAAGGGATCAAAATCAAGTCTAGAAAGCAAGTTAACTTGTCTAGATCGAGTAGGAAAAATGATCGAGTACAAAGATTAATGACCAAAATACAGAGAACTCATAAAATAATATACGACTAAACATTTCCGTCTCTAAAATTTAACACAACAATTGATACAACCACGACAATCAATGGATTGTAATCTAAATTGATCAAGCAAGCCTATCGCAATCAATAATCCTATTAACAACCTCGCTAAGCCATTGAACATTCTTTTAAAAAAGCTAATTTAAACATCATTCAGGCATTAGCGACACAACATAAGTGTCGAGTTTCTTTCTTCTTGCATGTCATATCTTACTATTAACATTTTTGCCGTTTTAGATTAATCTTACTGGACAAAGGGCCAGGGTATTTTAGATATTTTTGCCTTTTTGTTTAACTCATTAACGTTTTCCTGAACTATATAGGGTGCTAATGTCAAGATGGTAGGAAACAATTTCTCATAAAAAACACACTGCTTCTAAATGCACTACAAAAATCATCTCTAAAAATACACTATTTTTCTTTGTCTAAAGGCATTCTTAAAAATAAAAAATAAAAAAAATGAAATTGTTAAACAGTAATGCTATGCACACAAAGGATGGAACACAAAAACCAAACACAAAAACTGTTCACCGATCGTCTGCCTAGATGACCGGAAGACACTATAGTAGCCACTTTCGACACCATGACAGCCGCGATTGACAAGCTTTGTCTAGTCATTCGGACGATTGTCTGATCAATCTTCCAAACGGATGACTGGATGCACAATTTCTGTGCTTCAATCTATTTTTCGTCCTTTGTGTTCCTAGACTGCTCAGATTGTTAAATGTTCCATGTCTTCTTTTTGTCATTTCATGTAAGTTTATAATTTCATTTAACAGGACATGAGGTGGTGTTTTACTTAAGGTTAAAGACATGAAAGATGAAACATCTAAAAAAAAAAAAAGACATGAAAGATAAAACTGACATAATGAGATTCTTAGATAAATATTTAAGTATTTTATTTACTTATTAATATTTTCATATATACGTGTATTTTTATATTTTAAATGAGAGTTCTATAGAAGAAGGAGAAGCAACTGATAACAAGTGACTCTAAGACATTGTTTGGTAATTATGTTGAGGTGAAATGTGTTTCAAAAATAGAAAGAAAAAAAAAATGAAGTGAAAATTTTTAATATTAGTGAATACTATTTTCAATTTTATCTTTTTATTTTTATTTTTTTTCACCCTACATGGGAGTATTAGTAATTGTATTGTACGGTGTTGGAAAGGGAAAATAGGGTGGGGGCATGTAGATGCTCTATATAATAATAGACGGTGAAAGAGTGTTGAAAAAAAGAATAGATGGTAAAGTGGGATAGATGGTGAAAGAGTGTTGATAAAAAAAATAGATGGTAAAGTGGGGGTGAGGGCGTTATGGTGTAGCTAAGAGCATGAAATGTGAAATGGAGAGTATAAAGTAAGAGCAATAGAAATTATAAAAGATTCAAGGTAAAAAAATAATTAGATAAAGAGTAAATTATAAACACACTTTTTGAGATTTTTTTTTTAAAATATAAATTATTTTTTGTAATTTGAAAAATTACAAATACTCTCTTATTAGAATTTTTTATTTAACAGAATTATCTAAAAAAAATGAAATTCATAATTACTCTTCTATACAGTAATAAAATTACTCAAATTATTAATTGAAACATATTTTTAACATCATTAAAAATTGTTAATTAATTTGATGATTTATTAATAAAAATGACGATTTATTATGAAATTCGAAACCTTTATGGAATGTAATTTTAAAATCACAGGGAGCGATTCGTATTTTAATCAAATCTCATAGGGTGTATTTGTAATTTACCCCTTGATGAATTATGATGACATTTTTGAAGTTAAGAGAATATACAATAAATTTTATATATTTATACTAATTTTCTTTTTATTATGGTAAATTGACTAGAAAATAATTCCGATGGTTCGTAGATATAAAGATAAATAAGAGTAAAATATATATTTAGTATAAAATAGATAATAATATTATTTTATTTATCTATTCAAGTCTTGACGAAAATAAAATTAAAAGTGTTATAAAAATTAAGATTAAAAGGAAGTTAGTATAATTATATTAAAATGAAACTCAAATGAGACTAGTGTAATTTATCCAAAATAATCTGATACAAATATACAAAGGTAAAAAAAAGTAAATTTAAACCCATGTTAAGATTTGTTAGTAGAGAAGAATTTGTCTAATTATGCAAATACTAGGGGGGCTAATTACAATTTTTTCAAATATCAAAAAAGTCGGTGCAAATGCAATTTACCCTGAAAAAAAAAAGAAAAAGAAAAGAGAAAATAGAGGATAAATTTTGTTTGTTTTGTTCGTAGGATCAATCGGAGATCTGGTGGGAAAAATTTCAGGGCAGATTTCTGTTGGGTTCGAGTCTCCTGTTGATCAAAAAAGATGAATATATTCAGATTAGCAGGTGACATGACCCATCTCGCAAGTGTCCTCGTTTTGCTTCTCAAGATCCACACCATTAAATCCTGCGCTGGTTTGTCTCCTTTCCCAATTTTTCCACCCATTATAGATTCATATGTTATTTTCTGTTTATATTTCTACATTTGCATGATATTGAATTATGGTTAATTTTGTTTTATTTGTAGATTTGAGGGGTTTAAAAAGAGGGTTTTTAGAATTTATTGATAATTTTGTGGGGTTTTGGAGATGGGGTTGTTTAGTAGTCTTTAGCTGACTTGTAAAGTAGTTTATAGCTCAAATGTGAGATGGGTTTGATGGAAAGAAGCTGAGGTATTAATGTAGAGAAGTGGGTGTGAGCTTATAAGTTGTTTCCCCTTATTTGTTTGTTTATTTCTTTGTAATGAATTTAGGTGAGTAGCATTTTTGAGGTTAATATTGAGAGGTCATTAGGTTAGGTTTTGTAATAACTGAATGTCTTTTGGGTTTGTATTGGGATAAGTGATTAATTCTTCTAAGTTGTGAACAAAATTGGAGCTGAAATGTGGATGTTGAGGAGGCTAGGACATTAAAACTTAAGATCCTCTGAAGTGACAGGAAGCTTAATTTTATGATATAAGTATTGGTGGTTTCTCCATGTGTAATTGCTTATTTGGTTCAAGTAGGAAGGACTTCATAGAAGAAGAAAAAGGCAAATTTTTTTTTTGTTGGTTTTAAGGCACGGAGAAATTCATGGTGCTTTATCATTTATTAGAAGATATGGTCCCTGATGGATTGAAACAATGGAAAAAGGATTCATTTCAGCTGAACCCATCTTTTTTGCACCATATTTTGATGGGGTTTTGAATTTAATTACTTTGCATTGACCCAAATTACAGATTTCATGGTCTCCAAATGAAATATAAAACTAGAGCAAACAGAATGTCAAGTTTAATATAATTTGTATTTAGCTAGAAATCTGAAACCTTTTCTCTTAATTTTTGTCTGAGAATGTATAGCTTCTATGAAACAATGGCATAGCAAAATCTTCTTATTTCTCTTAACATCTTTTTGTAATTTTGATTTGAATGTATGCAGGTGTTTCCCTGAAGACTCAAGAGCTCTATGCTACTGTCTTTGCAACTCGCTACTTGGATATATTTACAGATTATATCTCACTTTACAATACTGTCATGAAGTTAATATTCTTGGGGAGCTCTTTCTCAATTGTCTGGTACATAAGGCACCACAAGATTGTCCGCAGATCTTATGATAAAGACCAAGATACCTTTCGCCATTATTTTCTTGTGCTGCCTTGTTTGCTTTTGGCTCTAGTCATGCATGAGAAATTCACTTTCAAGGAGGTATGCATGTCATTCCATTTAAATGTTGTTATGGTTCATTTTTTATTATTCCATCAACTCTATGTGCCATATTGATTTTATTTTATTTTTTAAATTCGTAAGAATTGTGTTACTCGTAAATTCATGATCTTTTTCTTCTTTTTTCCCCTACCATATCTTCTACTTGATTTAATTGAGCAGGTGATGTGGGCATTTTCCTTATATTTAGAAGCTGTTGCCATACTTCCTCAGCTGGTCTTGTTGCAAAGGACGAGAAATATTGACAACTTGACCGGGCAATATGTTTTTCTCCTTGGGTAATATTATCCCCCATTCTTATGTTTAGCTGTTAAAATCATTAGGAATAAATACTCAGGAACAATTATTAGAACCAGCCACAGTGGTTGAATGGCTTATTTATTTTGTATTGTCAAAGTAGACAAGATTTAGCAGACAATTTCCTGGGTGAAGCCGCCTCAGATAACTACGAACGTTAGTAAAAATTGTTTTCTATGAAAGTAGGCCATGTTTTTGTCAACTTGGCTTGTTCAGTTTTAATCAGACAGTCCAGAGATCAAATAGAGTTGCAAATTTTGGAATTTCCCAACTGTATTTGAGGGTTAATCTTTTGACCCTGTTTCTCATATTTTTCTCACCTGTGAGTTAAATGCAATATTGATGGATTTCCAGTTTCCAATTTATGCCCTAGTCCCTCTTCTACTTTTTGAAGCATTGGTTTTAAAGTTGTAGGCGAATCATACTCTGAACATCTGGATATCCCTACAAGCTACCACCTCCATGGGGGAGTTTGCATTGGACTTTATGGCTTCCCTTGTTGCTTTTTTTATGCAAACAATCAAACCTCTGGTAGCAGGTTAAGAATGTGGAGCTCATGAAATGATTCTTCAACCTCTAGATGAAACATAAAATTTTCATATTATGATGACTTTTCCATACTAATAAAAAAGATAGTCCACTGTAGTAGATTATTCGGGGCCGTTGAATTTGACCTAAACGGCAGTCTTCTATGCACTTTCCTTTAAACTTTTAGAATGCCAAACTTCATTGGCATGAGATTGTAGGATTTTCGGGGATCCTTTTTTTCCCTGTTTCCCCACTTCTTGTTTCTTGTTTCTTGTTTCTTGTTTATTTATATTTATTTTTTCTACCAATTCAACATAGATTCAAACTATTTTATCGAATCGTGGATTCTACTTGTCCCCGGAACTAAATTATTATTAGAGAAAAACAATTTTACATGATTGTGTGTTGGGAAACAAGAAATAAATCAAGTTATCCATTTAGTTGCCTGAGGAAGTTGGTGGGTGCTAATGAATCCATAGCTTTTGATCGAGCACTTCATAGCCAAAGATCATGAAGGGTTTCTTGAGAAAAGTTGTTTGTGGAAAAATGTGTTGGGTTCTATGTGGAGGTAAGAGTAGTAGACTATGGACCACTGAGTGAATATCATCTTGTTATTGGATTCCATTTATATTGCCTAAAAAGTTGGTGGATGGGATTAAAGTTTCTAGCTTTAGTGTATCAAACACTTCTCAGATAATGGTTGGAAGTATCTGTTGAGAAGGACTTAGTTGCACGAAGCGGGAGCAGGGGAACGTGGCCACTTAGAGGAATCGTAAATTAGGAGCGCTTATGTATTATTTTTATTAATTATTATTTTTTATTATAATAAATAAGGAATAATAAATTATGTTAAAATAAATAATAAATAAAAAATAGATGTTTTATTTTATAAATTTTTAAAGATTTTTTTTATTATATATGATTTAAATAGATTTCTTTTAAATAATTAGATGATTTATTTTATTTATTATATGTTAAAAAGTTAAGAAATAATAAATTCTGTTAAAAAATATATATATATTATATATGATAAAATAAATAATTTTTTATTTTAGACAGAAAAATTATATTGTTTATGACAAATTATATTATATATGATAAATATTATAATTTATAAATTATATTATATATATATTATATATAATAAATTATATTATATATATTATATGATCAATTATATTTATATTATATAAAACAAATATAAAAACGGAGAGGGAGAGAGAGGGAGAATAGAGAATAGATCGAGAGAGAGAAGCAAACAGAGGCGAAGAGAGGGAGACGAAACAAACAGAGACGAAGAGAGAGAGAGAAACAAACAAAGACGAAGAGGAGATTGAGATTGAGAGAAGAGAGAGAGAGAGACAACGACAATCGAGATCGACAGTGAGAGAAGAGAGGGACGAAGACTATCGAAGCCCTAGTCTCAGCCCTAATCGCGATTCTCTCGCATTAGAAGCACTTCTTATGCGATTCTTCCTTGGAAGCGCAAAATCGCGCTTCTTCCTTAGAAACGTGAGTCCCTTCCACGATTCCTACCACTAAGAGAAGGATTCCTTGTGGAAACATATGCTGGGTTGCCAATTCATGGAGCTAAGGGTAGCGGTAGACAGAGGATTGTATAGTGAAAATATGATGAGGCTTTGGGTATGTTACATGCACTCTGGTACATGTGTCAGGTGCATTGGTATGGATGTGAGTATTGAAATCTAAATTCAAAATCCAAGTATGTATATCATGTGGATTGTGATTTTTTGGACATTGTTATGCAAACAAAAGGATGTGGCCTTAGGAGGAGGAAGTCATATGATATATGTGCTTGGATTTGAAAACTGAACCTTTGTTTCTGCATTTATATTGTGGTCCTCCCCATCCATTGACTCAGTCTGTTTGTTATGATGGGATATTAGCTTTAAAGCTGGTGAGCACAACTAGCCACAGTAAAATCTGTGTGCAAGCAATTCAGATTATTCTCGAGCATCTGATTTCAGTTAAGCCTGATGTGAAGATTATGCATTACAATTATTTTGCGGCGCAATAATCTTGTAATTACACTCGATTTCTGCTTATGTACTGCAGATTGATATTGTTCATCGAAAATAATTCTCATTTTTCATTAGTAGGTATATCAGGCATGGAGTTACCATTTATCTTCGTTTCTTATAGTCTGATAATTAGGTTTCTACATCATGCCATGATTCCGTATACCCAGTTTTCACAATTTTCTAGAAGCAGTTTGAAACTGATAATTGAAAATTTTGGTGATTCTTATGTTCTACAAATGTCAATTGCTTTGGATTATCACTTATATGGTACCTACCACCTTATATAAATTGATGTTATATTTATTGAAGTAAATCTTTTGTCATGTTACTCTTTTTAGAATGTGAGATAGATGTTCATATTCTTCTACTTTCCTTAATACAGTGCATACCGAGCATTGTACATTTTAAATTGGATCTACCGCTACTTCACCGAGCCTCATTATGTCCATTGGATAAGTACGTCTCTCTCTCTCTCTCTCTCTCTCTCTCTCTCTCTCAAAACACGTGCAATCACATTTTTGTGGTTTTCATCATGCATTTCATTACCAACATGTTTTGTACTGAATGGTTCCGCTATTGCAGCTTGGATATCAGGGCTTGTGCAGACATTGCTTTACGCTGATTTCTTTTATTATTACTTCCAAAGGTAAACGTTTGAGTATATTTCAAATGCAATCACTGGCAGATCTCTGCATAAAATGTCACTGACTCCATTTTTTTTGGTTGGCAGCTGGAAGAACAACGTGAAGCTTGAGCTACCAGCTTGAGTTGTATTTGACATGTCGGCAAGCCAAGGATTATAAAAGAAGCGCCAATGATCTTTCTAATCTTGTTTACTTACAGGTGCTTGGCATTTTGTTTTTTGTTTTTGTTTTCTCACCCTCTTTGTGGGTGCTTTAGTGGGTTTGTTAATCACAAACACTTGTTATTGAATTATTTTTATTTTTATTTTTATTTTTTTGAAATTGACGTGGGAATTATATCCCAAATACCAGATCATATGTAGGATTGAAAGAGCATTCATTATTATGACTGTAATGTAAGATAATTTCATTTATTTTGTAGCTTACAGAAATTTTAGGGCATATTCTATCTGTAAAAACGCAGTGGCAAACCATTCTCAATTCATAAGACAATATGTTGCAGGCCTTTGGTGTTATGATTTTGGGATTTCTTTCTATTTGATACAATTGATGTATGAGAAAGAGAGAATGGTGATGATCTAATTGTTTTGATAAGTTTCAGTTAAGAATTGCAGCTGTAGCTGCAATATGGGATAAAAGTTAAAACCCTTTTACTTTTTCTGTTTTTTTTGTTTTTGTTTTTGTTTTGTTTTGTGTGATGAACAACAATATATTGATATATATATATGCAATGTGGGTAAGTTGTATACATTTTGTTATTTCCAAATATTGTTTTAGCTGAAGTTCAACGGACCGATCTTACTAACAAAGGTGAGAGTAACACAATCCCTGGGAAAAAGATGGTGGTGGATGAATTTTGAAGGTATCATAATCTTTCTCAGCCATCAAAATGCCATAGCTTGAACCAAAAGCTTCATACTACTATGGTGAATTCAACCAAACCTCTACACCAACACCTCTTCTGGCTCACCACTGTTGCCTCTTTGCCACCACACCTAGCGTTGATGATTCTATTTTGATTATTTATTTCATTAATCTTTTTGAGTTTCATGTAGATCATTCATAAAAAAAAAATAATAATAAAATAAAAATATATGCCTATAATTATTAGATCAATTTGATTTTTTTTCTTCATTTTATAGAAAATGTGCACACTAGGAACATAAAATAACACAAATTGAATAATCAAAATAGTACTTCTTGTGAGCACCACCCCCTCAACTAAATTGATCTTGTCCACACAGTGGACCGGAGACAAAACATAAACATGTTTGGTTGAGTTCTCAAAACATGTTTTTAGTGAAAAAAAAAAAATTCAAAAATATGTTTGGTTGAATTTTTTTTTTTTTTTTTTTTTAAATTTCAAAATCACTTCTCTTTATTACACATCAATTAATCACTTTTTCTCTATTCTTTCTTCTTCTCAACCACTTTTTCTCTTATATCTATCTATTCAACTACAAAAAAAATATCAAATCATTCCAAATTCCAATACTATTTTGAAAATATACAATCAAATAAATTTTTAAATTTTGTAAACTCTCTTCAATTTTTTTTTGAAATAACATCTCAACACACAAACCAAATAAGGCCAAAATAAAAAATGTACTTAGGTGTAATATTGCTCAAAATTGATATGTTGTGATACTTTTGGTAAGAGACTTGGTATATATTATCATAATATTTTATCAGAACTTTTTACCTTTTCATGTGGCGTAGTAAGTTGCATTATTTTAAAATTGATTTACAAATAAAAAATTTATTCAAAATAGTGTGTCAATAACATTTATCTAATTATGAGGACAAAATAGGTCTTTTGATTATAAATGAGCATATCATAAAAAATCACATAATTTTATACAAAATTATATTCAATTGTTTTTTTTTTTTGTTTTTTTTTTATACGTCATTATTCTTTTAAATATAGTTTGTCATATAATATAAGGAAAATTTACCCATAAGTCCTAATTTCTGAAAAGTTGAACCATTTAGTCCTAAAAGTTTTCTTATGCTCCATTTAGTCTCCCATTTGCACATCAATCTAATGTTCAAAACATTAATCTGATGTTCGAAATCTAATGTTCAAAACATTAATCTGATGTTCGAAATCTAATGTTCGAAACATTAATCTGATGTTTGAAACATTGTAATAGGACCTTTCAGTCTATAAAAAAACTTTTAGGACTAAACAATGTATAAGTTATTAATTTGGGATTTATTGGTGCATCCCCCATAATATAAATGATTTTTTTTACATAAATACACATGAAAGATAAAATAAAATAGTGAAATAAATTTGATAACAAATAGCATTTTTGGGGGGTAAACAGTATGGTATCATTTAAAAAAAAAAAAAGGAAAAATTACAAACACACCCTATGAGATTTACTTAAATTATAAATTACTTTCTGTGATTTTAGAAATTACATTATACCCCTTAAGGTTTCTAATTTCATAACAAATAGATCATTTTATTAATAAATCATCAAGTTAATTAACAGTTTTTAATAATGTTAAAATTTTATTTTAATTAATAATTCAGATAATTTTATTATTATATAAGTAAACAGTTAGAAATTTTACTTTTTCAATTAATTCTGTTAAATAAAAATTTTTGACAGAGAGATATTTGTAATTTTCCAAACCATAGGAGGCAATTCGTATTTTAAGCAAATCTCAGGGGGTGTATTTGTAATTTACCCTTAAAAAAATGATATGTTTTTTCAATTTTATTTTCCTAGTTTTGGAAATAAAATAATAAAAACTTTAAAAAAAAATTATTTTGAAGTCATTTTTGTTTGATCAATGCTAGAGTTATCAAACAAAAAAAAAAAAAAAAAGCACCTTACATAAGTGTGGTACCCATTTGGACTCAAGTGACTGCTTGGTAATTTTTTTGATAAGTTACTTGATCTCTAGCATTGCACTTTTTATTTCTATTTTCTTATGTCAAAGTTTGAAAAATTTACTTACAAATCCCATTTTGAAAAATGATGATCTATTTAGTCCCAAAATTTTTCTTATAAACCAATTAGTCCCATTGATTTTGGAAAGTTAGATTTAATATATTATTTAAAAATTAGATTTATAATTATACCCTTATTGTATTATATTTTCTTCTCTTTTTTCTTTTTTTGTGCTAGAAAGGTAATGTACATAATTTATGGTAATCAAATTTGGAATGAATTTTTATATGAAAATCTTTTTCATTTAGAAAACATTTTTAAAGGAGTACAAAAATAACTTGAAATATGAAATTCCTCAAACATTCCAAAAGAAAGTGGGATTCTTCAAACATTTCGGGTGTGTTTGTTTGGACGGACTGGATAAGGAGGGATTGTAATCCATCGGACTGTTAGTCCTGGGATACATTGTCCCCGCACTATTTGGTTGGATTTGATTTGTATCCTATGTTTGTTTAGCCATAGGATTAGATGTCTGGATTGGACGGACTAGAAAAGGATAAATGTTCAAAAGACTATTTTACCCTTGAAATTTATAATTTTTATTTAATATATAATTTTAAATTTGTAATCTATAATTTATAATTTAACAACACTAAAATTTTTTAATCTATAAGGCCATATTTTTTAATTTATTATTTTCAATTAAATTAAATTTATAATTTATATTTTTTATTTAATATATAATTTTAAATTAACAACACTAAAAAAATAATTTTATTTATATAAATTTAATTTTTTAACAACACTAAAAAAATTATAAGGCCATAATTTTTAATTTATTATTTTTAATTAAATTTAAATTATAATTTATAATTTATATTTTTTTATTTAATATATAATTTTAAATTAACAACACTAAAAAAATTATTTATACATATTCAAAAGACTATTTTACCCTTTTCAATTGTTTATTAAGTAATAGCATGAGGGTAAAATGGACATTTCACATATTAGTCCCATGGGATACCAATCCCATGGAAATAATCCCACCCCCTCTCCTAGGATTCAATCATCCCTCATATGAGGGATTAATAATCCGGAGCAAAAAAATTGAACCAAACAATAGACTATTAGTCCGGATGGACTAATGGTCAAATCCCATGGAATAATCCCTCAAAACAAACACACTCTTCATATACAAAAACCCCTTACTAAACTTTGAGCAAATGTATAATTTCAAGTCTTAACACTCTAATATAACACTCGAACGTAACACTCCAATGTAACACTTAAAAAAAAAAAAATTAGTGTACTTTTTCCATACATAACTCTCCAAAAAAATTCTTACTGTAATACTACAATGTAACCAAAAAAAAAATAAAATCATTGGTATACTTTTTCTAAATGTAACACTCCAAAAAAAGAATATGGGATTTTTCAAAACAATTCCAAAAGGATGTGAGATTCTTCAAACCATTCAACAAGAATATAAAAATTCCTTAGTAAATTTTGAGCAAATGTATAATTTCAAATTAGTTGCATGGTTTGGCAAGTGGGTTTAGGTTTGGGGCTATTTTAGCTCCAAAAGACAAAATAGGCTATTTTAGCCACAACAAACAAAACATCACATCCAACCCATAATCATTACACTCTTCTCTCACAAAAAAAGCCCAAAAAGCCCTTCCCAAACCAAGCTTTTTAGCTCAGGTTAAAATAGCCAAAAAAGCCAAAAAAATCAACCCACTTATGTTTGAAAAAATTACATTAAGAAAATTTTTAGTATTTTTGTGTGTTACATTGGAATTTTACATTTGGGGTTACATTGATTGAAGTGTTATGTTCAAGAAAAGTATAATAAGAATTTTTTTGTGTGCTACATTTGATTGTTGTTACATTTGAAAAAAACACATTAATGAGTTTTTTTTAAGTGTTATATTGTTACGTTTGGGAAAAGTACATAAAAGAATTTTTTAATGTATTAGATTGGAATAATACATTAGAGTGTTACGTTATTGGAGTGTCACATTTTTATTCTTAATGTGAGATTTGTTCTAAAAGGAAAAATCTAAGGCTCTGTTTGGCACAACTCTTAAATTATAGTTCCACCCATTAATTTGAGTGTATTGTTTGTTTTGAGTTTTCAAATTATAATTCTACACACATTTCTCAAAACTCAATTCAAAACATAATCATTACTTTTCAAAACTCATAACCAAACACATAATTTAAAACTCTTTTCAAAACTCAATTCAAATCAATATTTTAATTTTTTAAATACTTTTAAATATTTAAATATTTTAAAAATATTTTAATTTTGTTAAGATTTTAAATATTTTAATATTTAAATATGTTGCGATTTTTTTAATTTTTTAATTTTTTGAATATTTTTAAATATTTTAATTTTTTTGTTATGCATTTAGCCTGTGTTTGGGAAGTGGCTCATTGGGCTCATTTGGCTCAATGAGCCACAAAAGACAAAATAGCAATTTGAGCCACAAAAGACAAAAAATCACATCCAACCCATAATCATTACACTCTTCTCTCACAAAAAAAGTCAAAAAAGCCAAAAAGCCAAGAGCCCTTCCCAAACCAGGTTTTTGAGCCCAGGCTCATATAGCCAAAAAAGCCAAAAAGCCAAAGAGCCCAGCCCACTTCCCAAACGGAGGCTTAGTTACGATTTGAGTGTAGAGTTGCGGAAGTAGTATGGAGTTTCGTGTTATGTGTTTAGTTATGAGTTTTAAAAATAATTTCTTAATTGAGTTTTGTTTTAGGGGAAAACACTAATAAATCCCAAATTTGAGAATGTTAACCCATTTAGTCCCGAAGATTTTTTATTGGACTAATAGGTCCTATTTCTAAAAAGTTTACTATAGGCCTTTTTATGTCAAACATTATTCATCAAACATCAAACATTAGCAACGTCAATCATCGTGCACAACAACAACATCAAACATCACAACATCAACTACATCTTCAACATTATTCATCAAACATTGTGAACATCAAACATATGGATAAAAATGACATCGGCCTCCAAAAACCCTAACCCAATCGTTTCCCCAAAAACCCAAAAATCTGCAATTAAATCTGCTTCAAACATCTCACCAGCAATGATGTTTAATCTGCTTCAAACATCAAACATCATCAACAATTAAATCTGGAACATCAAACATCTTGCCTTTTGAGATCCTAGGCAATTAATCAAACTTACTACGTGATGATGTTTGATGTTTAATCTGCTTCATACTACATGACTCAGCGCCAAACACCCATAACCAGCGTCAAACAACACAGCAATGATTCGTACCATGACACAGCAATGATCCTAGGCAAAAAACATCAGATTCATACTACACGACACAGCAATGATGTTTGATCCTAGGCAATTGTTCAGTGACGGACCATAACGCTGATTGGCGTCTTCGTACTACACGACACAACGTCAAACATTGATTCGTACCGCTCCATCACCACCATCTCCTCCATTACAATCAAGCAACATCATCAAAACATATCATCAACAACCATCATTGAAACATATCAGCAACACCTGCGAAAAACCCACAACCCAATGGATCGAAGATTTCAGAAATCTCAAAAGATTCTAAGAATTCAAATCCCAATCTCGCAAGCCGTAGTATGAAAGTTTCGAATTCACCAGCATTTAAATTTGCTTCAAAGACCCAGAAATTGGCCTCCAAAAACCCTAACCCAATCGTTTCACCGCCGCAGTATCGGAACAAGATTCGCGAAAGAAAGTCGTGGTCGCAAAAAGGAACTCCAAGAAAGAGAAAGAAAACTCGTCCAATGTCTCATGGTGCGATGGATGGATCGCCGCCTAGGGTTTCACAATGTTGTGGTGTTGTTGATGTTGATGATGTTCATAATTTTTTGATGATGTTTGTTGATGTTTGATGATGTTGATGTTTTTTTGATAATGATGTTTGATATTGTTTTGATGATAATGTTGTGATGTAAAAAAAGGATTAATGGTTTAAAAAAAAACACTCAAGACTAGATAGAGTAACATTTTCCAACATGGGACTTATGAGTAATTTTTCCTTTGTTTTA
Source organism: Camellia granthamiana (assembly GCA_036172215.1). Taxonomy (NCBI): domain Eukaryota; kingdom Viridiplantae; phylum Streptophyta; class Magnoliopsida; order Ericales; family Theaceae; genus Camellia; species Camellia granthamiana. The sequence goes on along the minus strand of CM069910.1, from coordinate 26,212,951 downwards.
TGTGTTTGGTAACGATTTGAGTGTAGAGTTGTTTTTAAATTTAAAATATTAACATTTTAAATTATTTAAATGTTTACGATTTAAATTTTTTGAATATTTATTTTGAAAAAAATTTATTTCCTTTGTAGTATTTTCAATTAAAAAATTGATTAATGTTATTTTCTGTTAATAATAAATTTTTTTAATTAAATTTTAAAAAGTTTGGTTATGAGTGTTGATCAGAATTTTCAATAGTGTGAAAGTAGTGTGCTTTGTTATGAGTTATAACAGTTTGAATTAAATTTTGAAAATTCTTTCCAAAACTCAAAACCAAACAAATTTTCTTACTTCACATGTCAAATCAAATTTTCAAAACTCAATTCCACATTCAATTTAAAACTCAATTCAATACTCTATTCAAAAACCATAACCAAACAAATTTTCTATACTCAAATCATAATTCCACAACTCACAAACTTAAAATACAACTCATACTCTCAAATCATATTTACAAATCTCTACCAAACGCAACCTAAATCTTCTATAGTACAGATTGTTTAAATGTGTAATTTTACATTTAAAGAAACTCATTTTTATTCCTAAAAAATTAAATCTAAACATGTAAGTGACTATCCTTTGTGTAATTTTCACTTTAATGAAATCTTTGAATTCATAAAAAAAAAATTAAAAAAAAATGTTTACAAGATCATTTTATGAGATTTATTGATATTTCATCCTAAAATTTTTACAAAATTAAAGAAATAATTTTAAAACATCTCGTAAAAGGAGAGTGTTGCTGTTGCACACGTTCTCTCTCTCTCCCTCCCTCCCTCTCGGACTTGACAAGGGTTTCTATCTCTTCGGTTCGAAGGAATACCTAAAGGTTCTCTCTTCAAAGCATTTAGATTATTTATCATATTTTAATATCATTTTTTTAATATAATAATGATAATGGTGATCATATTTTTATTGAATAAATTTAAGTGTACTCATCATGTTCTTTCATCTGTATATTTTATTTTGTGAAATCTTTATGTGTTAATGACATAATTGTATTTTGTTTACAATCTCAAGTGTTTTTGTTACAAAGTAAAAGTATAAGGTTCATTTTTATTTCTAAATTCATGATTCAAACACAGTTATAATAGCTCTCAATTTCAATGTTTGTTAATAATGCTTTGTTATTTAGCATTGGTGTAGATGGAAGAAGGAAAATGGGAGGAATTGAATATGGATTGCTTGGTGAATGTGTTTGGGGGAGTTGGAATTGAATCACTTCTTTTAGACATACCCTTTGTGTGCAAATCATGGTTCAAAGCCACACTCAGTCGTCAAAGCTGGCATAAACTTGATTTTTCTCAAATATCAATTGGTCCATGGTTTTATTATGATGGCTCCAAGTCAAGTAGATTAGTTGATAAATATCAATTGAAGGACAACTGGGCTGTTACTGAATTCATCAAGTATGTAATCAAACGTAGCAAAAGATCTGCCACTTTTATATCTCTTCCAGGCTGTTGTACAGAGGAAGCTTTGATTTACATTGCAGATGAGTAAGTTCACTACACAAACTATATTAGCTTGATTTTCGTAGTAAATATTTTAATTTGTTCATTCTAAGTATGATTTACAAAGTAAACTGTTTAAATGGTTATGATTAAAACAGATTGATTTATTTCATCGATGATCTATGTTACATGGTCTTGGTTATCGAGGCCATGAGGGTACCTTACACTTATATACTGAGACTTCTTTTCACACCCTTCCTCACACGTGCTAAATCAATAGCACTTGTCATGTGCACGCTAGAGACATGCACACTACCTATCCCCAAGTACTCCGGCTTTTTGTTACCATGTTACATGGTCTTGGGTGTTGTAATTTTAATTTTTTTTGCATTATTTTCAGAAGGGAATAGGGAAGAGAAAAATTTCAGCATGTAGCAGGTAAAACTTAAATCCAAATATCACACATGGTAAGGGTTCACGACATTCACTAGGCCAACCCTTGGTCACCTTATTCACACTTGGTTTTGAGGTGGATGTTTTAACATGGTATCGGAGTTGGTTTTGGGTAGTCTTTAGTGGGTCAAGTTTTCAGGCAAGTCTATTTGTCATTTGTTGCATGTGCGGGGGAGTGTTAGACTATGGAGTTGCATGTGTGGGGAGTGTTAGACTTGTCTCATATCATCTCTCTAAGACACTCAAGCTTAGTTAATATACTCTAGAGGCCCCTCAACACATTGCCAATTAGTTTTGAGTGGGATGTTTTAACCATCTACATAAAAAAATTTACAAAATGAACAGATTGAATGTAGGACCCATGTTGAATTCCACAGGCTCAATTGAACAGTCCAGTTTCACTTTGAAGAGAAGTTGCATCCTAAAAAAAAGCATCATTATTTGGAACCATGTCATTTGTTTCTATCTAGATGTGAGATTTAGGTTGCAAAATATACTGAAAGGAGAGGAAAAATGGCTTTACATCAAGGATTTGGCTCGTCTCTAGTTGAACTTTCAACTGGATTAGACAGTTAAGGTTTTTTAACTGTTTCTTACCGGTGAGAGTTAAGAAACCTTTACTGTCTGGTCCAGTTAAAATTTCAACTGCAGACAAGCATTCCCTTATGTTAAATTAAATATATGATAACTCAGATTTTGTTCAACAGGTGTCCTGGCTTAAAGACTTTGATGTTGCCTCTGCCTCATGATCATATGTTGAAGATCCCAAAGCTTATAAGCAACTGGAAAAGTTTGGAGTTCTTAAGACTTGGAAACAGCAATCAAATGCAAGAATTCATTACTGAAATCAGCATTCACTGCAACAACTTTGTTGGATTGAGTGTTGTAAGTGCCTATATTTGGAAAGATGAAGCATCAGCTATTGTGACCCTACTCCCAAACATAAATTATTTGAGCCTAAGGTATGCATCCATGAAAAAGGAGAACCTAGTAATGATTTTGCAGGGCTGCAAAGAACTCGAGTATGTGGATGTTAGGGATTGCATAGGTTTTAATGAGGGTGATGATGAGATATTGAAGTTTGCTTCTCATATCCGCACATTCAAGCATAAGGGTTCATGCTTGTTTGATGATGTTGATTACTGCCACTATGAGGACAATTTGGATCTTGATTTCTGCCACTATGAGGACAATGATATTGATTACTGCCACTATGATGGTTATTACATGGACAATGGTCCCTATGAAGATGATTATTATGAGGACTTGGATCATAATTACTGCCATGGTGAAGGTTACTGCTCTGGCTAAGGGTTGTTTAATGTCTGTTTAGTGATTGTCAACTAGTCCCAGTTTTAAAAACTCTGGTTTATTGTTAGGTAATGGATGATATAGCAAGTGGTCTAGCATGTTTCCCAATATGAACCAACATTGGGTATGTAAAGGCTTTTTGTTTTCTTCATTTATGTTTTGAACAGTTAATAGTAATTTACTCTAGATTGCTTGACAGCCTTTTGATTTCATCTATTATGCTTTTAATAGCAGCAGTAATTAATCTATTTTGCTTAAGAATCAAATAATTATTGACAATTTGACCATATGTATACCGTCTAGAAATTGGCTAGAGCGTGCTACCCAGGAATTTTCCATTAGTTTTTTGCAGATGATAACCTATTATTTTGTATTGCAAATGTGAACAGGTCTACACGCTCAACACATGTGCAAACACTTTTTTGTAGATTGTTACACATCTCAATGCCAAGATGAATTGCACCGAATGGATCTGCTATTTCAGCTCAGATAACAGGGCTTGTGCAGATCTTTATGTTGATTTCTATTATTATTACTTCGAAAGCTGAATGTTGGAAATGCAATCAAGATGGATCTTTACATAAAATGTCACTGCATTTTAATGGTAACAGTTGAAAGAACAAATGTGATTCTCAAGCTACCAGCTTTAATTGGCAGCTTGAATTGAATTTGACATGTCGGCAAGACAGGGATAATACAAGAAGCACAAAAGATCTAAAGTATTCTCCTTTACCTACAGGTACTTGCTTGGCATTTTGGTACTGTTTTGTCAACCTCTTTTTGAGTAGTTTAGTGGAAAATTGTGGAAAATGGTATCAACATTGAACTGTGATGGAAATCATTTAATGGGCATCATAATTTCACAGCATCATAAAAAAAGCCAAAGATTTCAAAATCCAGAGTAGTGTTTGCAAGTCAAAAATTGGTAAGATACAAAATATAAAACATAAAAAATAAAGAACTGGTGAGATGCATACATTAGTAAATGAAAACAAAAAATTAATAAGATCCCAAAATTTTAATAACAATAAACCATGCCAAACTGTGGTGGATATTTAAAATTAATAAAGCTGTAAAACAAAACAAAACGACAAAGAGTTTCTAAAACAAAAAAATTAGTCAGTAGTTTCCATCATAGAAGCCGTCGGAACAATAAGAAAGGCAGTCATAGACTTCATAGTAATCACAATGATAAGGGTTGTCATCATAATAACCATAATGATAAGGAGGGATGTAGACATCATAATAATCAAACATTGAACCCTCGTTAATGAATGTTGGGATTTGAGAAGCAAGCTTTAATATCTCATCATCATACGCATCAAAGCCAATGCACTTGCTAACATCAACGTACTCTAGTCCTTTGTAGCCCTTCAAAATCATCACTAGGTGCTCCTTTTCCATGGTTGCATTCCTCAGATACAATAGCTTTATGTTTGGGAGTAGGTTGACTATAACCGATGCTTCAAAATCCCCAATATCGGCTTTTGTAATATCCAATCCAATAAAGTTTTTGCAGTGAATGTTGGTTTGGGCAAGCACTTCTTCCATTTGAAAGGATCCTCCAAGCCTTAAAAACTCCAAATTTTTCCACTTACTCATAAGACTTGGTATATTGAGCAAATAATCATAAGGTTGATAACAATGTCTATAATCATGATCTGTAAGAGGCAGCAGCAAAACCCTCAGGTCAGGACACCTGGTGAATAAAAAACAGAGCAAAGGTTGCCAAAAACTTGAACAAAAAGTCATCCCTCCCTAAACAAAAGAAAAAAATAGAAACTGATTTTTCTTACAAAACAAAGTGACAGTTTGTAGATCACTTGCTCATCTGCAACATCAAGAAATGCTTCTTCTGTACAACAGTCAATTGATAGAAAAGTAACAGATCCAGCACTGCACTTAATTACAAACTTTATAAAAGCATTGACAGCCAACTTATCATTAAATTCATATACATCCATTAATCTTGATGAAAACTCAACATCATCAAGTGAGATTCGAGAAAAATCAAGTTGCTTCCAGCATGGAGGACTGAGTGTGGCTCTGTGCCACAACTTACACACAAAGGGCATGTCTAAAAGCAGTGATTCAATTCCAACTCTCCCAAACACATTCAGCAAGCAATCCATATTCAAATCCTCCCATTTTCCTCCTTCCATCTACACCAACAAAAAAATAACAGCACAACCACAAGATATAGAATAAAGTTTGAACACTCTAAATCATCTAGTTGTCCATGTATGTATGTACCAAAGATTGCAAAATGTAAGTAAAGAAAGAACCTTTCGAAAGTACTACAGTACGGCCGAGCTGAGATAACGGTAGACTTGACGGACTGCACGGCACCGAGCTAACTCTCCCGTCGACGCGGCCAGCAGCCTGACTTGCACGGTCGGAGATATTGACCGGTCAAGCACCAACTGGCGTTGCCGAGCTACGACTTGCACGAAGTAGGCGGGGCTCAGGGTAACGGATGATGGTGCCGAGCTAAAAGGTAGCTCGAGCTGGACCATGGACGCGATTAGAGCCCGCGCGCCTTTGACCGATCAGTCGATAGAACGAAGCTTCATTTGACCGAGGTTGAAGGTAGAACGGTTGGAGGCCGGCATGCCTCGCAACCGGTTGGTTTCGGTGAACCGGTCAAGGGTTTTTCGGCCGAGGTGGGTAGGCTCTCGCTTGGTTCCAAGTTACAGGTCGGCGATACGTAGCACGGTTATGTGCACGTGATGGCAATTTTCCACGAGCAATAGGCCGGTCAGGGTACCCTGGTTAAGGGTGCCACCTGGGCCAATGGTGTGAGGGAGAGGACATCTGCTCCACGCACGCCACAATACCGTTGGACAGTTCTGTGTGTACTGGTGGGAGGACTAAACCTTTACACGCGTAAGGTGGTGAGAGGCGAGCACTGCCACCTGTCCATGGAAGGACAACAGAGGTAGTGCGCGCACGATCTTGAGGCTGCATGACCAGCCTAGAAATATGGAAGAAGGGGAACGTTGGAGGTATGCGAATTCTCTCAATCACAAACTCTCATTCTCTCTGATAATCTTCGTCTTCCTGAAAGTGGTCTGACTTGACCGTCGGAGGGTCTTTTCGGCACACCACCGCCGGGCAGCTCACCGATTCTGTGTTGCAGAGATAGACGCCGTCAAGAGAAGCTTGGAGCGCAAGGAGTACGGAAAGCTGAGGATATTTCGCCCCCGTACAATTGGCGCTGTCTGTGGGAATTCTTTGATAATCAACCCTTGTACTTCGAGCTTTTTTCAGCCGTTTCCATGGCCAACAACGATGAAGTTCCGCTGTCCGTCGTCGATGGTGTCACTCCGGAGTATGTTCGAAGAAGAGATGGCCTCCCGAATGTTCCAGCCATGGCAGGCCTGGAGACTTCTTCGCGAGGAGCGCGAGACAAACGTGGAAGGAGTTCTGATCGCTCGCAGAGCCCAGAAGGCCACTGGCGCTGGAATGAGTCCCGCACGCAGCGCTTGGAGCACAAACTCAAAGACCAAGACGCCCTCATTCGCAAGATGGCGGCGGAGATGGAGCTGCTGAGGCGCCAGATTAGGGGGAAGGGTGTTGCTGGAGAGGGGCAACCTCAGTGAGCGCACCCCCTCCCCTCGTTCAAGCAGTCACCGCCAGAGGACGACTAACTCTATCTCCATCACCAAGAACTACGGGGTGGGAGATTCAGACCAAGGAGAAGGCAGGTCTCTCTCTCGCGACAGCACTTACCACCCCTCACGCCCGACGCCGACATCGCGATCTTCCTTCTCCACACGTTCCAGGGACTTGAGGGATGTATTGGAGGAGAGGGCACGCCGCCGGGAGGCTCAGAGAGTGCCAGCGCTGCAGAGGTTAAGCGCCCCCGTTCGTTGCAATGAAGAAGTGGTGATGCCAGCGCCCAAACTGGTGGTCCCTGCGCCGGCGGACAAAGAGTTGGTGCGACTTACAGCCACGCCGTTGTCCCCAGAGATTGAGAGCACACCACTCCCTGCCGGATTCCACCAGCCAAAGTTCACTTTGTACGATGGCAAGATGGATCCGTACATGCATGTAAGTCATTACCGGCAAGTGATGGCTGGCCACCGACGCAACGACGCCCTGATGTGCCTCATGTTCCCAGCAAGCTTGGGAGAGCTGGGTTTGAAGTGGTTCGAAAGGCTCCTGGAGGGGAGTATTGAGGGATGGCAGCAGCTGGCGGAAGCCTTCGTCACCAGATTCAAAACCAACACTCGAACGCCGAAGGAGGTTGATCATCTCTTGGGCGTCAAAATGGAGTCTGGATGTTCATTGAAGGCATACAACGCGAAGTACTGGGAAACCTACAATGAGATCCTTGACTGCCCTACCAATCTGGCGATCACTCAGTACAAGAGGGGTCTCCCAGTCGGACATAGGCTGCGAGACTCGCTCACGATGCATCAGCCTATAACCATGGAATCTCTAATGCAGCGGATTAATGAGCACATTCACGTGGAAGATGATGCCGCCTCAGCGACCGAGAAGGGTAATCCGGTCGCAGTGGACAGAAAGGTGGCAGGAAAGGTTCACTCGGTCGGGCAGGAGGATAACCGCCAAAGCGACCGGTCAAAAGATCAACGCCGTGGGTCAAACCGCGATGACTGAAACAAGGGTCGCAGAAACGACCGAGCTGACACACCTTGCAATGCCGCGGAAGATGCCAAGAGAAAACTAAAGGTACGGACAGGAATTACCACGGTCTTCAAAATTCCCATCTACCGCATTCTGAGCGAGATCCGAGGTGAGCCTTTTGTCCGCTGGCCAGCGAAGTTAGGGAGTGCGCAGCGAGGCTTCAATCCAAAATATCGCTGCACTTTCCATGAAGAACGGGGGCACCGAACAGAGGACTGCTTGCCGCTCAAACAGCACTTGGAGGAATTAGTGGCGGCAGGGCATCTTGACCAATACATAGATCGGGGAGTCAAGGCCGCGCCGATGGGGCAAACCGAGCCTAACGGCATGGCCGCCCTAGAGGCGCCCCCGCAAGGTGTAATCAACGTCATCCACGGCATCATCGAACCAGCAAGGGTCTGCGAGCTTAGAGGGATGATCAAGAAGGCCGAGCACATGAGGGAGGTGCTCTCTGTTCAGCCAGCCATAAAGAAGGGAAAAACCGAGGAGAGAGACATCCTTTCGTTCTCAACCAAAGACCTGGAAAGGGTTCAGATGCCACACAATGACGCCTTAGTAGTGACTCTCCGCGTCAAGGACTTTGACATCAAGAGAATTTTGATCGACCAGGGAAGTTCGGTCGAAATCACGTATTATGACGCGTTCAAGCAAATGAAGTTGGAAGACAGGGACTTGGCCCCTACGACGTCTCCTTTAGTCGACTTCAACTCGCAGCCGGAATGGCCAATCGGGAAGATTATTCTGCCGGTTAAAGCGGGTTCGGTCATCAAGCAAGTAGAATTCTGGGTACTTAAGGTTCCATCGACTTACAACTTGATTTTGGGCAGAGGATGGCTACACGCCATGCAAGCAGTCGCCTCGACCTTTCCACCAGGTCATGCGCTTTCCGGCATCAAACGGACAAATAGAGGAAGTCTAGGGAGACCAGGTGATGGCCAAACAATGCTTCGTTGCGGTAAATGACAGCCAAGTGTAGACACCCCATTTTTGACCGCCCTTAAGACTTGGGCACTACTGATGGTTTACTTGGTGGAGAAAGGTGTGCAGGGCACAGGTTCAGTTTTTTTTGGCAAGGAGAGAGGCGAATCTCAACTTCACACCCCATTTTGGACCACAATTATTTTGGATGGTTTTTAGACCTTAAAACCCTCTCTTTCAAAACATTTTGAAATAAAATTCCACGATGTTCCGACGCTCGCATTTCGGTAAATGGTGCGCTTTTCGATAAATCGAGCAAGGACAAAGTGAGGATGAATGAAAGAGAGATGAAATCTTTGAAAAATCTTTCAAAACACCTTACTTAGGGGTTTGAAGTTGAAAAGAAGAGGAGAAGAGGGAGAAACCAAGTTAGAGAAGAGGTTCGGCATGAATCCGGATAGAAGAGAGTCGAGCAGTCCTCGCTGAATTGAGCTTATTGATCTACATACTTGGATTTTAGCTATGAGGCCATCATCGTTGAAAAGAAGACTTCTGGGGCTTCATTTTGCACTCAAGAATCTCTCAAAACCAAGTCCGGGTGGGGGAGATATGGCTAGTTGAAATAGGGGATCAGTCCGGTTGGATCGAATCTGCGCGGCTTCACCAAAAAGGCATAACTTTTTGCACAGGAGGAATTTTAATGCAAGGTTTGCGCCATTGGAAAGCTAACTTCCGGGGCTACAATCTGGACATCCACCGGCACTTTTTGACATCACCGGCTACCTACCGGCCATCCATTTAGCCGACCGGCACAAAATATTGCCGACCGGCACAAAAGATTGCCGGCCGGCCAAAAGTGCCCAGAACTCAGAATTTTGACAGATATTTATCATCCAGCTGCTATACACTGTGTTAGATATTTCCAAATGGGATATTTTCGACCAAAAGCTCTTATTTTGATATATATGGAGCCTTATATCTCATTTTTGGAAGAGAGAACAAAAAATCAAGTTTTGGGAGCTTCTCACTCTAAAAGACTCCTCTCTCTCTAGAAATTCCACAACAAAATATCAGCCCTCTCTCTTTTCCTCCTCTGATTCCTCTCTTTAGTCCAAGAAAACCAGCCTCCAAGATTGGCAAAAAGGGTGACAAAAATTGCTTTGAGCTCATATAGGCATATCATACTCCATCTCTCTCATTTTCCTTCAAAAAGTCTCAAGTCCTACACCACCCTCTTCACCAATCCATAGCACCACCACCACTACTCCATCACAGCAGCTTGGAGAAGTTTTTCAGAGGCCAAAGGTGCTGTAACTCAAGCCAAGGAGCAACCAAAAGGGTAGTCTTCAAGGGTGAGATCATTTTCCCTCTTTTGTAGCACATTCTTGTCACATTTTTCTACCCTATTTGCTTACTGTTTTGGGCTCCGACCCTAACTTAAAGGGGTATTCTTTTGAGCCATTCTTCATGTTTGTTTAAGGGCTCAACCCTGTTTGAGCCTTCCATAGTGTACTTGCTTCAATACTCCTTGGTATGCCACATTTTTGCATGAAATTTCTAGCCTATGTGTGATCTGTTTTTGAGCATAATGTAAACTGTAAGCAGGCTCATTTTGAGCCATTCTTCAACATTGAAGAAGGGTTCAACCCTGTTTGGGATCCCTATCTTACACTTGCTTCATAATCTCTCCTATTTACCGTAATTTTGCATGCTTTGTTAGCCTATCTTGCTTCTGTTTTTGGGCCATCATCAGAACTGGAAGGGGTCATATTTTGACCCCCTGGGCATATTTCATTAAGGGTCTTTGCTTGTTTGATGAATGTTTGGTGTACCTCATGTTATAGCCTCTTGTTATCCTAGTTCTTGCATGGCATTTTTAGCATGTTTGCATATTGATTTGGGGGCTGTCATCTACTGTGAGTAGTCATATTTTTGGTCCCTCATCAGTGTTGTAGAAGGGACTTTTCCTGTTTGGGCTTTGCATCATACACTTGCCATGTAAATCATGCTAGCTAGTCAAAATCACATGCTAATTTAGCCAAGCATGCTAGCTTATTTTGGCTACATTTCATACATGTTTTAGCATTATTTTGGGATTCATGAGGACTTTTTGTGGCTGTCTTCATCATTCGAGCATCGCTTTGCATGCTTATAGTGTATTGCATCTCACTAGCTTTAGTGCTTAGGTCCTTAACAATGCATTACATGAATGTTTGCATGCTTGGGAGTCATTTTGGAGTCATTTGGCATGCCATTTCAGATCTGAAACATGCACCATTATATGCTATGTTTCATCATTTGCCATGCCTTGTTAGAGTTGCATGTTGTATCTTAGGATAGATCCATGCATTGGACATGTTTGTGTGCATTTCGGTTACCTCATTTCATTTAATGGCCACTGATTTTGGCATGCTTGCGAGCTATCCATGATAGTTTAAGTCCATCGTTGCATGTTGTTGCATACCGTGTTTGTTTACATGTTTAGGTTGCGCGCCTAGCATACATTGTTCATTTGCATGCCCATGTTGCATACTTAGCCGCCATGCCTAGGTTGCATTCCATTGAGCTTGCATCCCTTGCCTCTTGACCAATCATGATAGGGGTTGGGGCCCTTTGATTTGTTATGTGCTTGCATTTCATTTGATATCAAAGTTGCTAACTTGGCTTTCGGGCCATCATGCATTGAAATGCGTGATTGATGGCCCGGGGGTCGAGGGCCATGCTCCCTTGAGTCCATTGCATGATAGGGAGCGTGTCCGTGCACACATTTGCTTGAAATTCCATGCTATGCACTGTCTGTCCTTTGTTGCTATCAAAACTGTCTCCTGTAGGAATTTTCTGCCGATCGGCAGTATAGAGTGCCGACCGGCACTATATAGGTGTCCGATAACATCATTGACAGCCGGTGACTATTGTAGGCGGCCGGTGGGCATTCTATTCAGCCGATGATGATCTACAGTGTGCAAGGAGCATGTCCCAGGACTTTGGCAGTCTTCGGAGAGGCAGGGCAGTGAAAACAGAGGCAACAGTGTCATGACGCGGTTTTCCGGGCGAGTCGGATTCGAGCATGCATCATTCGCGCATCCCGAGGCGGGGGCTGTGGCCACCTTTCTTTTTGCATTTATTTGTTAAGTAATTAGAATTCTGTAATATTTTGTTTTGTATTTGGACTGTATTATTTGGGACTGTATATTCTTTTGGTCCCTCCGAGCGAGGGCATAATTGTAATAAGTGTGGGTGAGTGGTGTGCATATCTTCCAACCCCCATTTCTTTCTCCCTTTTATTTACCTGCTTTCATGGTTAGTATTAGGGCACGTTTAAAATTAGCATACCTTATGCAATGCATGCGTGCATCCATGCATTTGTTGACATGCATCGGGCTCGGTACATCATACAAACGGCATTGTATTTCAATTCCAAATTGAATACGTGTTAGTTGTAGCATCCCACATGCCATGTTTAGGACAGCCGAGCCTGTTTAGATTACACCATTGCTTGTGTTGCATTAGCCACTTAACATGAACTAGGATCATGCATATGATTACTAACTGGTTTTTGTTTTGGCTTGGAGTACTAGGTAAGCTTTTATGCTTTAGCATATCGCATGCGTGTGAGTGTTGCCATAATAGCATGATTACCATGTGGCTAAGTGCTTATGTGACATAACTGTTTGAATGCCTGTGGGTGGAGGTTGGATTGCTTGAGTTGGGAAAACTCGTTGAAATCCGTGTTTTAGCCTACTTGCGAGTAGCAAATTCCAAAGCGTTTTCAAAACCAACGGATATGCAATGTTTATTTCCAAATTAGGCAATCTAGTCTATACTTGTTTGCTGTGCGCATAACATAGTAATCCTAGGCTAATAACTGGAATAAGAACGCATAAAGTTTTCAAAATCGGATATCATGGTTAGTAGAGGCCGGTCTTCGGACCGGGCGAAAGGGGGTGCTCATAGCTGACCTTCCCCGATCGTACCCAAGCTCCCGAGCCAAGACTACTTTGGTGATGACGGACACGTGGCCTTCGGCACCGAGTCAGGGTTTCCTAAATTTCCCATTTTAAAATATTTAGGTAGCGACTCTGTAATCTGGCAAAGCAGTCCATGTTTGGCACTACTTTTCAAAAATCTGTTTTTCTTCAAAACGATTTGCCAGAGTTAGACTCTTTGGTTCAGATTTAGAACCGCAACAACAAAAGGGAGTCCGAACTGTAGCGCGAGGTCCCACGCGGGCGCTGTTACAGTTTCTGGCGACTCTGCTGGGAATTTTAGAGAGCTTGACTCGAACTCGTGATATCCTGTTTTTGATTACACTTATGTGTTTCTTTGCATTGCATGTGCATTGGTGCGCCTAGGACACCGTGTTGGCCATCTGCCATTCCTGAACGGTTTGCCGGAGGCTTGTCTTGTCAAGGCATGACCATAAGGCTGACCGGTTATGGGCTCTGACAGCATGGGAATGCAAACCCCGGTTTTACCGGGGCACCCTTTTTGACCATTCGACCTAGTGCATATCGAAATCCATAGTGACCATTCCAAACTAGAACAGGTTGCTTACCCGATATAGGTTGTTTGAAATCGCTGCGTGTGTAGTGAAACCCTAGCTCCTGACAAAATAGGACAGGGAAACCCTACCCCAACATAGGGGTGTTTTGGCTCTCTTTTACTTGCTATGTGCTTTTAGAGTGTATCTCTGCAGGGAATGCATATACCAGTTTGCGAGTCTGGGTATCAGGCCTGAGGGCACCAGTATCAGTTTTTGAGAATTAGTTATATCTGCGGGTATCATATTCAGATTTGGGGCAATGATTTCGGGGAACAGTGATCAGTAATAGAATACAGTCGTTCAGCTTTGCTCGTATCAGTTTTGGTGAAGTTGAGCTGAGATGCTGTCTGTTTTCCCTTTTGCTAGGTAGTCTTGGAACCATAGCTTCAGAAGGCTCCACTGTCCCCTAGGTACATTGGACTTGTGCTGATAGACTTTGTTAGGTCAGGAATTCAGTTCAAAGGCAACCAGTGTTCCTTTGCTGAGGCAAGGCAGACATCCGATCCGTTAGTCACCAGTCACATCACCTCTGTTCGGATCCGCAGCTTTCAGTTAATATGCAGGAAGAGGTGCGTCAACTCCAAGAGGCCATGCAGGCCATGCAGCAGGATGCTGCTCGTCGGGCAGAGTTTACCACCCGCCAGGTAGAGGTTCTGGCTCAACAAGCGGGCTTACTCACCAAGCTTCAGCAGCAACAGCAACCCCAACAAGACGGAGCGTCTGCTTCGCACCCAGCTCCACCCCCACCAATGGTCCCAATACCCAGAGAGGCAGCTCACGTCCAGGAAAGTACGGATGTTCTGACATGGCCAGTCCCACTGCCAATCCCACCTCAGTTGTCCAAAGCACCGGCTAATCCAGTGGACACGCCCTTTGAATTTAAGGTTGACCCAACTGCACTTAAGGTCAATAAACTGGAGGAGTTGTTCAGACAAGCACATGGAGTGAACCCCATCCCGGATTTAGAGGACAGGTATATTGAATCTGCAGTTACCTTGCCGGAGCAGTTTAAAATGCCGCATATCGATCGCTTTGACGGCTCTGGAGACCCAAGGGTGCACCTCCACCTATTTTCCGATATCTTGAAGCCAATGGGTTTGACCACAGCTCAGAAGTTGTCTCTCTTTGGCCGAACCATGTCTGGGATAGCCGCAATCTGGCATGCAAAATTGAAGGACTCTGTGAAACGGAACTGGGAAGAGCTGGCTGAGGCCTTTATTGCTCAATACTCCTACAACACACAGATCGAGGTCACAACTCGTGATCTCGAAGCCACCCGCCAAGAACTAAAGGAGGGTTTCTCAGAGTTCGTGACGAGATGGAGATCAAAGGCCTCAATGATGACTACAAGGCCTTCTGACAAAGACCAGATAAGGATGGTTGTGCGCAACCTCCAACCCAGGATGATGCAAAAAATGATAGTTTTACCCTTTCCTACCTTTGCGGACCTACACGAGATAGGGGTACAGATTGAGGACGCTATGAAGCAGGACCTTGTTGACCAGGAGAAGGAGCAGCCTAGGAGGGCATTTACCCACAGTTCAAATGCGACCACCAGTGGTGACACAGTTGCTATAATTTCAGACGTGGGCATGGTCACCACCACCGCACAAAAAATGACCACCCCATTCATCGGTGCATCCGAAACTAGCTCACAAACGGCCAAATACCCACCTCAGGGCCAAAGGGTGTTTACCCCACTGTACATGTCTCTGTCAACGGCCCTGACGGCCTTGATCAAAAAGGGGCATCTGAAGCCACTGGAGCCACAACCATTACCAAAGAAACCCCCTCCCTCACATAACCCAGCTGACTACTGTGCCTTCCATCAGCGAGCTGGCCATGACACTGACGTGTGCTTTCGTCTTCGTCATGAGATCCAAAACCTCATTGACAACCGGACGATAGCTCCACCTTCAGACTCCAATGACCAAGTACCTCATCCACATCTCAACCTAATCCATACACTACCATCCACCTTTGACCCCAACATATACATCACCCCGGCCCATCTACCCAAACCAGAGGTGTTTATCCCAGAAAGCATGGACTTATGCATGATGGGTGCATCTGAACCCCAATCATCTCAAACCTATGAACCCACTACTTCTGAGCTGATGAGGATGATCGAAGATCTTCAGAGAACTGTGGCAGATTTGGCCTTTGGAGTTTTGGCTCCATCATCAACTGCGTCACATACTAGGGAGTTCATGTCGAAAAGTTCCCTAACCTTGGGACGGGCTGCATTGGGAGAAGGCCCATCTCTTAGCAAAGTGGAGGCCAGTGATAAGAACAAGGCAGGGGAAAGCATTAGTCCTCATGAACACCTTCAGTTGGCTGCTGAGGCTTTGAAAGCTGAAGGACTGAACAAAGAGCAAGTCCTTGCGGTTGTTACGGAGGCTGTGGATGACACTTTCGCCACTCAAGTTGGGGGCAGTTTGAATCAAGGGGTGAGCCGGGAAAAGGGCCTTTGTACCAGGAATATTCCTTTCAACTCTAGTCCCGTACTCGGAAGAGACCAGCAAACCCAGTCAGCACCTGTCAATCCCTTTGCTGGCGCATCCAGCAAAAAGCCACAAACCTCAAAATACCCACCTCGGGGCCAGAGGGTGTTCACCCCACTGTACATGTCTCTATCAGCGGCCTTGAGGGTCCTAATCAAAAAGGGGCACCTGAAATCCCTAGAGCTGCGGCCACTACCAAGTAAACTCCCTCCCTCCCATGATCCGGCCAAGTACTGTGCCTTTCATCAGCAGGTCGGCCATGTCATTGATAAGTGTTTCCGTCTTCGCCACGAAATACAAGATCTGATTGATAAAGGAGTTATCGTCGCACCAGACCCTGCAAAGTCTATCGGCACTGGATCGGTGAACTTGGGGGATAATGTGAATATGTGATCGGGAGATGAACCACCTGCGGGCGGCGTTCAGTCTACTTCAGATGTGGTGGACGACATGCACTATTTTGAGCAATGTACAAATGCTGTTAATTTTGCTTTCTGACTTGGGTATTGGGTCAGTCTTGTCTTTTTGTATTGAGGCAGTCCTTTCATACTGAGTCAGTCAGGTTTGTCATGTTGTATCGAGTCAGTCCTGTTTTGTTAGAGTCGGGTGATTTCGGGGGTGTTACCTCAGACATCACTTGCTTGTTTTGTGTTTGTCTTTTTGCTTCCTTTCGAGTCTGTTTCTGCCAAGGAGCCAGTTGTGCCAACAGATCTCAATGAAACAGCGATGATTTTCACACTCTTGTGTTTGCTTCTGCCGTGTGCTAGTTGTGCCAGGATTTGAATGAAATGGCAGTGCATTCCACCTGCTCTCTTGTGCCTTGAATTCATTGCATTGACCTGAGTTTTTCAAAAAACTTTTTGAACACTGTGGCGAAAAACAAAGAAGAAGGAATTCCTCGGGATTTGCAAAACTTTGATCAATTTGAGAGAAAGATAGGCGTGCTAAGCCTTTAATGATTACGATCATGCTTGTTAGTGTGAGTACTGAGAAGGACCCTAGCTTTGATCCAGAATGGTCCTACACTGTCTTCAGCGCGAGCGATTTGTCGCTTTCTTAAAAACTTTCAAAAAAAATGTTTTGCGCGGCCCTGCGAAGACATGTGTGGAATCGCTCTTGAGATTGTGCAGCTTAGGATCGCTCTCAGCCTCGAGACTTGACCCCTCATTTTCAAACCTTGGAGTCAAACTCAGAATGTTCAACGATTAACTACAATGTGAGGCCTGTGTGGCCAGATTCAAAAGCACCCCTCGAACAAGAGGCACCAAAGTCAGATCAAGAAGGTCAGACCTCATCAGAAGAAGCTTGCAAAGCTAGATCAGAAGCACCCCTCGAACTAAGGGCAAAAAATGTCCGATGTGCTCGAAGAGCCAAATGTGGGTCTTTCTGCAAATCAATACAACAGCCACTCTCCTGGATACAGAGGGCTTCAATCTCAAAACCATTTGGCATGGACTTGTTACACTTTTACCCTTTGAGAGGCTCGCTGGGCCGAAAACCCGGAAGGGCGACCCAGGCAAAAGTTAGAGCAAAGGAAAGAATGAAAAAAGAAAAAAGAAAAAATGCAAAGATACAAAAATGCAAAAAGAAAAGAAAAGAAAAATGCAAAAAAAAAAGAAGAAGAAAAAGGAATGAAAAGAATGAAAAGAAAGAAAGAAAGAAGAACAAAGCTCGCAAGGTCGAAAACCTGCAACAGGCGCCTTGGCAAAAGTTAGAGCATAAAAAGGAGAGGTTAAATACCCGAGTGTACCTTAACCCCGAACTACGTAAGGCTTGATTCCCATGTTTGGGATACGTAGGCAACTTCACTCTGAAGTCCAGCCATTAAAACACTTCAAATTCGACTGTGTCCATGTGATGGTTTTGGTCATCTTTGTCTTCTCTGTATCCAAGGATTTGGTTGTGTTCATCGCTCTAAGGACTGACTACAATGCGCTGCGGCATCATCCAAACAAGGGGCAACTTTCCGTTGCCATTCAAAACGCCGCGGTGTCATTCCAAACAAGGGGCAACTTTCTGTTGCCATGCAGTGTCCTTCAGGCAAGGGGCAATTTTCCTTCAAATCCGAGGTTGTGCATCTCAAGAGTAGGTTCCGCGCTCGTTCAGCAGTGGCCGTTTGCAAAAATAGTTTTTGAGAATTTTTACTGAGGTTGACTAATTTTCTCGAAAAGTATTCCAATTTTCAAAATTAGACCATGTCTGGACCCGAAAAGGAGAATTTTCCGTGCTCACAGCCTGATTCGCATGATTTTGAATCAAAAATCGAACAAACATGTTAATCTAACTCTCATGTCGGTCAAAATTACTTTAGCAAAAGCTCAAAAATAAAAAACGGTCAAAATGATGAACTAGGGGCATAGTTGAGTCAGGCTTCCCGTCTTTTCCCCATTGTCAACATACTCGCCAAGAGGGGCACTCTACCTGCCAGAAGAGGGCACAACTGAAGTCAACAACAAAGGGCTGAAGGCTCTCTCATCCTCCAAGCAACGAGGTATCAAGTCAAGTGTGAAGCACGAATTGGAATGGATCAAGATTTTCCACTTCCTCATCTGGACAGATCTAACCGCATCCAAACTCCCCAGCAAAGCATCATCAACCGATGTCAGCCACAGATTTGCTACACACCCAGTTGTAGCACAACCCCTCTGTGGGAGAAACTCACTGTTGTAAACAAGAAGAAGAATCTGGCGGAATGCTAAGGGCAAGACCCCGCAACTTTCTGTTTATCCATCAATCACCCAGGGGAGGGATTGAAAATGAGAGATTGAAGAATAGAGAGATGTGCGTTGAGAGAAAAAGTGAGAAAAGGGCTTTTTCGTGAGAAACAGAGCTTGAGGGCCGAGTGATGTGAGAATCACAAATGAGAAAGGGTGGGAAATAATACCCGGAGAAACTGGCTCCTCGTGCACTGAGAGGTCTCTCGTCATTGTAACACGTCTATGTGTCGTGTCTTTTGTTTTGTTTGCCTCGATTCTTGCTTGAGTCGTTCCGAGCGTGTCTCGATGGGTTTAGGTTGTTTACCTATCGTTTTCCGTTGTTGAGTCTTTTTCGCTGTGTTCAGTTGTAGGCTCAATACCCGGTCGAGAACTCATTTTCTCAATTTCAAAAATGATTTGTTGTGTGCTCAGAGTGCTGTGCCATTCTCCACATTTGTGCAAAAAAGGGAATTTGTTCTTTCAAAAACTGCAGGGTTCAACCCAAGTCATGTGAGAATAGTAAATTAGGATCTATCTGAAGCTCTATAGGTTCCAGACTGCAAAGCAAAAGAAAAAAGGGAAAATCGAAGCATCTGAGTGTGTTTCACCTCCAGCAAATTCCGTGGGATGTACCCCTTCAAGCCTTGTCAATGCTCCGAAGTATGGGTGTGCCTCTACCTCAAGCTCAAAATGTTTCTGCGGAAGTATCAACTCATGTCTCCGATGCGTAGCTCATTGTCAGTTTGCATGCACAAGTTGTATCCTTTTGGAATCTATTGTGACTCCTCCGAGAGGTAAATCGGAGGTTGCGTTTGAATTGGTCTCATTAAGACGTGTATTTCCTTATTTGACATTTTATTTCACACACACTGTTGAGATTGCATCGAATATGCATCGATTATTGTGTGCACACTCGTCCCACTTGCATTATGCTGCATGTTCCAATTGCATTGTTATGCACCCACTTCATTTGCATCGTGATGCACATCCCAGTTGCATTGTTTTGCACTCATTTCACTTGCGTGGTCACGCATGTTTCACCCACATTTTTGTGCGCCTTCTTACTTGTTTTTCTTTCTTCTCTCGCGTGTACTACGCTGAGAGGCTTTTCTCTCTCCTCTCTCGCGTGTACTACGCTGAGAGGTTTCTTTTTGCTTTTTCCCTTTCCTCTCTCGCGTGTACTACGCTGAGAGGTTTCTTTTTGCTTTTTCCCTTTCCTCTCTCGCGTGTACTACGCTGAGAGGTTTCTTTTTGCTTTTCTTTCCTCTCTCGCGTGTACTACGCTGAGAGGCTTTTCTCTTTCCTCTCTCGCGTGTACTATGCTGAGAGGTTTCTTTTTGTTTTCCTCTTTCCTCTCTCGCGTGTACTACGCTGAGAGGCATTTCTCTTTCCTCTCTCGCGTGTACTACGGTGAGAGGTTTCTTTTTCCTTTCTTGCTTTCTTCTCTCGCGTGTACTACGCTGAGAGGCTTCTCTCTTTCCTCTCTCGCGTGTACTACGCTGAGAGGTTTCTTTCCTCTTTCCTCTCTCGCGTGTACTACGCTGAGAGGTTTCTTTTTGCTTTCCTCTTTCCTTTCTCGCGTGTACTATGCTGAGAGGCTTTTGTCTTTCCTCTCTCGCGTGTACTACGCTGAGAGGCTTTTATCTTTCCTCTCTCGCGTGTACTACGCTGAGAGGCTTTTCTCTTCCCTCTCTCGCGTGTACTACGCTGAGAGGCTTTTCTCTTTCCCCTCTCGCGTGTACTACGCTGAGAGGTTTCTTTTTGCTTTTCTCTTCCCTCTCTCGCGTGTACTACGCTGAGAGGCTTTTCTCTTCCCTCTCTCACGCGTACTACGCTGAGAGGTTTCTTTTTGCTTTCGTCTTTCCTCTCTTGCGTGTACTACGCTGATGAGGTTTCTTTTTGCCTTTCCTTCTTCTCTTGCATGTACTACGCTGAGGAATTTTATTCTTCTTCTTTTGCGTGTACTATGCTGAGAAATTTTATCCTTCTTCTCTTGCGTGTACTACGCTGAGAAATTTTATCTTTCTTCTCTCGCGTGTACTACGCTGAGAAGTGTTACTCTTTCCACTCCTGTGTACGATACGCTGAGAGATGTTGTGTTTGAGACTCCGGGTGTTCTCGGTAGCCACTTTTAGCCTTCTCCGCGCAAGATGCCGTGAGAATTGCATAATTTTCTTACATCCTTTCTACATGACATGTAGTTTAGTTCATGTTTACTTGTTTGCATAGCATTCGCTTAAAATGTTGCATTTATTTTTCATAATTGCTTCATTATAGCATCCTTTGCATGATCATAAGTTATGCATTTGCATTGTGCATCACTTTGCATCCTGCCCCTGAACTACGCTGGTTTGATTCCTTGCAAAGGGATACGTAGGCAGCCTGCGGGCACAACCACTTATTCATTTGTATTTTTGTTTATCCAAGTCTACGGCCTCGTCAAAAATGGGTCGTCTCTGGGCTTTGACACTCACTCCCGTCATTGTTATGACTTACGAGTTCTATCAAAGAGGGGCAACTGTAGACACCCCATTTTTGACCGCCCTTAAGACTTGGGCACTACTGATGGTTTACTTGGTGGAGAAAGGTGTGCAGGGCACAGGTTCAGTTTTTTTCAGCAAGGAGAGAGGCGAATCTCAACTTCACACCCCATTTTGGACCACAATTATTTTGGATGGTTTTTAGACCTTAAAACCCTCTCTTTTAAAACATTTTTGAAATAAAATTCCCACGATGTTCCGACGCTCGCATTTCGGTAAATGGTGCGCTTTTCGATAAACCGAGCAAGGACAAAGTGGGGATGAATGAAAGAGAGATGAAATCTTTGAAAAATCTTTCAAAACACCTTACTTAGGGGTTTGAAGTTGAAAAGAAGAGGAGAAGAGGGGAGAAACCAAGTTAGAGAAGAGGTTCGGCATGAATCCGGATAGAAGAGAGTCGAGCAGTCCTCGCTGAATTGAGCTTATTGATCTACATACTTGGATTTTAGCTATGAGGCCATCATTGTTGAAAAGAAGACTTCCGGGGCTTCATTTTGCACTCAAGAATCTCTCAAAACCAAGTCCGGGTGGGGGAGATATGGTTGGTTGAAATAGGGGATCAGTCCGGTTGGATCGAATCTGCGCGGCTTCACCAAAAAGGGCATAACTTTTTGCAAAGGAGGAATTTTAATGCAAGGTTTGTGCCATTGGAAAGCTAACTTCCGGGGCTACAATCTGGACATCCATCGGCACTTTTTGACATCACCGGCTACCTACCGGCCATCCATTTAGCCGACCGGCACAAAATATTGCCGACCGGCACAAAAGATTGCCGGCCGGCCAAAAGTACCTAGAACTCAGAATTTTGACAGATGTTTATCATCCAGCTGCTATACACTGTGTTAGATATTTCCAATTGGGATATTTTCGACCAAAAGCTCTTATTTTGATATATATGGAGCCTTATATCTCATTTTTGGAAGAGAGAACAAAAAATCAAGTTTTGGGAGCTTCTCACTCTAAAAGACTCCTCTCTCTCTAGAAATTCCACAACAAAATATCAGCCCTCTCTCTTTTCCTCCTCTGATTCCTCTCTTTAGTCCAAGAAAACCAGCCTCCAAGATTGGCAAAAAGGGTGACAAAAATTGCTTTGAGCTCAAATAGGCATATCATACTCCATTTCTCTCATTTTCCTTCAAAAAGTCTCAAGTCCTACACCACCCTCTTCACCAATCCATAGCACCACCACCACCACTCCATCACAGCAGCTTGGAGAAGTTTTTCAGAGGCCAAAGGTGCTGCAACTCAAGCCAAGGAGCAACCAAAAGGGTAGTCTTCAAGGGTGAGATCATTTTCCCTCTTTTGTAGCACATTCTTGTCACATTTTTCTACCCTATTTGCTTACTGTTTTGGGCTCCGACCCTAACTAAAAGGGGCATTCTTTTGAGCCATTCTTCATGTTTGTTTAAGGGCTCAACCCTGTTTGAGCCTTCCATAGTGTACTTGCTTCAATACTCCTTGGTATGCCACATTTTTGCATGAAATTTCTAGCCTATGTGTGATCTGTTTTTGAGCATAATGTAAACTGTAAGTAGCCTCATTTTGAGCCCTTCTTCAACATTGAAGAAGGGCTTAACCCTGTTTGGGATCCCTATCTTACACTTGCTTCATAATCTCTCCTATTTACCGTAATTTTGCATGCTTTGTTAGCCTATCTTGCTTCTGTTTTTGGGCCATCATCAGAACTGGAAGGGGTCATATTTCATTAAGGGTCTTTGCTTGTTTGATGAATGTTTGGTGTACCTCATGTTATAGCCTCTTGTTATCCTAGTTCTTGCATGGCATTTTTAGCATGTTTGCATATTGATTTGGGGGCTATCATCTACTGTGAGTAGTCATATTTTTGGTCCCTCATCAGTGTTGTAGAAGGGACTTTTCCTGTTTGGGCTTTGCATCATACACTTGCCATGTAAATCATGCTAGCTAGTCAAAATCACATGCTAATTTAGCCAAGCATGCTAGCTTATTTTGGCTACATTTCATACATGTTTTAGCATTATTTTGGGATTCATGAGGACTTTTTGTGGCTGTCTTCATCATTCGAGCATCGCTTTGCATGCTTATAGTGTATTGCATCTCACTAGCTTTAGTGCTTAGGTCCTTAACAATGCATTACATGAATGTTTGCATGCTTGGGAGTCATTTTGGAGTCATTTGGCATGCCATTTCAGATCTGAAACATGCACCATTATATGCTATGTTTCATCATTTGCCATGCCTTGTTAGAGTTGCATGTTGTATCTTAGGATAGATCCATGCATTGGACATGTTTGTGTGCATTTCGGTTACCTCATTTCATTTAATGGCCACTGATTTTGGCATGCTTGCGAGCTATCCATGATAGTTTAAGTCCATCGTTGCATGTTGTTGCATACCGTGTTTGTTTACATGTTTAGGTTGCGCGCCTAGCATACATTGTTCATTTGCATGCCCATGTTGCATACTTAGCCGCCATGCCTAGGTTGCATTCCATTGAGCTTGCATCCCTTGCCTCTTGACCAATCATGATAGGGGTTGGGGCCCTTTGATTTGTTATGTGCTTGCATTTCATTTGATATCAAAGTTGCTAACTTGGCTTTCGGGCCATCATGCATTGAAATGCGTGATTGATGGCCCGGGGGTCGAGGGCCATGCTCCCTTGAGTCCATTGCATGATAGGGAGTGTGTCCGTGCACACATTTGCTTGAAATTCCATGCTATGCACTGTCTGTCCTTTGTTGCTATCAAAACTGTCTCCTGTAGGAATTTTCTGCCGACCGGCACTATATAGGTGTCCGATAACATCATTGACAGCCGGTGACTATTGTACGCGGCCGGTGGGCATTCTATTCAGCCGATGATGATCTACAGTGTGCAAGGAGCATGTCCCAGGACTTTGGCAGTCTTCGGAGAGGCAGGGCAGTGAAAACAGAGGCAACAGTGTCATGACGCGGTTTTCCGGGCGAGTCGGATTCGAGCATGCATCATTCGCGCATCCCGAGGCGGGGAGTTGTGGCCACCTTTCTTTTTGCATTTATTTGTTAAGTAATTAGAATTCTGTAATATTTTGTTTTGTATTTGGACTGTATTATTTGGGACTGTATATTCTTTTGGTCCCTCCAAGCGAGGGCATAATTATAATAAGTGTGGGTGAGTGGTGTGCATGTCTTCCAACCCCCATTTCTTTCTCCCTTTTATTTACCTGCTTTCATGGTTAGTATTAGGGCACGTTTAAAATTAGCATACCTTATGCAATGTATGCGTGCATCCATGCATTTGTTGACATGCATCGGGCTCGGTACATCATACAAACTGCATTGTATTTCAATTCCAAATTGAATACGTGTTAGTTGTAGCATCCCACATGCCATGTTTAGGACAGCCGAGCCTGTTTAGATTACACCATTGCTTGTGTTGCATTAGCCACTTAACATGAACTAGGATCATGCATATGATTACTAACTGGTTTTTGTTTTGGCTTGGAGTACTAGGTAAGCTTTTATGCTTTAGCATATCGCATGCGTGTGAGTGTTGCCATAATAGCATGATTACCATGTGGCTAAGTACTTATGTGACATAACTGTTTGAATGCCTGTGGGTGGAGGTTGGATTGCTTGAGTTGGGAAAACTCGTTGAAATCCGTGTTTTAGCCTACTTGCGAGTAGCAAATTCCAAAGCGTTTTCAAAACCAACAGATATGCAATGTTTATTTCCAAATTAGGCAATCTAGTCTATACTTGTTTGCTGTGCGCATAACATAGTAATCCTAGGCTAATAACTGGAATAAGAACGCATAAAGTTTTCAAAATCGGATATCATGGTTAGTAGAGGCCGGTCTTCGGACTGGGCGAAAGGGGGTGCTCATAGCTGACCTTCCCCGATCGTACCCAAGCTCCCGAGCCAAGACTACTTTGGTGATGACGGACACGTGGCCTTCGGCACCGAGTCAGGGTTTCCTAAATTTCCCATTTTAAAATATTTAGGTGGCGACTCTGTAATCTGGCAAAGCAGTCCATGTTTGGCACTACTTTTGAAAAATCTGTTTTTCTTCAAAACGATTTGCCAGAGTTGGACTCTTTGGTTCAGATTTAGAACCGCAACAACAAAAGGGAGTCCGAATTGTAGCGCGAGGTCCCACGCGGGCGCGGTTACACCGAGCTGCTAAGGGATTTGTCCAAATGATTGAGGGTTCCGAGGGAATGGAGGTCCTTGAAGATGTGGGAAGAAAGGTCGAGGAAAAATCGGTCGAGGATTTGGTGGAAGTACGCATTGACGAAAACGACCCCGCTAAGTTCTTCCTCTTGGGATCATCTTTGTCCAGCACCGAGCGGTCAGATTATGTCGGCTTCTTGGTTTCCAACTTGGAGGCTTTTGCGTGGATGCCTTACGATATGCCTGGCGTCGACCCAAGTTTCATTTGTCAGCAGTTGAATGTCTTCCCCAATGCACGGCTAGTCATTCAAAGAACGCGCCACTCAGCCTTGCACCATGCTGAGGTGGTGGCGGAAGAGGTGAAGAATTTGTTGGAAGCCGGGGCCATAGAGGAGGTGCAATACCCTCGGTGGATATCCAACACGGTGGTTGTCCCCAAGAAGAATGGCAAGTGGCGAGTCTGCGTTGATTACAAGGCAGTCAACCGAGCTTGCCCGAAGGACAGTTTTCCTCTCCCTCGAATTGACCAGCTGGTGGACTTGACCGCTGGCCATCAGAGGTTTAGCTTCTTGGATGCGTATCGCGGCTATCACCAGATAGCCATGTATAAACTGGACAAAGAGATCACTTCATTCACCACTCCCAGAGGCTTATATTGCTACAAAATCATGCCATTCGGACTAAAGAACGCTGGGGCAACCTTTCAGCGGATGGTGACGAAGATGTTCGCTCCCCTCTTGGGCCGAACAATGGAGGCCTATATAGACGATATGGTGGTGAAGAGTAAGGAGAAGTCTCAACACCTCGCCGACCTAGCTGAGATGTTTGCCATACTTAAGCAGCATAAGCTCCGTTTGAACGCTCCAAATGCGCCTTCGGGGTTGGCACAGGGAAGTTCTTGGGTTTTCTGGTCACGAAGCGGGGAATTGAAGCCGACCCATCCCAAATCAAAGCAATACAAGAATTGGAGCGCCCGAACTCAACGAAGGACGTGCAACATCTTGCCGAGAGGGCAGCCGCGCTGAACAGATTTATCAACCGGTCTTCGGATCGTTGCAGGCCCTTCTTTAAAACTTTAAAGTCCAAGTTCTTCTGGGATGAAGAGTGCGACCGTGCACTGGCAGACTTAAAAGTGTACCTCTCCTCAGCTCCAATTTTGGTCACGCCTCAGCCGGGCAAGGAGCTGTACCTCTACTTGGCTGTTTCTCAACACGCGGTGAGCACGGTATTGGTTCGTGCCGAAGGCATCCAGCACCTACCAATCTTCTATGTGAGCAAGACCATGCTCTCGGCCGAAACAAGATACCTTCCCTTGGAAAAATTGGCGCTGGCCCTAATGATGGCATCGAGAAAGCTGGCGCACTATTTTCATGTCCATACAATAGTTGTGCTGACTGAGTTTCCACTCAAGGTGCTCTTTGAAAAAGCCGACTTCACTGGGAGGATTCTAAAATGGGCCGTGGAATTGGGCCAGTATGACATCAAGTTCCGACCGCGCACCGCAATCAAGGCTCAAGCACTTGCAGACTTTGTGGCGGAATTTGCCCCTGGGACGCATCCAGTCTGCCCGATTGATTTGGTTGGTGCGGATGTAGCACAACCCATGGTTCTGGCGGCGGAAACAAATGTTGGCTTGCAAGAGGAAACAGTGCGAAACGCAACCGGACTATCAAAGGCCGGCGGTTTGTTGGAATGTGAAACCAACCAGGGTAAAGAAAGAGACCAAATTGAACCGACCAGGGACTTGGATTTAAGGAGTTCCCAAAATCCCTCCGATTGCTGGAAGCTGTTCATTGGCAAGATGTGGAAACTCTTCGTTGATGGGGCTTCCAACAGACATGTGGTCGGGCTAGGAATTGTGCTGACTTCATCGGATGGGCTGATTATTGAGCAAGCAATTACGCTCGGCTTCCTGGCTTCCAACAACGAAGCGGAGTATGAGGCCCTACTTGCCGGCTTAAGAAGCGCGTTGAGAATGAACGCCACAGCCCTAATGGTATTCAGTGATTCCAAGCTGGTGGTCAATCAGGTCTCGGGGGAGTATGAGGCAAGAGATGAAAGAATGGCCAAGTATCAGGCGCTGGTGCGTGAAGAGATCAAAAAGTTCGCCGCGATAAGAGTGCAACAAATTGACTGTGAAGAAAACAGCACGGCTGATGAGTTGGCCGGGCTTGCCTCGGCGCAAACAGCTTTCCCCAACCCTTTGATGATAGAATTTTTACCCCGGCCAAGCATTGAGGAACCAGAAGCAACTGAGGTATTTTGCACCGACTTGGGTCCTTCGTGGATGGACCCCATCATCGCCTTCCTGAAAGATAGAGTTCTACCAGAAGAAAAGAAGGCGGCCCACAAGATCCGGGCAAAGTCAGAGCGGTTTTGGCTCTCCCCGTCCGGTGCCTTGTATAAGGAGTCGTTTACAGGGCCGTATCTGAAGTGTGTCCACCCCTCTAAGGTGGAAGCTTTCCTCTACGAGATCCATGAGGGTATCTGCGGCAGCCATACTGGGGGCAGATCATTGGCTTACCGAGCGATTTCTCAGGGTCATTGGTGGCCGTGCATGCAGGCGGACGCACAGAAATACGTTTGCCGGTGTGAAAAATGTCAGAAATTTGCTCACCAGATCCACCAGCCAGCAAGAGAATTGCTCTCCCTTACAAGTCCTTGGCCGTTCGCACTTTGGGGATTGGACATTGTAGGGCCACTCCCAACAGCCCCGGACAATCACAAGTTCTTCATCGCTGCGACTGACTACTTTACCAAGTGGGTCGAGGCCGAGCCATTAGCAACCATAAAGGAAAAGGATGTGAAGAAATTTGTTTGGCAAAACATTATCACTCGCTTCGGTATACCCAGGGCCCTCATCTCAGATAATGGCACTCAATTTGACGGGAAACTCTTTCACGGATTTTGCGAAGAGTTGAAGATAGAGTTCTACAATTCGACGCCGGCCTACCCCCAGTCAAATGGTCAAGCAGAGGCTTCAAACAAGACCATTTTGGACGGGTTAAAGAAGCGGCTTGAGAAAGCTAAGGGGAAGTGGACTGAAGAACTCCCCAATGTGCTCTGGGCATACCGCACTACGCCAAGGCGATCGATCGGAGAGACACCATTCGCCTTGGCCTATGGCATGGAGGCCGTCATCCCATTGGAAATAGGCATGCCAAACATCCGTTCAGAAAGTTTCCAGCCGGAGTCGAACAATGAAGCCCTGGCATTAGAGTTGGACCTTGCTGAAAAAAGGAGAGAGCGCGCGCTAATCCACATAGCGGCCTATCAGCAAGAACTCTCCAAAAAATACAACAAGGCAGTGCACCCCAGGCTATTCAAGATCGGGGACTGGGTCTTAAGGAAGGTGCTTGGCAACACGGTGGTCCCTAGCAAAGGGAAGCTCGGTGCAAATTGGGAAGGACCATACAAGGTGATTGGTCTTGCTGGCAAAGGGGCATACGATCTGGAAGATTTAGATGGCAAGGCCGTCCCCAGACCGTGGAATGCAGCCAACCTTAAGGTCTTTTACTTTTGAGATGTAATTCGCTTATGTTTGTTTAGCTTTTCTAGACTTTTAGCCTTTTGGCTCTTCAATGTAAAAAAACAGCAATGCTTTAGTAATAAAAAATAGTCTTGTTGTTTGGTATTACACCTTTTTACAATGACATTGCAAGAGCACAGAGCAATCAAGGATGCCAGGGGCAAGGAGACCGACCTGAGTGAGGCCGGTCTGGTTTCCTCTCACCAGAATGGAGGAAGACCGTGCAAGAAGTTTGCGTATGGAACAATTCGCATTAGCTTCGGGCCGAGCTGGTTTTGCTCGCCCGGTGGGAATGTTGGCGTCGTGACCAACTAGGTTGAAACATTGGTGTTCTGCCCAATGTAAGGGCCGAGCTGATTTTGTTCGGCCCAGTTGGCATATTGGTGTCTTGTCCAATATGGAAAACGAGCGGATTTTGCTCAATAGAATTTTTGTGTTGGTGTTTTGACCAACTGATGACAGGCCGAGCTAACTTTGCTCGGCAGAACGGAATTGTTGGCAGTTTAGCCCACTAGGCGAGCTGACTCTTGCTCGGTCTCATAGATGTATTGGAATTCTATGATTGTCAAAAACCGAGCGGATTTTGCTTGACCAAGTGAAAATTTCAATTCGTTTAAATTTTCAAGTAGCCGAGCTGCCAGATTGTTTAGAAACGTACTGCGCGATTTCGGCTCGGAATATTGCGCGGCTTAGCCGACCTGTCAGTTATAGTTTATCATTGTTTATGCCAAGAAATTCATGCATACACCAGCCGCACAGAAATTGACGACGAACGAGCAAAAAGTAGAAGTTTCATTCATAAAAGAAAGTTCAGTACAACTGGGGGGGCTTAGCCCGGTTACATTTCAAAAAACGAAAACAAAGAAAGGCAAGAAAATGAAAAGTGAAATCTTCAATCCAAATCGAGGTTCTGTTCGGCTCCTTCCACCGTCAACTCGGCGCTCAAGGTTGTTTGCTCGGGCAGGCTCTCCTCGGCTTCATTGTCAGTGCCTTCCACCGTGACAACCTCCCGATCAATTACTTCATCTTCAGCATTTGGAGATGCTTCGGGTGGAGTTTGCTCGGCTTGTTTCTCGGCGGCGGCCTCTTCCTTAGCCTCTTTCCTTGCCTCTGCTATAAGACGGTTCTGTTCAGCCTTAGAGTAAGCCAGCAGGTAGACCGGGATATAGGCAGGGGGCGGGTTGATGAACATGTCAGAATCCTGACCAAGGCCAACTTTCTCCACGGCAGCCTTCCAGCCGCACTGGAAAAAGATGTCCTTGGTCGCTTGGACCTGCCGCTTGTAGGTTTTCTCCCCCTGCTTGTATCCTCGGTTCTCCGCTTCGTCGACCGCCTTGTCCATAGCGTCCTTGTTGGCATCCCGCAGCTTGCGCAGCTCGGCGAGATACCGAGCCTTCGTCGACTTCACGGCCCGTTGTTTTTCCTCGTCAGCTCGGTCGACTTTTTGGAGCAAGGTATCTCGCTCCGCTGCGATTGCTTCTTGCGCGGCCCTAAGTTTAGCTATCTCGGCCTTCTGGGCCTTATTCTCGGTGATAGCATCTCGCAGGCTCTGGCGCAACTTGATCATCCGGTCGTTGCGCCAAGTAATTCTTCTGCGCGGCCTGAAAAACAAGCGCAAAATTGAGCATGAGAAAACCGAGCAAAAACCGAGCAAAAAAATGGAGGAACTTACTAGCACGATGGATTTTGCCGCCGACCGGAGGACCTTGAGGTCGGATAGCTCGTCATGCTTTTTCATATCGGCGGGCAGGATCAACCCCTTGGTCATATTGAAACCAAGCGAGTAGTCCTTGTCCGCGTAGACCGAGTCTTCGGCGGAGACTGCTCGGCCTTGGTACACGAACACGGGCGCCCAGACCGGGGGGGGTGGCTGGGCCCTTGCCCTTGGATTTGCCGGCTTGTTGTTGCTCGGCCTGGTCGCCCAGCTCGTTTGATGCTAGCTCGGTAGAGTCTTCATCCACCAGGCTCTGACCGGCTTTCTCCTTTCTCGACCTTTTCTTTGGCTGGCCAGCCTGTTCGCTGGCAAGGGCGAGCACCGCTCCTTCTGTTTGTCCGGCGGGGGTGGAGGATGTTTCCCCGGTTGCTTCAGGAGGTTGGGATTCCCCTTCCTCTCCAGTGATCAAAGACTTGATCGCCCTGATCTTCACCATTTCTTGCTCGGCGGTTGTTGGGGACGAGTCTGATCGGTGGCAGAGTTGGATCTGGTTTTGGGGATGGAGCGCGCAGGAAGTCTGTGACTTTGCTCTTGCGCGAGGCCTGGTAATGATAGGTTTGTTCGAAGCCGAGCAGTTTTGCTGCCTCTATTTCCTCGGCTGGGTGACGCAGCAGAGCTCGGATGGCTTCTTGGTTGTACTGATAGTAGTCTGCTGCCAAGTGCTTATCTGCAAGAAGAGACAAGTGTTAGACCGGTGCAAGTTAACAATAATGAAATGCAGAAAGAATATAGCGCGGTCAGCCGGGCTACTTACCAGCACTACCAAAATCTTTCCTAATGTACCAGCCCGGTATGGGCGCCTCGGTGTCCTCATAATTACCCGACACCCAGAGGAAGTCGTCATCATTGGCTTCTTTGTCCGGGTTCCCTTCAATGAGCTTTGCTCGGCCCTTCTTTACTTTGAGGTACCAGCAAAGCCCACTCTTATTTCTACTTAGGCTGTATTGATGGAAGATTTCACCAAGACCGAGATTGAGGCCGAGCCTCCGGTTCAGCTTGGCGACCCCGTTTATTATCTTGTAAGTGTTATTGGAAACTTGGGTCGGGCAAAGCCTTGTCTGCCTTAAAAATTCGCAGATCAAGGGCTGGACCGGGAAGCGAAGTCCGCCTTCTACTATCGATACCACGGTGAAGGGGCACCGTTCTAGATTGCCCCAAGGAGTGTCTCCCTTTTTGGCGAGCTCTAAGACCACGTCATCCGGGACGTTGTAATCCCTGCGGAACTCGGTCATCGCACCGGGCGAACTAACCATAAACCGGTATTTTCCCATCTAAGTCGGTTTTATTTACTTTGTATCTCGGTCAAAAATGTTGTTGTGGTTGCTCGGTCTTTGAGCTCCACGAATTATCTGGACTGGATTGGTCGGTCCTACTTGTTCTGCATGTTAAAAAATAAGGCCAAGGGTTAACACGGCATAGATTGCGCGGCTTTTACTGGAAATAGCTCAGTGAAGGACTCCGTGTTTTGACCGGTAAGGCCCAGCTCGGTTCAACTACATGTGTGCTTAAGCCTCCTAGTTTGGTTCTACCTCGGTTAAGACCTATTCAAGGGACTAGTTGATAATCCAGCTCGGTCAAGGTTCCAGAAGGAGGTTCCAGAAGGAGGTTCCAGAAGGAGGTTCATTCCTATTTACAGATCTATTGGGGAATTCAGCTCGGTTGTGACTCAACGGGAAGCCACAAACCAGTTTTTGCTCGGCTATACCCCTAATTACGGATCAAAATGAGCATTCAGCTCGGGTCGATCCAGATTCGAGCTGTTCATGTCAAATGCAGAGGGTTCGCTTTGCGGCTTCACAGATCGAGGGGCACGAAGTCCCCTTCCACTCTACCAGTTCCAGTTTTCCTAAGGTGTGAAACCATCGTGACTAAAAGGAAAGAGCCTTAAAGGCCACAAACAGGCTCAAACGAAGAACAGTAGAGCAAAAAACGAAGAACATGCTTGAAGGACTTGAAAATGGAAACTGAAAATGCAGTAAGGGGGTATAAAAACTTACCAGTGGCGGATGTGAGGGCAAGTGCAACCTTAAGAGCTTGACCGCGAGCTTGCGAAAGGAACATAAATGGAGATGGGAGCTCAAAGACGGTAATGGCAGAAGGAGCACACAAGCTTTGGAGGCTAGGGTTTTTGGCTCTGAGGAGATGATGAAATGTGAAGGGTTTAAACCCTTCGAATAGGGTTTAATAATGGGGGGGGAAACCCAAACGGCTACGCCGTTTGAATTTTGCGCGTGCAGGGCAGCTGGCTGCACGACCCAATGAGGAGACGCCACGTGGCACTGAGAAAGCGGCTGTCAGTACGGCTGTACAACCCTTGACAAGACTACCGAGGTGACGACCGGCCAAATGGAACAGCTCGGCGACGGATATTTG